>CM035151.1:63497806-63863117 GCA_020205615.1 Panax quinquefolius
TCCATTGGTGGTAAATAAACCACCAAGGGCTTTGTTTTGTTAATGATATAGGTGAGTTATTCACCCTGTGAAGATCTCGCAGTTTCTTTCTTTATCACCAGCAATATGTCTACAGGAGAAGAAAATAATTCCAATTCCACAAACACTAGTAACAATACCAACACCAATATCAGATGAAAGAGTTCAGACACACCAACCTTTCCTTTGAGCCTTGTGAAATTCGATGGAACAAATTTTCTCTTGTGGACACAATCCATGCTTCTGTCCATTGCCTCCGGTGATTGTACTGGATATCTCACTGGGGAGAAATAGAAGCCTACTACTGGTGGTATTGATGTTGTGAGATGGACTATGGAGGACTCACTTGTGAGGTCCTTTCTAATTAACCACATGGTACCAAGTTTTGCTAAAGGATATATGTACATGAAGACTGTTGTAGAGATCTGGAAGTCACTCAAAGACACATTATGAAGCTGGTAATGAGGCTCAGATTTACGAATTGAAGAACATCCAGGAATTAAAGCAGGAAGGTATGACGGTGCCTCAATACTATTCAGAACTGTGCAGTATGTGGCAAAAACTTTATGTTAACAAGTGGGATGAGTATAAAGAATATGATGCTGAAGTGATTACTCGCTTACAGGCCAAAGAGGACAAGAAACGGGTTCTTAATGGGTTTGACAGGGCAATTTTGCGTAGTGAGGCCGAATGTCTTGCAGCGAGACCCCTTTCCAACCCTTCAACAGGCTTATCAGATGGTGAACAAAGAGGCTACTAGGCAGAGGACCCTAGTTTAAACAGCTCCTACTGAGGGCTCTGCATTAGTTATTTCATCAGCAGTTACAGCATCACCATGCATATCTGAGAAACCAGTAGTAAACCGTGACTATTGTGGAAAACCATACCACACCAGGGATGAGTGTTGGAAGCTTCATGGTAGGCCACCTGGCCCAAATCCTACAAGAAAAAACTAGGGACAGGGTAAAAGGCAATCACAGGCTAATGAGGTTGAGACGGTTGTTGATACTCAGAGTTCTAATGGCATGATTTCTAATGAAGAGCTTCAACAGCTCATCAAAGAAACCATTCTTCAACTAGGCACTTCATCCTCTCCCATGGCATCTAGTGCCTCCAATACCACTCCTTCTGCCTTCTTCTCAGGTATTAACACAAATACACACACTCCGTGGATTATTGATTCCGGAGCATCAGACCATAAGACAGGGTCCTCAGGTCAGTTTATAAAATATGTTCCTTCATCAGGCAGAGATAAAGTTAAACTAGCAGATGGATCCTTCTGCTCTATTTCTGGGAAGGGTTCAAACACTCAAATAATCTCTCTTTATCATCTGTCTTACATCTTCCAAATTTTCCTAATAGCCTTCTTTCTATTAGTAGCCTTACAAATGATTTGAAGTGCAAGGTTACATTCTTTCCAACTCATTGTGTTTTTCAGGACTTGACAACAGGGGTGGAGATTGGTAGTTGTAGTGTACGTGGGGATCTCTACTGGTTGGATTGTCTCCAACAGCTCCTCTCCAGTCAAACAATGCTTGTTCTAGTGTTGTTGTTCTACCTGAACTCCAGAGATGGCACCGACGCTTAGGACATCCACCTCTTAGTATTTTGCATTTATGTTTTCCTAAACTTTTAAATAAGAGTTGTAATGAAGAATTCTTTTGTGACACGTGTTCTTTTGAAACAAACTAGAAGTGTTTATCCCGTTTCTAGTACCAAGAGTTTGGCACCTTTTCATTTAGTGCACACTGATGTTTGGGGGCCTTCCCCCGTTTTATCCATATCAGGTTATAAATGGTTTGTGACCTTTATTGATGATTATAGTAGAGTAACTTGGATTTACTTATTAAAGCAGAAAAGTGATGTTTTTAATTGTTTCAAGATTTTTTTTGAAAATGGTTAGAACTCAATTTAATGCAGCGATTAAGGTTTTAAGGTCCGATAATGGTAGAGAATACCTAGTTCCAGTGGCGGAACCAGAACAAAATTTGAGGTGGTCAAAAATTGAGTACGGTTACCGGAGGTCCGGAGCAGCGACAAGGGAGCGAAGTTAAGGTCCTTGGTTTGATTTTGACCCAGATTGAAAAAAATGGAAAGTATATTAGCGGTCCAATGCATACTGATCAAAGAATCGTTGCCTAATGCACAAGGCAGCACGCTACCGGAAAGAACACCAATAATCAGACCCAACTGGTTGATTACAACACATATGGAAACAATGATCTCAATTTTCTTGAAGTAAGGTCTCAATCAACAGTTCTTTGTCGCTTAATCAAGTATTTATCCATAATCTAGTATAAATAAAAACATCAATTGCTAATCAATAATTTCATCAATTTAAACATTTCATAATAATTTCAGCATTCATCCAATTGATTTTCCAACAACTTTGAAAGAGGAGAGTATATACTCTAAGCACACAATATGTTTCTTCAAAATTAGATCAAAAATACATTACAATCTCACTCTGCTTATAACTTGTAAGCAAAAGCATGAAGATAAGCTTGTGTGTTATACAATATGTTATTATTTTAGCACCAACTTAGCTAATAGATGGCCTTAATCATTACATCACAGGATAAGAACTCATGTTTGGGTGCATCAGTTCAGGAAGGTGTGGCATATGCAGACGCACAGAGATAGTGGTACTAGTTATGTTTGCTTTGTGAGTATCTTATGAATGATGCCAAATTGAGAGAGAGATGGAGAGATATTTCTTACCTTCAGATCTTAATTTGAAGTTTTATCTTTGCCTTCATTCCCAACAACATCAATGACTTGGCCTCTGATCAATTACCTCATCAATTAACCCAAATTCCTTAGCCTCTTCTGGGGTCATAAAATTATCCCTATGGACCCGATCCATGTTCTCTTGAATTACATCTACAGACTGTTCGGTATGCTTCGAGTACAACGCATTTAGTGCATCCGGCGCCTGGCTGGCTGCCCCCACCCCCACCCCCGCCTGGACCGTTGATCTACCGGGGTCAGATGCCCCCCCCCCCCCGCCCCGCCCCCGCCCCCTAGTTCCGCCACTGCCTAGTTCATGATTTTCTAAATTTTCTAAAAGAGCAAGGTATTCTCCACCAAACTAGTTGTGTAGACACTAATGCTCAAAACGGAGTAGCTGAAAGAAAGAATAGGCATCTTCTTGAAGTTTCTCATTCTCTCCTTCTCCAAATGAATGTTCCCTCGTCCTATTGGAGTTAGGCCGTCTCCACAGCAGCCTATTTAATTAATTGCATGCCATCTAGAAGAGTCCAGTTTATATTCTTACAGGTCAGCATACTTTTATTCTACCTCCCAAAATTTTTGGATGTGTTTGTTTTGTTAGAGATCACCAAGTTCTTAGCAAACTTGAACCTAGAAGTATTAAATGTGTGTTTGTGGGATATTTTGCTACTCAAAGGGGATACAAGTATAATCATCCCACTTCACGAAATTTTATACTCCCTCCGCCCCAGGACAAAAGTCTTTATTACTATTTTGAGTAGTCCCATGTTAAATGTCCACTTTCCTTTAATAACCAAATTTTTACACATTTTTTCCTATTATGCCCGTAACATTAAATATCTCATACTTTTCTTCTAATTCTCTCCCCATATTTAATGACATTATTATGGGCAATTTTGTCATTTTATTCCTCTTCTTAATATGCGTGAGAAGTCCACCAGGACTTTTATCCTGGGACGGAGGTAGTATTTCAAAAGATGTGGTTTTTAACAAGTCAGAAACCTTTTTTGGTGAACCAAGTGATACTTCACCCTTTGAAGATCAGTTTCTTCCCATTATTGAATCTTTTCCTCATATCGTTTGGCCATATAATGATCTGACAGAACAAAGACCCAATCAAGAATGTGGTGAACCTGGGGAAGCTCTTCCTTACCACATAATCACCCAAGTGTACTCCCGCAGGTAGACTGCTGTTCCGGAAGACCCAGTCAATGAGCAACCACTACCTGACACTACCAATTATGTACCTCTGGAATCATGTCATGAGGAAGGCATTGAGGAGGATCCCTCATTAGATATTCCTATTGCCCTTAGAAAAGGTAAAATGACCTGCACTCAAAATCCTTTATATCCTTTATCTAATTTTGTCTCCTATTCTGCACTTTCATCATCTTATCAATCGTTTGTGTCCTCGTTAGATTCTGTGTTTATACCTAACACATGGCAGGAGGCAATGAAGTACAAACATTGGCATGATGCTATGTTGGAAAAAATGAGTGCCTTGAAGAAGAATCAAACTTGGGAGTTGATGAACCTTCCTTCTGGAAAGAAATCTGTTGGATGTAGGTGGATTTTTACTGTGAAACAGAATGCAGATGGTACTATTGACAGATACAAAGCCCGACTTGTTGCACGGAGTTTCACCCAGACACAAGGCATTGATTATCAAGAAACCTTTGCTCTAGTAGCAAAAAGAATACAGTTCGGGTTCTTATTTCACGTGCTGTAAATTATGGTTGGACTCTTCAGCAATTAGATGTGAAGAATGCATTCCTTCATGGAGAGTTGGATGAGAAAGTTTACATGGATATTCCTCCTGGATTCTCAAATGACCAGACAGCAGGGAAGATTTGCAGGCTCTGCCGATCATTGTACGGGTTAAAGCAATCTCCGCGGGCATGGTTTGGTAGGTTCTCTAAAGCTATGAGAATTCAGGGTTATAAACAGAGTAATGCTGACCACACGTTGTTTATTCGAAGTAATGGACCTCTTTCTACATTTCTGATAGTATATGTGGACCACATCGTGGTGACTGGCAGTGATACGACTGAAATAGCTCTCCTCAAACGTGCTCTAGGAATTGAATTTGAGATTAAAGATTTGGGACAACTCCTGATAGTATATTTGGGACGTTCTTATCTCAACGCAAGTATACCTTAGATTTTCTTTCTGAGACTGGTATGCTAGGAAGTAAACCTGTTGATACTCCTCTTGATGCCAATGTCAAGATTCAAGCCAAGGAGGGGGAACCTGTGGATCGAGAGCGATATCAAAGGCTAGTTGGGAAACTAATCTATCTTTCCCATACTCGTCCTGATATTGCATATGCAGTCAGCTTAGTGAGTCAGTATATTCATTATCCATATACCTCCCACATGGATGCTGTGATTCAAATTCTTCGATATCTAAAGCAAGCTCCAGGAAAAGGAATTTTGTTTCAGAGGCATAATCACTTCAAAATAGATGCTTTTACTGATTCTGATTGGGCTATAAGTCTAGATGACAGGCGATCCACGTCTAGGTATTGTTCATTTGTTGGTGGCAACTTAGTCACTTGGAGGAGTAAGAAGCAAAATGTAGTTGTTCGGTCCAGTGCTGAAGCCGAATTTAGAGCATGGCTCAAGGGATATGTGAATTACTATGGCTTCAGAGCCTTCTTAGAGATCTTGGCTTCTCAATTCAACAACCAATGATGCTCTACTCTGATAACAAATCTGCCATAAGCATAGCACATAATCCTGTACAGCACGATCGAACAAAGCATGTGGAGATAGACCGACATTTTATCAAAGAGAAACTGGAGATTGGCCTTATTTACATTCTGTTCGTGACATCTTCAGAGCAGACTGCTGATATTCTTACTAAGGCATGAACTCGTCAAGTTTTTGATCATCTCAAATCCAAGTTGGGCATGCTCAACATATACACGCACCAACTTGAGGGAGGGTGTTAGAATATGATATAGAATATTCTATTTCCTTATTTATGATGTTTGGTAGTTGGATAATTGACCCATGATTAGCTCATTCATCATTGGAGTAATTATTGGGATATCATAATTAGTGGGATATCATAATAAGTGGGATAGCTTAATCAGTGGGATTTGATTGTATTTTCTTTATTCCCTGCTCTATATAAATTCTGGATCGCTTGTCATTATGGACTATCGATCCTTTCTCTCTATACTGGTTTGCCATAATACTAATACTAATACTAATACTAATACTAATAGTTCTATTGGCCCGTTCCTTGTCATAGTCTGATGTTAATTTGTTATTTTCAGGGTTGAAGGTTGAGGGGCTTAATTTTCAAATTTCGCTTGAAGAGAGAGAAGCAGCTTATTTGGCTGCCCGTCAGCGGATCTTTGCTGCAGATGAAGGTGGAACAGATGAACCTTTAAAGCAGAAACCACGCAGCAATCCTGTGGTTGCCCGTCGTATGATTGAACATGCACTTGGCCAAAGAACCAAAACACCCAATCAGGTAATCTCCAGTTGTATGGAATACACAGAGCATACTGATGAAATGAATACTGAAGTGAAGAGAGATGGTACTTTTGAAGAGAAACAGACCTTATCTAGACAAAAATACTTGAATGGTAAACCAAAAGTCAGTACTGAATTTAATGGTCATGCATTATCAAATACGGACTGTAAGGTCACCACTAAACAAGCTGAGAAAGTGGCGACTAAGATTGGTATCTCTGGAACAAGAAAAGTTCATAAGGCCAATCTAAAAGAGGAGCAAATAGGAGCTGCAAAGAGGTTGTTTGCTCATGCCATGGGATATCAGTCAACGAGAGAGAACGTTCTTTCTAAATTCAGTGAAACGAAGCAAAACGACAAAGGAAAATCCGAGTAGTGTTTCAAGTTAGGCAAGTGGTTTTACCCATTTCATTGGCATATGCTGAAAGAGGAGCTCAAGAATTTCTATTCCAACAAATGAACTGATGGGGCATATAAACCATATATAATGTCTAACAGGGTCTGAATTATACTATTTTAACGGGACGTGTGACAGGACGGTGAACCAGCCAGGAGTTTTGTGGTTCACTTCGTTACAGGATTAGAATTGTTTGTCCATAAAGCCGAGTTACTGGGATTTGGGAAAGATTGATGTTGGCAGACTGGTGTCAAAATATAGGGAATCTGGAAATGGAACTTGAAGGACATCAAGCTCCATACGTCCTGTGTGTTTGTGAAGCTTCCTCTCAGTGGGACGCCCTTCTAAGATGAGAATTAGTTGTCAGTTTTCAACTTAAATTGATATCAAGATGTAGTTTGTCTATTGGCAGAGTGTGCTAAATTGAGGATTGGAAGTAGAAATTATTTTTCGTGGAAGTTGAAGCACATATATTCACAAGAATCACAACCATGTGGTTTTGATAGTTTTATACTATGGAAAAGTTGGCTTATTTTATCTTTAGCAGTTAGATGTGTATATAGATCCGCATACTGAAATGGAGGAAAGCCAGGAACCTACTACAGCTTTGTTTGATGTTGCAGCAAAGTGCTCATTTATTTTATTTTTGTTTTTTTAACCTCTATTTGCTCTGTTCCAAATTAAATGCTTTTGACCTACTTTTTTTTTTGGTAAAATCAATCTATTTAAAATTAATTTTTGTACTGTTTTTGTCAAAATATACGTGAAGAGATTATAACTAAAAGAAAGTACATAAAAATTATAACTAACATCAATTTTTATAGTTTTAAAAATGTATTTATATAATGCATAATTATCAATTCTAAAAATAGTAAATTTATCCCCCCCCCTCCACCCCCACCACCCATCACCCACCACCCACTACATTATCAATTCTAAAAATAGTCAATTTAACCAAAAAAGTTTTTAATATTGTTGCTTCTATACTAAAAACTACCAATGTACAAAGTGTTCAATTTTGTGAATATGGTTACAAGTTCAGTAGATATTCATGAGCTTTGTTCTTGATTGCTTTTCACGTTTATTATAAATTTTATTGTTTCATATTTTTTTTTATAATTAATAATGATATTATGTTTTAGAATGGAGAAAGTATTTATTATGAATAATTTTTTTTGATGGATAAAAAAATACTCGGTTCCGGAATAACTGTCGCTGTAGAAAAAAAAATTCTTAATTAATTATCGTTTCCAGATTTATAGGAGAAATTATCTATTTTTCTAAATTATCTCTAAAATATCTATCTTTCCAAATGCAGTACTCCTATTTAATTTCAATTCTTTCTTCTCAATTTTTTTTCTTTCTCAAAATTCTAAACGTCGCTCATGAATTCTTTATATTCTCTCTCTTCATCAATTTTCTACTAAACGAGGCACCTTCCATTCCTTCCTCCTGTAAGGGGTCAGCTTCTTCAAAGGAACATGTTGATTCAACTCCTTGTCATCCAACAATAGAATAATTTGAAGAAGAGATGAATGAGAAGCGTAGGAAGATTACAAAGACTGCATGGGTTGAAGAAGGCGGGATTTGGCGGTTGGATGTGAATAATTTAGAGGAATTTGCAATGTTCTAAAAGGAGCTAAATGGGAGGCGGGCGGCCGAGGGGGCCTAGGCGACATTTTTTATTTTAAACTAATTTTAATATTTTATCTTATATTTATCTAAACAAAATAATAATATAAAACAAAACAATCTATAATAAAGATAATAAAAGCTTTTTTTTTTTAAAGTTCAAACACATCCATATTGCTAATGTCAAAGTTCAAACAAAAACATGAAATTGTTCAAAGTTCAAACACAAACATGAAATTGTTCAAAGTTCAAACATATTTTTTAACATATTAGTTTTATTTATAAACAAGATTGCTATTAAATAATAAAATTAAAATTTAATGAATTTAATTCAATATTAAAACTTAAGAAACTAAACATAAATTTAAGAATTATTTTGAATTAAACTAAATATTACAAATGTATCATTTCTATAATTTGAAGTTGATACAAGTTCAAAAAATTATAACTATAATAAAATTATCCATTTTGAATTGATATTGTTCACTTCTTGTTGTGATTTGATATGCTACAATCTCTATTATGAATATGGTAAATCATTAAGAAAATAAATATATCAAGATTTGGTTTGGGTAGTTATTAAATTAAAAAAATCTCTCCGCCTAGACCCCGCCTAATTTTCTAAAGGGATTTTTTTGTCGCCTTGGGCCTAGGTGAGGCGTCTGGGGTCCTAGAGGCGCCAAAGGGGGGGCCTAGCGCCTAGGAGGGGTGCCAAGGGGGGGACTAGCGCCTATGCGAAAATTTTTAGAACAATGGGAATTTGATAGAAAGATAAAAGAAGCTTTTGATGATGATTACTATGAGGCAAATGATGTGGACCCAGAGTTTGTGAGTGATAGAGATGAAGACGGTGAACTTGAAAAATCGAACCTTAATAACGAAGATGAGGTATTTGGATAAAAGAAAATAAAAAATGGGTAATTTAGTAAGTTTACACTTAACTAGTCGAGTATCATTACTTTCCTTAAAAATGAGCTTTGGCCTCCAACGATAGTTATTCCGCAACCGAGGAAGTAATAGCTAAAAGTGAGCAAGAAAGCTTTGTGAAAAACTGAGGGGATCAGAGTATGTATGCATGCACAACAGGCCATTGGGCCTGGTCTAAAACTAGTCCAGGCCTTGACACTGGCCATGTTAGGCCTAATCATAGTTGTCACGGCGTCGCCTAGGCGATGGGGAGAAGGGCATAGCGAGACTCGGCTTGAGGTGGAGCTGCTAAGGCGTGCGCCTTGGCAACTCGGCATCTCAAAGCATCGCCTAGGCGACGCAGTGAGATGTCAAGCTGCCAAGGCGCACACCTTTATAGCTCTGGCCTAACTTAAAATTCTGACCCATTAACCCATGGACATAATACCCATGGCCCATCAATTAAAAAAAGGAGAAAGGCAAACCCTTATTTGGCTATCTACGGACTTCGACTAGATCACTCGACTTCACCCGTGACGCCCCCAAATCCAGGTATCTTCTAACCCTGAAGATGGCGCTACATGATGCTACAACATAGGTTCTTCTACTAATACCTCTACAAAAGATGCAGCCTACATAGTCGTTGCAACTCCTTTAACTTCTTCTTCTATCTTTACTTCCGATTCTATCTTAACCTCTTTCAATTTCCTTCCATCTTCACTCAATTTTATCTTAATGAAATCTATAATTTCACCATCTAGGTCCATCAGAGGTTCTCCTACTAATACCTTTTCAGAAGATGTAACCTTAGCACTGGCTCTCTCAATTTTTCTTCAAACTTTTCCTTCGTAGTTCTCTTCTCCTCATTCCGAATTAACACCTTAGCCAACAACTCCGATATAACCTCTAACATTTCTGCATCTACATGGATGTCTCTAGTCTTATCGTCTTTCGACATCCTAAAATCAATTTACGTCTTAATTATCACACAACAAAGATTAATTATCACAAATAACAATTTATTTTATGTTATTTTTAATTCCTTAACTCTCTTTTCTCGATGAACTCCCATAATTCATCTCTTACCAACTCGTCCTAAGTTTACTATCTTTTAGCTTCTCTATTATCTCCAAGATTATAGCCTCAAGCATCCTTACTTAAGGTTTCTAACATATCAGCTCTAATACCAATCTGTGGCGCCCCCAAATCCAGGTATCTTCCAACCCTGAAGATGGTGCTACACGATGCTACAACATTCAACAAATCTTCAATGATATAAACATAATGATACAATTCTAAGATTATATTATTGCATCAAATCCTTCAAATCCCATTTTCTTAACCATTACATGTTCATAATATCATAATATTACATATTACATAGCAATATTATTCTATTACATACTCTTCTTAATCTTCCTCTTAGTCCTTTCCTTAACCTTCACTGTAAGCTTTGTCACGTCTAGCCTTATCTGAAATCATATAGTTTAAGCAAGGTATGAGCATTAAATTGCCCAACAAGTTTAACAATTCCATAAAAATACTATCAAGAATAATATGATTTCACTTCAATAACTGAACAATTAGTTATGAAGTACTATGAATATTAATTCAACAATTGACTTATTTCTCACAAATTTAGATGACAAAACATCACATAAATTTTGAGTTTCGGTCGACAGACCATGAACATTATTTTTCATTCTTAAGAAGGACAACATAGCACAAAGGCCATAGGTTCGATATTTCTTACGAGTACATCCATGTGATCAGTCTCTAGTACCCTATGTTGTACAACAATACTCCGTTAAACGTATTTAAGTTTAATTTGTGATACATGTCGTGCCTGTCGATATACGACAAAAATTCGTTTTTATGCTTATCCTTGAATACTTACCAAGGTCATTGATTCAGGATAACTATCATAATATTTTGAAGGATTAGTAAACAAACCAACAAAACATTATAGCATTTGTCTCGCCGTATCAAATGGCATCAACACATTCTTAAACATTTCATGATACACATGACATGAACACTTGTGCAAATACAAAAAAATTTGCAAAAGTTTAGATTATGCATATTCATGCAAGAATAACATATACTTCAATATAACAAATCATAAGGTTTCAGATGCACATAATCAAATGAAATATATAACTTTCCCAACATATAGTATAGACAAGTTTTAATAAAATTCATATATCACCAAGGGTATACTTCATACAGAAAACTTGCAAAACATAAAGTTAATACAAGAGTTAGAAACTTGTCACAAGTTGAACTTGTACAAGATTAGAAAACTTGCCTTAAACATTCTTTATACTCCTGACGATATTCACCTTTTAAATGTCCTAAACATTTACATTAACCATAACACTCCAATTTGGCACATAACGATACCAAATTTGCTTTATACTAATCTTACTTCTTCTACCTTCATCTTCGTATCATTAAATTCGAACAACTTCTCAAGTTTATTATTACTTGTTATTGCGCTTTGGTGTTTGATTATTATACGCTCATCATAACCCTTGCGATTGACCAAGCAATATACTTTTGCATAAGCCTAGTACAATCTTACGACTCTTATAACACTTATTGATTTAGTTTAAGCATTTCACTTAACTTTTCTCTTAACGTCTTTTATCCGAGTTATATAATTCGAAATATATGCCATTTTTATTACTATTTATTATAACTTTATAACATTTAAGGTCATAAGTTACCATTCTTTGTCCAATGTTCAAGTCATTAAAATCAATGTATTCTTAAACGTTTACTTAACGCGAATACAATCTCCTTTATAGTGGTTACGTACTTTGCTATTATATTTTACAATTTTCAAATCAACTTGTGATTATCAAACTTTATGGTTTTAATTAAATGTCATAATTCACCTTCAATCAAATTACTTCTTTTTATGTTCGTAACATTCATTCGACATTAATATAATTCGTGGAAATCGTTTACGTATTTCCCGTTCATAATTTTATAACCTTGAATTAACATTTGTTTGTTCAACTTAAGGTTTTAATCTTCCTTTTGGATATTATTTTATGTCTAATTAAAGCTCATAATCAATCCTTAATCATTCCCTAATCATTCCTTAGCTTTTGTGTTTTAAAAAGCTCCTTACTATTAAATGCACAAAGACCGTGGCTGCTGACGCAGATGACCCAGTTGTTAAAGCCCGTATTGCAGCGCGTATATTGATGATGGTTTTTTCCCGAACTGGTGTCATGCGGTGCCTATTTCCTTCTTTAGGCGTATTTGCATCGCCAAAGCCGTAATCCTTGAAATTTTTTCTAAGTGTAAAATCTTTTCAAGCCACTTACTTCCCGAACTCGTAACTTGATCATTTTAACTCGGAACGAGTCCGTTCAAAATCCATTTTCTTAATTATCTTACATAATTCAAATTTCCCCGAACAAAATAATTTTTTGAATCTGTTAACGAGGAGTTAACTTAATTAAATTTTTATTATTAGTTCGTTTTATGCTTTTGAGCATTCTTCGCTCGTTCGTCCGTAATTCGTCCATACGATGTCTACATTCGTTTGTTCTCGAGTCTATGACTCTTAAACTTCATGTTCTTCAATATGCTAATGAAACCCTAAGTTTCTAGTTTCGTTATTAACACTCCATTTTCGTTCTGAAATCCTAGTTAACTAAGATTTCAACAGTTAACATCTTTTATTAGAAATTTCGCCATAACTTAGTTATCACGTATTTTTTAATCCGTTTCAAGTGGAACAATTCCATCATTTATTCATCTATCATCCTAACCAAACATATAGCATCTAACTTATACGTAATGCTTTTAAACTTGTCCATCAACAACAAGCTCTAAATTTTCATGCTTTTCTTCATTAAGTTCTTAATCATTCGTTATGATTTCACTTATTAGGCATTCATTAGTGATTTTAGTCCACTAATATCCATCCTTATTCCTTCGGACAATACATACATCTTCAAAATCATTTCTCTAACAAAATTACTAAAGAAGAAGATGATGATAAACGGTTTAAAGGTTTATACCTCTAGAAGTTCTTCTTGATCTTGACTTAAAGGGTTGATTGGATAGCTTCTTCTTCCACGTTTCTTGAAATCTCTCTCTCACTCAATATAGGATGATGAATTTGGCAAAAAAAAATGAAGACTAAGGCTTTGTATATATAGAATTTCAAGAGTGAGGGTAGTTTGGTCATTTGGATAACTTTCCACTAGTTTACAAGTTGGTCACTTAGGTTATGGTCCCTTGTGGTCAAAACCCCTAAGTTTTTATTCTTACATACCAACCTCTCATCATTTACCATCTATTTTCATCCAATCATTCAAAGGTTATTATTCCCACCTCTTTTCTCCACCTCCTCTTCAAATATCCCACCAAGCTTCTCTGGCAAGCTTGGTGGCTAGGTCCCACCCTCTTGGGTGACCCATATGGGTTGCCCCATCTCTTTTACCCACCCACTTGATCAACGGTTCGACCCATGGGTTTAGTTCTTGGTTTGTGCTTAACTTTAATTCAATTTGGGCCAAACATTAGGCTTGAATTAACATTTTTTTGGGCCTTGATTTAATTAATCATTGGGTCATCTTCTTATTTCATTTGAGCTTGGAAAAGTCCAAGTCCATTAATCAAATAGTCAACCTTGACTTTATTTAACTAAGACTTTGACTTTGCATATTCTTACCGTATAATTTTCGAATTCTTTTCGTATAATATACATATTATACGTTTTATTATTCTTCATATTATACTTGTATGATACATTGATTATGTAACGACCCCAAAATTCATACCATTTAAATCTCGACTTCGGTCGTTAACCATACATTAAATCTCTAATAAAACATCATTATTCGATGTTAAACTTAATAATGAATCGCAACCTTTACATTACATCTCTTTGATTCAATCTTATATCATGAATCGTTACAACAAAATGACTATACAAAGTCTTACATCATAACTAAATATCCATATACATTGGATAGCTCAACTTACAATTCAACAACATGTTATGTTCAAAATATGAAATACATTTCTCATAAAACATAAGTAATCTTCGTGAATATAGATCTCTATAACTCACTTAGCACATATCTTTACATTAAAATCTTGACCTGCAAAAGTGGTTATTTGCAAGAGTGAGCTCGACAGCCCAGCAAAGTCTAACAGTTTTCATGCATAATATAGCACATAATAACATGCTCGATATACATATCATTAAAGTAACATGGCATACATGCTTTTAATTCACATAGCAAATATAAAGATTGAGTTCTTTACTCAATACTCCTTATTTAACCAAAACAATGCAGTCATAAATTGACTTTAACATTTCATGATTTCAACATGTATAACATATCATACAATTTAAAATAGTTCATCAAGTCCACGTAGAAAATAGGAACCGAAAGACTTGTCTTGATCGTTGTTTACCAATAATAGATTAACAGCTTACAGTTATCTGCACTTCACGTGCCCTACACAATTATATAATCATTCACATCAACTATTAGTCACATAAAAACACATAGTAATTGTAATGTAAACTCTACTCCACATCTCATAATCTTTCCTATTAATTAGCACACAATGTTCAATTAGATTGTGTAAACTTTAGACTTATAACTCATTATATTTCTTCTTAGTCAAACTCGAAGTTCATTCAAGTGCTTAAGTCTTGCTAGGACTACTTATTGGTTTTATATTAAACCCATTTCATATCCTATAATATTCATTTCAATTGAATTGAAACACTTTTTAAGTTCGTTAACACTTGGCACGACATTTCGACGTTCATTCGTCCACACGCCTGGATTTGCTTCTCTCAGGTATGCTTACTATGCTTCAATAACTTATCTAATACATCATTTATTAATGTTAAGCATCATTATATTTACTAACATTCAAGTTTTATAACTTAGAACATCATCTTTTATTGTCAGGAGCACTACACATGCATATGTGCATGCCCGACGCCCTCCGATTGCCCCTGAAAACACAACAGTCCTAAAGATGACCATTTTGACTACTTTTATAGACCTCAAATTGAAAAACCTTTGGAACGAAAGTTGTAGGTCTACTCGTCCTCGTTCTGGATCATCTTGAATCAACTCAATCGGAGTTCGTATGAGAAAGTTATGCCCATTTTACTACAAGAGGCCAAAATTGTCCGACTCAGACTTGCCCCGCACTCATGGGCGAGAACTAAGTCATACTGGTGGCCAGCAATGCGCGAGATTAGCGCCGGGCGCGAATTTCAATCTTTGGTAGCCAATTTTGTACTTTGGGCTCGAAGTTTACGTATTGGGGCTCCATTTTTGGCGCTGGGGCGCCAAAACTTGCAGATCCCAACCACGAAGAACAGAACAACTAATTTTTTTGTCTATTACTTCAATTCTAACACTAATTAACATGCATAAATTTATCGTAAACTACATATAACCGTTAACAATCATCCATATAATAATTACCAACAATTAAACAACTACTTTAGAAAAACTTAATTCTTTGAAAACACTGTTTTAAGAAAAACTCCATTGTTAACGTTGTTTAACACTGTAATATCAATAATAAACCAAACTTGATTACTTTAAAGTACGATTCTCTGAAATTCATACCCAATTAACATACATGATGTTCAATTTCATAAATAGCATACAATCACCTACTAATTTTTTTGTTATCATGCACAACATACGTTCATACATATATATTCACTGTAAAAACTATTTCCTTCTTGTAAACGTAAATTATCATACAATTCTTCATCTAACACTAGTTATAATCCTCATAATCACATACCATCACTATAATTCAATTGTATAACAGCAATTACAGAAATTATACCACAAATGCAGTGAATTTCAAGAACACCGAGACTAAAGAATTATAGTATAACACATATATGTTAAGATTATAAAACATACCTTTTGTTTCTTTGAAACTATTTGTTAATCACTGATAATAACTAGAATAAGTTAGAACTTGCTTTGAAAATCACTGCCTTTTCTCTCTCAAATTTCTCTGAACTTTTCTCAGACAAACTTCTATTTTTCCTTAGGCTTAAGCCAAAAACAATATACGTAAAACCAAATACAACTAAAACCCAAACGTACGAAACTGCCATATACTTAATAACCCTATTAAAATATCAGTTACCAAATATATTATATATTATTTGTGACGCCCCCAAAATTAGGTATACATCACCCATCTTGGGTCGCCACTTACATGGTACATAAATTCAAATACAACTTACTAATATAACTGTCGTGTACAATACGACATAAACTGTGAGATTGAATACAAATATTGTCTACTAGATATTATACAAACTCAAAAGGAGTCCTCATTACAGCTATTATCACACTATTTCACAGAATAGTGAGGACTACTAATGCTATCCTCTGGACCATTACTTCGTTCCCCGACTCGTCCCAGCTATGTTCTCATTTCAAAGAGAATAAAAGTGAAAGAAAGGGTGAGCTCAACTAGCCCAAAGAAGAAATATTATGACTAAGATAATGCGTAATAAATTATCATTAGCCTTCAACAAAGTGTTAAACCGATAAAATACAATAGACAACCAGCTTTAATCTGCAGCTGAATAAGCAATCCATTAAAAGAGTCAAGTAGAGAATAAAGTCTACTATCTTTTAGGTTTTAAAAGGTTTTCATCAATTTTTATCACGAGACTCAAATTTTAATAAATAAACCACCACATCTAATCATCCCCGCATCACTATCCAAGGATTTTCATCAAATTATCAATGGTCATGACTATACCGAATCACCCCGGTCATAATCATACCAAAACTATCCATCACCGCATTACAGCCAATCGAGGACTTTTTGTCACATCATTTATATCAAGTCATGATTATACCGAATGATCCTCGTCATCATAATCATACTAAGTTCATCTATGCACGTAAGCCAAAGATAACATAATATAACATGAGGATGATGACAATGACATAATAATTCAATAAAACAAGTTCAAGAATTATTTAATCCATGAATTATTAACGCCCAAATTGTCAACATAATACTCGCTTTCAGAGAGTAAAATTCAAGAATGATCGTAAGAATATTTCCATGAAAAGATATCGGATGAAACGCAAATATCAAGGATATTCTACTAATTTCATGGAGTATAGAAGTCAAAGTTTTAACCAACCGGGTATAATAAAGAATGGAATAACAAAAGAAATCACCATGCATGCGGTACTTCACATGACAGACAAAGTTATTCCAATGTAATAATAATAACGGAACCAGTGTCGTGAAATTCACAATCATGTGATGTTCCAATGTAATAATAAAGATGGAACCGCATCCTGTAAAACACACGATAGGATATTCCAACAGAATGATAAAGATTTTAACCAGTCCTGTAAAACACACATGCATGTGATGTTCCAACGTAATAATAATAAAGATTTTAACCAGTCCTGTAAAAAACACACATGTGATGTTCCAATGTAATAATAGAAGAATGTCACCAAGTATAGGGTAAACCATGATACAAAGTTATTCCAATGTAATAATAAGCAATGGAATAACATAAGGATTTCACCAAGTATAGGGTATGCGCCATGATACAAAGTTATGTATAGGGTATGCCACTTTTTACATGTTATTCCAATGTAATAATAATGAATGGAATAATGTGTTCTCTTCAAGAAGAAAGAATAACACCCCTTACGGTAAAAAAATAATACCCCTTCTTACCGTAAAAAGAACCTAATATAGAAGTAGTGAAGTAGCGTATACTCTTCTTCTTTCTATAATTTTCTCTATATACTTCTCTCTATAATTTCTCTCTCTAGTTTCAATGAATTAATTAAGAAAATAATGAAGGAATGAGCTTCTATTTATAGGAAAATGGAATGCATAAGAATTAATCCATGAACTATCCAGATTGATTTACTTTAATCGACGGTCCATATTTAAAGAAAAATCTTTTAAATAAAATATAATATATTCTATTTATATAAAAACATTTTACTATGCAAACACTATGCAATACTACGCAAAACACTATGCAAAACACTATGCAACACTATGCATAATAAAATATAATATATTCTATTTATGTAATAACTTTAATAAAGTATTCTATTTTATATAAAAGATGTTTCGCTTTTATTACGTTAATAATACTAATAAAACAAAACGCCATTATCGCTATAATAATTCATATTATTAATCGACAATAATGGAATCAAACCGAGTGACTTCTCACATAAGCATCAATAATCAATACCGTGTACTACTATGCAACTACACGTATTCATCGTATTTTTACTACCGAGTAGTTCAACAAGATCAACCAGAAAACTTCCGCCGTTATTTCAATAAAATATTTTTGTCGCTTTCTCAATCCGACAATAATTTCGCATTGTGGGTCCACCAATGATTGAGCCGTTGTATTTAATATTCCCTCGCTAAACCTAATATTCCCTACCAATCGAATATAATATAACCACTTGCATACTTTGCAAAATTTATAAATACTACCCACAACTATAATATTATCTCAAATTCACACCATAATATTAAAAATTATTTCAACAAAATTTAAATCTTTATCGATAAAATCTGGGGTCTCACAATCTCCCTCCTTATGGAATTTCGCCCTCAAATTAGTGGTACGACTGATATGATAAAGAGGTGAGGATACCTTGAATACCTTTTATCGTTGAAAATATTAAGTTCATCTTTGCAATCCTACCAAAGATATTCATTAACAATTCATCTTTGCACTCCGTGCCAAAGATATTTATTAACAATTCATCTTTTTCTGCAAAAGCCAATAATATATAATCAGAAACCAATAATATCGAGACTCGACTTAATAAGTATCACAACCATGAATTATCCATGCACCACCGGAAGGATATTCGTGTTTTCAATTACTACCATGATTATACCGAATAATCCGTGGTCATAATCATACCAAGTCTATCAATGCACTACTACCAAAGACGACTTTTACCACATCCATGAATTAATATTTCATCACTTGAGACTCACCAATAATTAATCCATATCATCGAATCATCCCCGCACTACGTGCCAAGGATATTCATTAAGATCACGACCACTAATTATCCATACTACTACCAAAAGATAATCGTGTATTCATTAGTATCACGACCACAAATTATCCATGCACTACTACCAAAGATAATCGTATTCATTAAGATCACGACCACAAATTATCCATGCACTACTACCAAAGATAATTGTGTATTCATTAAGATCACGACCACAAATTATCCATGCACTACTACCAAAGATAATCGTGTATTCATTAAGATCACGACCACAAATTATCCATGCACTACTACCAAAGATAATTGTGTATTCATTAAGATCACGACCACAAATTATCCATGCACTACTACCAAAGATAATTGTGTATTCATTAAGATCACGACCACAAATTATCCATGCACCACTACCAAAGATAATTGTGTATTCATTAAGATCACGACCACAAATTATCCATGCACTACTACCAAAGATAATTGTGTATTCATTAAGATCATCACCACCACAAATTATCCATGCACTACTACCAAAGATAATTGTGTATTCATTAGTATCACGACCACAAATTATCCATGCACTACTACCAAAGATAATCGTGTATTCATTAAGATATTATTATACCACAAATTATCCAACACTACTACTACAAAGATAATCATATTCATTAGTATCCATCAAATTATCCATGCACTACTACCAAAGATAATTGTATTCATTTCATTTACTCATGATTATAATATAATCCATGGTCATAATCATACCAAGTCCATCTATGCACTATGAAGATGACTTTCAACATAATATAAGCGTGAGGATAATGATATAAAGAATCAATCAAATGAGATAAAGAATAAATATTAAACATTTATAATATAATTTATCCAGATTCAAGAATATCCCCATGTTATCAATCACTTAATAATCTCATAATCTAATATCATTAATATTATAACAATATTTTAATCACTTCTTAAATTTATAAACAATTTATCTTAAATTGTTTACGCTTTTACCATATAATGCATTTAATCATTCAAAATGCCATACTCATAAGATATCATCACCAATTATCAAATCTCTCAAAAAATATGCATATACTCTATATAGATTCTCTAGCCATAAAATCCTATTTTCAACTTTGTTACTTCACATAACATATTTAGCTCATATGTTCGTAACTAAACTATTTTCATGAAAAATACCAAATCAGTCCCAAAAATATTTCTTTTCTGGGATTTAGCATAATATAGTCCCATGATGAAAATATATTTTTCTCGGAATTTTTAAAATTCATTTACTATTTTTCAAAAATCAATTTCTAATTAATTCCTTAAGAAATTAGCTACCTCAAGTTTAACTCCAAAAATTCCCAAATCTTGGCAGGACCTTACACATGTTAACGTGAGCTTCTAGTTTAAATTTCATGGTCATCTGAGTTATAGAACTCCTATATATAGCATTTTTCGTTTAAAAACCTAAATATTGAAATAGTCATAACTTGCTCATTTTAAGTCAAAATGAGCTCATTTTTGGACAGGAGGTACTTTATACCATATACTTTCATGTCCCAAAAGGCCAGAATTTTTCTCATAATTTAAGTGGCCGAAACAGTCCCTTAAAGTTTCTGGCAGTAGTATTTTTCGAAATTTATAGCTTTGGCCTCCTTTGCTAAAATCAGTCCACACAAAAATCTACAACACCTTTTCCAGTAATTCCACTTGGATTAGTTAGGTAACTCATAGATCTAACTCTAGGACTTGACCACACTCAAAAATTCAAAATATAATAGGAGATATGGTCAATTGAATTTCATGTTACGCTTTTCACCAAAATCTGATTTTCAACCTTTGTGATTTCTAAGAAACTTTCATGTTTTCACATAATAACCACATAACTCATCATAACACTTACTAATACTTCATATACCCATGATTTTCATTAGTCCAATGCTTTTATTATGACTTTCATCATAAACCACGTAAATTGTTCATTTTAGTCAAGAAATATTTGAGGGTTTAAGAAATGGGTTTTTGTAGATCGGGGTCAATACAAAATTTGATTTCACGCCTAAGTAGGCTAAGAAGTCTTCAAGAATACGCCAAGAAATTTATTAATAATAGAAATATCATTCAAAATCGTGACTCTCATCCAAGACTTGGATAGTACGTCACATTGATACCAACCGTGACTTCTATCCCTTAACCTAGATAAGCACCTCACAATGATACCTATAAACTTGCCATCTTCATTCACGATGTCGCCACAGAAAAGTCCGCTTTTGCAGCATTCCACACAAGGAAGTTAACAACGAAAGGTTCGGGGTTCTTTACTTATGGCTTGATATGACAATGATTAACTTTAGTGGTTTGGTTACTTTGAATTCAGATAACAGGTTGGTTATGAATATAAAAGCTAACAACCTTACGAAAAGCATGATGAGTAGTTAACCAATTGATTCCAAAATCACATCAAAGGCAAGTATTTTCAAAAGATAAGATCGACAGTAACGTGAAAGTGTTTATTTGAATCAAAAAAAATTTAAAAATAATAGCGGTAACGAAGGCTCCTACTAACGAAGTTTCAACCAATAAGTCAAAGTCTAACTTCTCCGGAGTCAAATTTAAACGTTGAACGCAACTAGGTGAAATAAAAGAGTGGGTAGAACTGGTATCTAACACTCAGATAGACTTCGCAAGAGCTTATGATTACTTACCCGTGATAATCTTATTCAGGTTCCTCGTCACGAGAAAAAAAAAACGCTCTCTCTTAAACTACCGGCTTTGGTTTGTCTGGGACAGCCTTTGGTGCCTCCATCCTAGTTGAATTTGTCTTCTAAACGACAAAATCGAGCTAAGTGACCTTCTCTTCCACAATTATAACATGCTTTGGACGGCATGGCGCAGTTCGGACTGATGTGTCCCTCTCCTCCGCATTTGAAGCATATAATAGATGGTCCTTCTCCTTCCTTAACAACAAAAAGTTTGTGTCGACGCCTTTCCATCATTGTTGAATCTCCTTTCTTGAAATGTCCATTCTTATTGTTTTGGCCTCGACACCCACCGGCGGGTTACCATATCCGCCCGTTGATTCCCTCCACGCTTGTTGTCACCGCTCGATGACTACTCACCGGTATTATAATTTTGCTTGCCTACTTTCTTTTTAGTTGCGTTGACTCGTTATCGCTACTCCACTAATCGAGCCCTATTTACAACATCCGAATAAAAACACGCTTTTATGAGAAATAAGATGTCGACGTATCTCCTCGCTTCAAACCTCTTAAAAACATTCGCCATTCTCTTTCATTATCCACCAAGTGGGACGAATCGTGATAACTCCGCAAACTTTGCCTCGTCATGGCGACACTGTCCATATTGTTTTGTTCCAACTTGATAAACTCCACCTCCTTCATGTGGCGAATACTTTCGTGAAAGTATTTGTCGCTGAATGCCTCCCGAACTTCTCCCAAGATATCTTCAAGACAAAGAAGTTGAGTACGCTTTTACCGATTCCCACCAAGAATCGCCTCCCGCTGAACATAAAAAGGCGGCAAAAGGAACCTTTGCTCCTCTGAGCATCCCAAGACATCAAATATCTTGTAATCTGCTTTATCCATGCTTCCGCCAAGTGGTTTTGGCTCTCCTTAAACTCCGGTGGTCCCAGCTCCTTGAATTGTTTAATGGTGACCGCCGAGAGTTTTCCGTGTTTCCACCTACGCTTTTGGACAGAGTCGCTTTCCGATGTTGCATGAATTCTAAAACCTCTTAAACGCATCGTCATTCATCAATCGATCGTTGTTGTTGTTTACGGAGGATTATCGCCATCCCGTTGTACATTATCCCGATTATCGATTTGTGGAGAATCAACACCTCCTCATGCTCCATTGCTATTCTCAACATTCTCTTGATGCCATTTTCAAACACCGCCACAAAATAAGGGTTAATTAACATATCACATATTATCCCTATACTCGACCGACCAATTAAATACCAAATAAATTTAGGTAGGTCATACTAGCGAAGGAATTCCCCGCCTCTCCTCCTAGTACTATTCTCATATCTTAGCCAGTGATCATATCCTAAGCTCGATACCAACCGTGACGCCCCAAAATTAGGTATACATCACCCATCTTGGGTCGCCACTTACATGGTACATAAATTCAAATACAACTTACTAATATAACTGCTGTATACAATACGACATATAAACCGTGAGATCAATACAAATATTGTCTACTAGATATTATACAAACTCAAAAGGAGTCCTCATTACAACTATTATCACACTATTTCACGTAATAGTGAGGACTACTAATGCTATCCTCCTCGACCATTACTTCGCTCCCCGACTCGTCCCAAATATGTTCTCATTTCCTCAAGAGAACAAAGAAAGAAAAAGGTGAGCTCAACTAGCCCAAGAAGAAATATTATGACTAAGATAATGCGTATAAATTATCATTAGCCTTCAACAACAAAGTTAAAACCGATAAAATACAATAGACAACCGGCTTTAATCAAGCATGAATAAGCAATCCATTAAAAGAGTCAAGTAGAGAATAAAGTCTACTATCTTTTAGGTTTTAAAAGGTTTTCATCAATTTTTATCACCGAGACTCGACTTTTAATAAATAAACCACCACATCTAATCATCCCCGCATACTACGGTCAAGGATTTTCATCAAATTATCAATGGTCATGACTATACCGAATCACCCCGTCATAATCATACCAAAAACTATCCATCAACGCATTACATGTGCCACCGAGGACTTTTGTCACATCATTTATATCAAGTCATGATTATACCGAATGATCCTCGGTCATAATCATACTAAGTTCATCTATGCACGTAAGCCAAAGATAACATAATATAACATGAGGATGATGACAATGACATAATAATTCAATAAAACAAGTTCAAGAATTATTTAATCCATGAATTATTAACGTCCAAATTGTCAACATAATACTGCTTTCAGAGAGTAAAATTCAAGAATGATCGTAAGAATATTTCCATGAAAAGATATCGATGAAACGCAAATATCAAGGATATTCTACTAATTTCATGGAGTATAAGTCAAAGTTTTAACCAACTGGGTATAATAAAGAATGGAATAACAAAAGAAATCACCACGCATGCGATTTCACATGTATGTGTTATTCCAATGTAATAATAATAATCGGAACCAGTGTCGTGAAATTCACACCGGCGGATGTTCCAATGTATAATAAAGATGGAACCGCATCCTGTAAAACACATGACATAGATATTCCAATGTAATGATAAAGATTTTAACCAGTCCTGTAAAACACACACATGCATGTGATGTTCCAACAGTAATAATAATAAAAGATTTTAACCAGTCCTGTAAAAACACACGCATGTGATGTTCCAATGTAATAATAGAAGAATGTCACCAAGTATAGGTAAATCACAGATACAAAGTTATTCCAATGTAATAATAAGCAATGGAATAACATAAGGATTTCACCAAGTATAGGGTATGCCACAGATATATCAAAGTTATGTATAGGGTATGCCACTTTTACATGTTATTCCAATGTAATAATAATGAATGGAATAATGTAAGTTCTCTTCAAGAAGAAAGAATAACACCCTTACTTACACAACAAATAATACCCCTTCTTACCGTAAAAGAACCTAATATAGAAGTAGTGAAGTAGCGAATACTCTTCTTCTTTCTATAATTTTCTCTCTATAGCTTCTCTCTATAATTTCTCTCTGTAGTTTCAATGAATTCGTAAGAAAATAATGAAGGAATGAGCTTCTATTTATAGGAAAATGGAATGCATAAGAATTAATCCATGAACTATCCAGTATTGATTTACTTTAATCTGACTATCCATATTTAAAGAAAAATCTTTTAAATAAAATATAATATATTCTATTTATATAAAAACATTTTACTATGCAAACACTATGCAATACTATGCAAAAACACTATGCAAAACACTACGCAACACTATGCATAATAAAATATAATATATTCTATTTATAGAATAACTTTAATAAAGTATTCTATTTTATATAAAAGATGTTTCGCTTTTATTACGTTAATAATACTAATAAAACAAAACGTCATTATCGCTATAATAATTCATATTATTAATCGACAATAATGGAATCAAACCGAGTGACTTCTCACATAAGCATCAATAATCAATACCGCCGTGCTACTATGCAACTACACGACATCGTATTTTTTTTACCGAAAGTAGTTCAACAAGATTATCAACCAGAAAACTTCCGCCGTTATTTCAATAAAATATTTTGTCGCTTTCAATCCGACAATAATTTCATGGTGGGTCCACCAATGATTGAGTAGTTGTACGAATATTCCCGCTAAACCGAATATTCCCCACCAATCGAATATAATATAACCACTTGCATACTTTGCAAAATTTATAAATACTACCCACAACTATAATATTATCTCAAATTCACACCAAAATATTAAAAAATTATTTTGACAAAATTTAAATCTTTATTGATAAAATCTGGGTCTCACATTATTTATATTTTGTTTAATTTAATTTATATTACTAATAAATCAAATCTAAAAATCCAAAAGCCATAGGCTCTGTTTGGCAAAAACTCTTTAAAATTAAAGACTTAATATATTTAAGTTTTGTTGGCAAAATAAATTAAAACTACTTTAATTTATTTTAATAACCACTTATAATATAGTTATTTGTCAAACTTCTAATTAATTAAGTTTTCATACTTAATTAATTAATTCAAATAACAATTTATTAATTAAATCATTTAATCACATAACTCAATACCACAAATTATCCATCAAATTGAAATATCACTATAATAATAATATCCTTAACTTATTAATTAATTATTTAACAAATAATTAACCAACTTAAATCAAATTAAACAAATACAAATATGTATTCATTAATAACACATCCAATAAATATTTATATAAATTAATAAATATTTATAAATTACATTTAAAATTCTAAAATTTTGGAATGTTATATCATTCCCCTCTTATAAGGATTCTGTCCCCAGAATCATAATTCAAACCACTCATTCGTTACAATCTTCCCTACTTACAAAGATTCTGTCCCCAGAATCGAAGACACAAATTAAACAAATAACTCAGAGTAATCTTTCATTATTTTATCTAAATATAGATTTTATATTTTCTACTACATTCATTACTTTAACACATTCTAAGTTTCATTTCATAACCTTCACTTGAACTCAATTATATTCTGAGTATTATATTCTTAACCGATTTATTTCCTTTTCTAAGGATCACTATCACAAACACTCGGGATATTACATTCACCTTTTCTTCTAAGAATTTCGTCCTCGAAATTTTATCTATTAATATTCAATCTATCAAAATAAATTTTACGTCACTACTTCATTCATTCATTGGTTTCTATAACCACTTTCTTTCCACAAAAATCTTTCTACAACTATTAACTTTTCTATTAAAAGTTTCACATTATTCTTTGATAACTCATATCATTCTCACTTCATAATCTCTTTTCTCACTTATTCAACATATTCATCATTCAGTGTCGTATTCTACGACTCACTTCTTTCTAAGGAATACTTTCCTTTTTCACTTCCATCTTGCAGAATAACAAGAACCTTCCATAATTGTTCAATAATTGGGAAGTAGTATGAATAACTCAGGAATTTAAAAGATTCCAAATCACGCTGAGGGGTCATAAGACCGTGAACTCTTCTCTAGGTTTAATAGTGCTTCACCCCCGGCTCTTCACACTTTAAACCCTCTTTGGCAAAATGTTTATCAATCACAAAGATTGGAAACACCCTCCATCCATCTTGCAGAATAACAAGAACCTTCCACAATTGTTCAATAATTGGGAAGTAGTATGGATAACTCAGGAATTGAAAAGATTCCAAATCATGCTGAGGGTCACAAGACCATGAACTCTTCTCTAGGTTTAATAGTGCTTCTCCCCCGGTTCTTCACACTTTAAACCCTCTTTGGCAGAATGTTTATCAATCACAAAGACTGAAAACACCCTCCGCAAGTACTCTAGGTTATCAACCTATTGTACATGTATTGTGCACAAACATTTTAGCGCAAAGTATAACTAAGCGTAACCTATAATAAAAGAGTTATTCATCTCAGAATTTAGAGTGCAAGCATTCAACTGAGGGTCTAATGACCATGAAACTTGTCCACAATTATAAGTAATCTTTCAACTTAAACTTTTACAGTCATACGACTATAATGACTTCAAGGTACTTACGGGATCAATCCTTCGTACATGTATTGTGCACAAATATTTCAGCACAAAGTATAAAACTAGGTGCAACCCCTAAATAATAGGGTTGTTCATCTCAACTTTTTAACATCTGAATCCGCACCAAAATAATTTGGTTTGGCATAACTGCTCAAGAAACTCTTGAATTTCATGAACATCTTTCAATATTTGTCTAGCTGAATCAAATAACATAGACCTCTACAACAATTCGCACATCAATCGAAATATACATATACATACATACATATGTATTCTCATAACTCAAAGAAATCTCAAAAATCTTTTTATGACGTCACGATACCGCATCAGTATTTACAAATCAGTTGAGGATTCCGTCATTTGGTGATTTTATCATACTACAACATACCATAGTGGTATGATTTGGCGATCCTTAGATCACATCCAACACTAGGTAATATCTTGCATTGATGACTCCATCATTTTTTATCATCTTTGCACCAAAGTTACATGATGCATTAATGATATAAAATACATTTTGATATATTACAAATCATTTTGTCAAGTTTGAAACAATTAGCATGTACATACGAATAATAAATGATTGTTGTTAAAACTCATTGGTTCCATCATTTGATCCAATGTTTTCAAGAAAATAGAAATGTAAACATCAAGACGAAGTCAATAAATTTTGAAAGTCTAGCATAGCTAGTAGATTTAGAATACCTAAGCTTCCACCATCAACTCCACTTTCTATAATGATCCATCGCTTAATAGGTCTATCTATTCCTATCATCCTCAATACTCCATTTACACTTATTTATACCCAGTTAAATCAAACTTACCACATGTTATGAGTTCGGAACACCGCCACAATCATATGAGTTTAAGAACTTATCCTAGTCGGACCATAAAGGCCCATTCATTTGAGGGGTTCAAAACATACCATATAATTATGAGTCATTTAACCTACCATAAGTATGAGTTTTAAGAACTCACACTTAACCTTATAATATTCTCTAACTATACTCTACCTATCTCATATATACACATGAGAAAAGAATCACCTTCTCAACAGGCATATAGAAAATAACGCGACACAAACATTCCAATGATTATCAATGTGATAAACTAAGTGCAAGCACAAAACCCTCGCCCATACAAAGGTTTGTACAACTCAGCCATCACATGAGTCCTCAATTGAAATCCCACCTAACTCTATCTTGCTTATAACTTGCTCTTTGCACGATACAAATTCCTCGTATCACATCATCTATAACTCCTCATGAGTTATCTCGTACTATTTCATAGTACTCCATCTTCATAGCATTAAGCTATAATTATTCAAACATTATAGACCATCTTTCTTTTATAACTTAAACAGACCACGTCGTGATCTTATTCTATAATCATCTCCCTTAAAATTCTTTTCTTAACTCGTGATCATTTTGTTTTATGATCCTCTTTCTTTCTCTTTTTCATCATTTATGAAATTATTCATTATCTTGGCTTTTGGAGTTAGGAAACTCCCATTTCTTATCTTTATATCTCTTAGATTCTTCTTTGAATCTTCTTGTTTAAAAAAAAAATTCTTCCTTTAAGAATTTCTAACTTCATTTACATCACTCAAAATTTCATTCGAGTTCTACACTTTCATCATACGTATCCATTTCTACACTTGGTACACATCGAGTCTCCAACAGTTTTAATATGGCACGCTGAATGGTTTCCCACAAACAACCAACAAACTAGGTTCTGAGTTACTAGTTCGTATATACCTCCGCTCTATGAAGGAATCGTTTAGCCCAGATACCATACATCAACTACGAAAGAGTACAATTGTACCACTTAGATATAACTCTCTATTCTTAACTTCTTTATCATTCTCTTTTTATAGACATTCTCTATTTATTATCACCTTACATCCTTATTATTGGAGTTGGGTAACCCCACATTCATAATCCTTATAACTCTACGAGATTCTTCTTTGAATCCTTCCACGCAAGTTTTAATCCCTTATTGTTCAAACTCTATTTGAGCTTATTCATTTATTATCTTCACCTTCTTCTCTAAGGTTATAGCCTATGGTACTCCTACCTAAGGTTTATAACCTACAGCTTTGATACCAACTTGTAACGACCCCAAAATTCATACCATTTAAATCTCGACTTCGGTCGTTAACCATACATTAAATCTCTAATAAAACATCATTATTCGATGTTAAACTTAATAAAATTGCGAAATATTTAAAACTTTTATACATTTCCTTCTTTCTTGCCCTGAATCGCAACCTTTACATTACATCTCTTTGATTCAATCTTATATCATGAATCGTTACAACAAAATGACTATACAAAGTTTTACATCATAACTAAATATCCATATACATTGGATAGCTCAACTTACAATTCAACAACATGTTATGTTCAAAATATGAAATACATTTCTCATAAAACATAAGTAATCTTCGTGAATATGAATCTCTATAACTCACTTAGCACATATCTTTACATTAAAATCTTGACCTGCAAAAGTGGTTATTTGCAAGAGTGAGCTCGACAGCCCATCAAAGTCTAACAATTTTCATGCATCACATAGCACATAATAACATGCTCAATATACATCTCATTAAAGTAACATGGCATACATGCTTTTAATTCACATAGCAAATATAAAGATTGAGTTCTTTACTCAATACTCCTTATTTAACCAAAATAATGCAGTCATAAATTGACTTTAACATTTCATGATTTCAACATGTATAACATATCATACAATTTAAAATAGTTCATCAAGTCCACGTAGAAAATAGGAACCGAAAGACTTGTCTTGATGACTGCTGTTTACCAATAATAGATTAACAGCTTACAGTTATCTGCACTTCACGTGCCCTACACAATTATATAATCATTCACATCAACTATTAGTCACATAAAAACACATAGTAATTGTAATGTAAACTCTACTCCACATCTCATAATCTTTCCTATTAATTAACACACAATGTTCAATTAGATTGTGTAAACTTTAGACTTATAACTCACTATATTTCTTCTTAGTCAAACTCGAAGTTCATTCAAGTGCTTAAGTCTTGCTAGGACTACTTATTGGTTTTATATTAAACCCATTTCATATCCTATAATATTCATTTCAATTGAATTGAAACACTTTTTAAGTTCGTTAACACTTGCACGCAGTTTTCGACGCTCATTTACACACTGCTACATTTATTTTCTCTTGTATATGCTTACTATGCTTCAATAACTTATCTAATACATCATTTATTAATGTTAAGCATCATTATATTTACTAACATTCAAGTTTTATAACTTAGAACATCATCTTTTATGGTCAGGAGCACTACACATGCATATGTGCATGCCCGACGCCCTCCGATTGCCCCTGAAAACACAACAGTCCTAAAGATGACCATTTTGACTACTATTACAGACCTCAAATTTAAAAACCTTTGGAACGAAAGGTTTAGGTCTACTCGTCCTCGTTCTGGATCATCTTGAATCTACTCAATCGGAGTTCGTATGAAAGTTATGGCCATTTTACTACAGGAGGCCAAAATTGTCTCGACTCGACTTTCATCCCCTCGCGTCAGAGCGCGAGAACCAAGTCATACAATGGGCGCCAAGAACGCAGATTGGCGCTCAAAAGTGCGAATTTCAAGTCTTGGGCGCGAATTTTGGCATCAAGGTATGAAGTTTAGCATATGCGCCCAAAACTTGCGAGATCCCAACCACGAAGAAACGTAACAACTAATTTTTTGTCTATTACTTCAATTCTAACACTAATTAACATGCATAACTTTATCGTAAACTACATATAACCGCTAACAATCATCCATATAATAATTACCAACAATTAAACAACTACTTTAGAAAAACTTAATTCTTTGAAAACACTTTGTTTTAAGAAAAACTCCATTGTTAACGTTGTTTAACATCAGAATATCAATAATAACCCAAACTTGATTACTTTAAAGTACGATTCTCTCAAATTCATACCCAATTAACATACATGACGCTCAATTTCATAAATAGCATACAATCACCTACTAATTTTTTTGTTATCATACATGACAACATACGCTCATACATATATATTCACCGTGAAAAACTATTTCCTTCTTGTAAACGTAAATTATCATACAATTCTTCATCTAACACTAGTTATAATCCTCATAATCACATACCATCACTATAATTCAATTGTATAACAGCAATTACAGAAATTATACCACCAACGCAGTGAATTTCAAGAACACCGAGACTAAGGAATTATAGTATAACACATATATGTTAAGATTATAAAACATACCTTTTGTTTCTTTGAAACTATTTGTTAATCACTGATAATAACTAGAATAAGTCAAAACTTGCTTTGAAAATCAACGCTTTTCTCTCTCAAATTTCTCCTCAACTTTTCTCGAGATAAACTTCTATTTTCCTTGAGCTTAAGCCAAAAACAATATAATGTAAAACCAAATACAACTAAAACCCAAACGCATTTAAAGCGCCATATACTTAATAACCCTATTAAAATATCGCTTACCAAATATATTATATATTATTTATATTTTGTTTAATTTAATTTATATTACTAATAAATTAAATCTAAAATCCAAAAGCCATAGGCTCTGTTTGGCAAAAACTCTTTAAAATTAAAGACTTAATATATTTAAGCTTTGCTTGCAAAAATAAATTAAAACTACTTTAATTTATTTTAATAACCACTTATAATATAGTTATTTGTCACACTTCTAATTAATTAAGTTTTCATACTTAATTAATTAATTCAAATAACAATTTATTAATTAAATCATTTAATCACATAACTAAATACCACTAATTATCCATCAAATTGAAATATCACTATAATAATAATATCCTTAACTTATTAATTAATTATTTAACAAATAATTAACAAACTTAAATCAAATTAAACAAATACAAATATGTATTCATCAATAACACATCCAATAAATATTTATATAAATTAATAAATATTTATAAATTACATTTAAAATTCTAAAATTCGAATGTTACAGATTATAGTCGTATTCCATTCGTATAATAATCCTTCTTATTATATTTAATCATTTCTTTCTTTGAAATTCACTTTCCCTAACATAAGAGATTTGAGTACGCAAGCAAAAACCTGCATTTGCCATAACTGAATTATTATTGGACAATTCGTCTTTCCTCAGAATTATAACATTACGCATTTTTCAAAAATTCAAAATTAATTTCCGAGCAAATATGGATGAATAGTGATTTTACAGAAATTTCTCGGAAAACTTTTATTTTCGTCTTTGAAATTTATACTATTTAATTCTAGCATACAACCAGAATCCTACAGTCATTGTGACAAACGAGATTTTGTAATAATTATTCAAATATTTATTGAATTAAATAAATATTTTCGATGATTCAATTATTAGATTAAATAATTAATTGATGAAGTTGTGGTAGATTAATTTAATTATATGTGTTATATTTATTAAATTAAGGTGGAGAATTTTATTATTCAAATTATGTAATTATGTGAGCTTATTGAATTAAATGAAATATTTAATAAGCATAATATTATTTTAATAATTAGTTAGAGATTTAATAATTTGACTTAATTAATAATTGAGAAATTTAATTTTTGACTATGGGAATTAATGAGAAATTATCATATTTTAATTGAACTAAAGTAAATAAGATATTTGATTTATTTTATAAAGGGGTGTGACACTATTAAACTACAGTATAAAAGATCTATTAAATTAAATGGTTATAATTCTTTTAAGGTTAGCCAAACAAGGCATTAGGGGAGGTTGAGGGCAGTTAACCCATGATCGGTTAACTGACCACAATTGCGCTCAGTTATTTTATATGTCGTCTTCTTCTTTCATTTGGCTAAGTCTGGAAAAATAGTCAGAGAGAGTTTGAGAATTGTCTGAGAGAATTTGAGAAGGAGATTGAGAGTGAGTGATTAAAGAAACATCTGAGCCTACTAATCTACACTCTACGCTTTGGGTAATTTCTTTAACCAAATTTTTATTTACGTTGTTTAAGTTTTCATGAAAATGGCTTTAAGTTTTGTTAAAACTTCTGTAATTGGAAAAAGGGTAGTGATTATGTGTTATATATGTGGTAAGATGTTATTATAACATGTGTTACTGTATATTGTATATTTCCATATCATCAGTTTCATAAAAATTATGTCGTACGTTGTTCTTCAAAATTACAGAGTATGAAAATATGGCCATATGGCCTTACATACCAAATTTAACACGATAATCATAAGTTGTATCATAAATTTATACATGTATGTGTTAATATGTTAACGTAGTATGTTTTTACTATGTTGTATGAACCATTACATCAGTTTCATAAAAACATATGTCGTTGATTGTTTCTTCAAAAATTACAGAGTATGAAAATATGGCCATATGGCCTTACACCATAATCATAAGTGGTATCATAAATTTACACTTGTATATAATTATGCATGTTAAAATGAAGGAATCAAACTCCAAATGAACAGATTCAGTGTTATAATGAACCTGTAATGTTGATTTTTATGTTTTGTGTTGAAAACTTTCAAGAAAATCAAGAACAATAAATTATATGTTTTGATTCTGCAAAATTATGTATTTTAACATGTTAAAATTATGCTAGAAGGGTTAAGTAATAGTTATATGTGTATGATGATGTTTGGGTATGTCTAAATTAATTAGTAGAAATAATTTAATTGGAGGTTTTGGCCATGTTTTGTAATTTTTAAGTGAATTGCAGAATCGGTATCGTTTGATTCACCGTGCCATGAGCAGATTACCCTTTTAAGTCCCATAGTAGAAGCGCCCACCACCCATGGCAGTATAAAAAAGCTAAGTCATATAGCCACCACAACAAGCCATGTCAATATCAAGTATAAACCCATAGGTGGCGGCCAAATTTCCTCTGCGAAATGTCCAAATAAATTTTTTTAAATTGTTCATGTCTAAGAATGTGATAGTAACCTAATCTAATGAACATAAAAATATGTTAGAAGTATAACGACACGTTAAAATAAGTTATTAACATGTCAATAACACAGTTACGTGTGGATTGAATGATTAAACACATAGTTAACTTATTGTTCGTGAAGTGTAACATTATGTGACAATAAGTGTGGTAATTTGGCTAAGTATAGTCATAATCCGAGTTAGACGAAAAGAATGAACTTGTAATGACTAGTTACGTTATAATTGACTGGTATTGTGAACATGAATGGTATGTAGGATTAAATCAAGGAACGAGTATAATTAATGTGTAATCTACGCACGAGGCAAGTTTCCTAACCCTACTTGTTATCATTATTCAATTTTATAATTTACGTCGAGTAAATTCTCATTATTATTAACCAAGTTCAATTTGTTATGTTAAAGATTATTTATCTTTTCAAAGTATGATTCCGTTATACAATACTTGTTCTATTGTATACCTCTTGAAAATGTTATTCGATTTAAATATCATTTATTGTTGAACCTTGCTAGACTAGTGAACCCTTATTGATTCGACTAGTCCATAGTTGATGAACGTTCTAAATTTCAGAAACCCTATTGATTTATCCAAACTAAACTTCCTTTGGTGCGGACTCTAATGTCAAACTGAGATGAACAACCCTGTATAGGGATTACTTATGCGTTAGCGTTAAGATATTGTGCACAGTATGGTACCAAGGGCTGATCCTCCTAAGTACGAGTAGAAGAGTCCATAGTCTTATGAATGTTAAAGGTTTCAAGTATAACCCTTGATAACCTAGGACATAGTTCAAGGTCTTATGACCCTCAGAAATCTTTTGATTCTTGTTATTCATTCTTGATTCAAAAGTTGAGTTTTATTCTAGAAGTCTTTGATTCACTCGCATGTTATTATATTGTTATTTCATTATTATTATACTCGTGGGAAATCATGCTCACTCTTGCGTAATAATAACATTGCAGTTAAGAACGAAAGGTCCGACGAGCCTTCTACTAGCAAAGGCAAGGGCAAGATTAACAAGTGGTGAAGACTTGTTATTTTATGTGATGATGTATTTCTATTTTAGACTTATGATAATGATGTGTAAGATGATTAATTGTTTATGTTTCCGCAGTTAAGATTTAAGGTTGGTATGACCTGGGATTTATGTATTTCAGATGATGTAACTCCTTAAGGAGAGGATTTATTTCTATCTATTTATGCTTTCATTTATTATGGGTAGATAGATATATGATGTTTGAATAGTGAACACCAAATCATGTGGGAATTGAAGTACCCGGATTTGGGGGTGTCACAGTCATACACTCATCCTAGGTCAGAAAATGACCTTCCAACTCCTTACTAAGTAATAATAAACATATTTCTTATTTTATTCAATCTAATCAAATAAAAATTAATTTGCATAAAAGCTCGATTTTCTCGGGCGTTACATTTTTCCCCCCTTATAAGGATTTTGTCCCCAGAATCATGATACACATTACCCATAAAATGAGTTTTGTTATTCTTTCATTCTTTACCTTTGAGTTTCTGCGTTGCCACTACCTTACTTCAAGGTAAATCTTTACTCTCCAAGCCTTACATTTTTTTATCAAATAATTAAATTTGAACCTATTTATTTTTTTATCCTTATACAACCTAAATAGGTTAAGAATTTATTACATAATTGTAATCTTACTTACACGGTCATAATATCAACACATATAACATTTTTGACCAATTCTTCAACTTGTGATACCAACTTGTGACGCTCATGGTGCTTGTAACCATAACACCTCACAATGGCACCTGTTAGTTCCTAGTAGGCACACAATAGATCTAGAAGGGGGGGGGGGTGTTGGATAAAATCTAATTACGCACAACACGCAAGTATACGTGGTCAACAAGTAAAAAAGTGAAAGTAGAGTATCGTTCCCACAAGGAATTATTAATACAAATTACCAAATACTAACTTTTAACCAAACTAATTTTATTTAAACAATCAATTTAAGATTATGAATTAAATTATTTAATTAAACTAATTCTAATTACCACTAATTAAAAATCAGATTATGGAGATTTAAGATCACAACTTCACTTAATGCTTCATTTAAATTAATACACTTCTTATCAATTATGCTCACTATTCTGAATTGTTAAACAAGAACACATAAGTAAATATGACCATCTCTCAATGCATCATACTCAAATCAACTTAAATCCACAGATGATAGAATTAAGAAGAGCACCCTAATTAACTAATTCACTATATCTGTATGTGAATTACAATTAAAGAGGATTTTAAGCACAAGTTCTTTTTTAGATTACATGCGATGTTAGGTATATCTCTATCCTAGACATAAATTATGAATTCCAACGCCATGCAGAAAATATAATCACATGCTATTATGAACAGATCTAAATCTATACTCCTATCTCGAGTTCATATAGATTATCATGATAATTATTAGCTAGACAATTAAACAATTCATCACAAATCATAATAGACAATCCAAGAATAATCCCAATAATTAATAGAGAAGTATACTAAAAATAAACTATGTAATAAGCTTCATTGTAATCTTAAACAAAAGATTTAGTTCATGTTTAATGAATTAAAACTAAGAATCCACAATTGAATAAACATTAAAAGACAAAAATAAGAGTAGAGTAAAGAATAAATCTGCTTTCAGCAAATCCCATCTTCCTCAAGCTCCTGCTCTTGATCTTCAATGGTCTCCAAGTTGCATCAATCTCCCATTCTAATAATAACTAGGGTTTTGATCCTAATTTACTTTAATCTAATCTAATGGAATCCTCTCTCCCTAATCCTAGTGATTCTCCTCCTTTTATATGCCTCTTTATATGTCTTTAAGTCCTCCTGGAAGTCCTTGAATCCATCGGCTCGAACCAATCCCTCTTGAACTCAAATTCTAACAAAAACTACTTTTTCTGCGCGTACCCCTGCCCCGTCGGGCTATGCTATTGCTTTTGGGCTTGTACCCCCGCCCTGACGGGCTTTTGTAAGTAAAATGCCTGCCCTGGCGGGGGTCCTTTTTTTCTGCTGCAGTGTTCTATGGTAAAATGGCCATAATGTTTGCTCTGGGAAGAGTTATGAGGCCTGTCACCTATCAAATCGAAGATCTCGACGAGCTCTACAACTTAAATTCTTTGAGAATTGAGAAATAACGGATGAATAAAGGTCAAAATTAGCTCTAGAGTGGCTGCTATATAAATGACAAGCCGAAAATACGAATCTAGCAACCTCAAACGTGATCCAAGTAACTTTTGTCCCAATTCCTACAAAACAACATAAAACATGCATGAATAGACACAAATCCTTAAAAACTTCCACAAGATTAAGCTCAAATGCACTCAATTAATGGGTATAAAACCCACTCATCAAATACCCCCAAACTTAAACCTTTGCTTGTCCTCAAGCAAAAACACAAAAGAATAATGGTATGCAATACAACTAATCTACATGCCTACGAATCCAGCAGTAATGACAGAACCAAGTCTATTCAACCGACCTTAGAGAAATCAAGTAAACATGATAATACATCATATAAAAAAAAATCAGTAATTTCTTAATCAATCATCAAATCTTAGACTGTTATCACTAATATAGTGCGTGTGTGCTCCACAACAATGTTTACTGATATAAAATCAAATTTAACACATAACAAGTCTCTTCGAAGGCATCATACAATGTAAACTCAAGAAATCCAAAACAAACTAGATCCAACTAAAAGCAAACAATTAACAATATCGAGGGTCAACATGTGATAGTTATGCTTTATTTTTCATCTACGGTGGCTTTTGCTCTTATTTCCCGTTTTATTCATTTTGTTTCTTTTGGTTTATATACACATAGCTATGCAATATCTTATTCCCTTAGGCTTTTCAATGCTACCTTAACGAGCTTTCGACCAACAACTCCCAGACCATTAAGACCATAGGGCGCTAAGTGTAAAGACAATCCCCTCGGGCTTACTTACTCAAGTAACAAAGGTCACAAAACTAGACAAGCACGCCACAATGTTTATTTATACTTTTTTTTTCTCTTTTATTTATATATATATTGTGACGCCCCCAAAATAGGTATACATCACCCATCTTGAGTGGCCAAATACATGGTACAAAATTCAAATACAATTTAATTATACAACAGTCGTGTAGAATACGACAAAACATAATCTAAGAGTTTTAATAAAAAATTGCCATCTAGACAATATCCACACTCAATGGAGTCCTCATTACATTTATTGTCATACTATTTTATAGAATAGTGAGGACTACTAAAACAACCATCTGGACCGTCAATCCGTTCTCCGACTCGTCCCAACTATATTCTCATTTCCTGAAGAGAACAGTGAAAGAAAGGGTGAGTTCAACTAGCCCAGTAAAAAATATTATGACTAAGATAATGTAGAATAATTTATCGTTAGCCTTCAACAGTGTTAAACTGATAAAATATAACAAACATCAAGTTTAATTGAAATGGAACAAATAATTCATTAGAAGAGTCAAGTAAAGAATAAAATCTACTATCTTCTATGATTTAAAAGGTTTTTCATCACTTTTATCGTTGAGACTCAGCTTAATAAATAAGGCACATCATCCATGCACTACGGCCAAGGATATTCATTAGTATCACGACCACAAATTATCCATGCACTACTGCCAAGGATATTCGTGTATTCATCTATGGTCATGATCATGCAAACAACTGTTCATCAATGCACTACAGCCAATGAGGACTTTTACCACATCATTTGTAACATTACGGTTATGATTATACCGAATAATCCCTGGTCATTATCATACATAGTCCATCTATGCACTACAGGCCACAGATGACTTTCAACATATTATAAACATGAGGATGATGACAATGATATAAGAATTCAATAAAACAAGTTCAAGGATAAATTTTTAAAGATTTATAATTTAATTTATCCAGAAATCAATAACGTCAAATTGTCAACATGATCTTTGTTTTGTGGAGTAAAATTCAAGAATGCTCGGAAGAATATTTCCATGAAAGATATCGATGGATGAAGCGCAAAAATATCCGTGGATATTTTACTAATTTCATGGAGTATAGAAGCCAAAACTTTAACGAACTGAGTATAATAGAATATATGAAACTGCAAGTAGATTTTTGCCCGCCATGCGGTAATCCACGTAGACAGATCATTTCCACAATTTCATAAGGAATGAATACGAAGGATCATTCACCATGCATGTGGTAGTCCACATAGATAAGTTATTCTAACAGAATAATAAAGAATGGAATAACAAAAGAATTCACCAGGCATGCGATAGACCGCACAGACAGGTTATTCCAATAGAATAATAAAGAATGGAACCAGGTCATGCGTAATCCACACAGATGGGATATTCCAACAGAATAATAAAGAACGGAACCAGGTCATGCGTAATCCGCACAGACATGATATTCCAACAGAATAATAAAGAATGGAATAACAACGAATTCACGGTGCATGCGATAGACCACACGCATAAAAGTTATTCCAAATGTAATAATAAAGAATGGAATAACAGCCTTTACGAGTATTGAAAGAAAATAACTCTCTTCATGAATACGAAAGAAATAATATCCCTTACCTTAGAAAAAACTGGATACTGAAGTGAGGTAACAAACTTCTCTTCTTCTTTCTCTCTATAATTTCTCTCTATAATAATTGCTCTTGTGAGACTTAGTGAATTGGTGAGAATGAAAGAAGAATGAGCTTCTATTTATAGGAAAATATGGTTTCGATAATTGCACGTTATGGGGCTCGAAATATTACAGTATAATACCTTCTTCTTTTTCTTCATTTTTAATTTAGTCCTGCAAGTATTATCAAACTTGCACCACCTCCCCTAATAGTAAATAATGTGAATCAATAGTAAATCATGTGAATCAATAGTTCTAGACATGTGAAAATACGAATTACAGTATAGTACCTCCATCTATACCTCCATTTTTAACTTAGTCATGCAAGTATTATCAATCTTGCACCACCACCCCTAATAGTACAAGAATGTGAATCAATAGTACACACATGTGAACAAATAGTTATAATCATGTGTATAATAGCAATTAATTGCTCATTTATCCGATTAATTACCCGATTAGTCAATATAACCTCCAGACATCAATTATTATCGAAATAAATATCGATTTCCAATAACACTAATAATCCCAACATAATGGAACTATCAAATTCATCTTTAATCAACACGAACTTATTCATCATTAATATTATAACTCACAATAATTAACAACCAGGTCATTTCCAGGAAAGAGGGGGCTTTCCGATAAGGATTTCTCCTTATTGGCGCGCAATTAGGTGACCAAACCTCTCCTTGACAGAACTTCTAGACATTGTCAATATTGCAAATAATAATATGAATAACTTTGTCGTCTCAATTATTGATTTAATAATAATAATTATTATGCATATGATACTGTGACAATAATTGAATCAATAATATGAGATATATGATGCAGCAATTACTGTAGCAATAATTGAGTATAACTGAGTGACTTCTCACATAAGAATCAATAATCAATACCGTGTGCTACTATGCAACCACGCCAGACATTCTCGTACTTTTACCACCGTGTAGTTCAATAGTTTAACGGTAAAACTTTCATAGTTATTTTTATAAAAGATAATTACGTGCGTTTTCTAACTACTGACAATACTTCCGTTAGGGTCCTTTGGCGCCCCAAATCAAGTGTAACATAGATTACGGACATGGTGCTCACGATACAACATACATCATCATCTATCTAAGTAACTCTAATAATAATAATAATATTAACTATTACATACTTATTCAAAATAAAGTCCCAAGTCTTTACAACTTTTAATAAACTAAAACTTAAACTTAGCGTTTATCGCTACATCACATCATATGCGGAAATATAATTATTACATAAATAACTCATCATTTCATCTTTGACTTTCCTTTGTCCTTGCTTCGAGCCCTCGCCATTATCATTTTAATCGAAAGGTTTAAGCAAGAATGAGCACAAATTGCCCAGCAAATATATAAAGTAGTTTGAGAACATACATCAGAAGTACAAGCATTAGTATGAATATTTCTCAACAGTTGAAATAAATATCAAGATATAAACTGGAATATCAAGATAAGAGTTCTGGAATTCTCAATAGCATACTAAGGGGTGTTAGATACCCTGAACATTAGTTTGTTTCATCAAAAACCATCAGACGGTTTAAAAATCAAATAGATTGTAAATAGTTTCTGCAAGTACTCCAGGTGATCAACCTATCGTACCCTACATTGTGCACAAGTATAAAGTTTAAACGCATAAGCGTAAATGGGACTATATGCCCATCATCAGTTACCCCGTTATCCGGGTTGTTCATCTTAGTATTCATACGAGACCTCACCAAAGTAATTTGGATTGGTAAACATCAAATAGCTTCAAAGGATTTGAATTGTTCAAACAATATACTATGGTTGCATCAATAACATCTAGCTGGAACGAAAGCTAGAAATCATGCTTGAATATAGTTCATAAAGGGAATACGAACTTTAAAGTATAGCAGTTGCAATAGGAACTGAATAATCATCAATAACGTTTCGCATCACAATTGAAGTTATAGAACTTTACAATAAAGGAGCTTGCACGAATGATTAATTAATCACAAGCCCAAACTTACCCTCGCTGCAATCAACTGAATAAGAGTTGAATAAATTCATAATGAAAAATAGGTAAGAAACTTGCTCATTCGCCTTCTACAATTACTGCTATCTACTAGCCCTTCACGTAACCTATTCATATGTATCACGTTAAGTAATTTAGTTCTTGAACACCACTTTGAAGTATAATGGTTCCCTTTTATTTTAATAAAAAGATTAAACTTACACGTAATCACATACAATTCAATTACCTAACATGTTGCTATGAATAGGCCACGCGGTTAAATAAAAGAAACTAGGAAACATAAATTTGTGACATTTTTCGGACCAAAACTCTACCAAAAAATCTGCATAAAATATGCTTAAAGATCTCAAGTCGGAAAATCTCATTTTCCATAATTATGACATCACATATATAATTAAATTCATATATCCATATAGCATCATTTATATAAAAAATACCAAATCAGTCCCAAAATTTTTGTAGAATATAGTCCCACATTGAACATATAATTTTCCCGGAATTTTTAAAATTCATCTACTAATTTTAAATAGTCCATAATAGCCAAATATTCTCAGATTTTTCATAAATCGAGATTAGCTCCAAAACTTCTGAAATTTTCAGGGTTAATTCCTGTTATACACATGTACTTCCAGTAAAAATTTCGTAATTTTTGGACTTACACAAAGAGTTATTTGGGTATCTTCTCAAAACGTGTTCCTAACCGTAAAATTTATAACTCTCAAACCGTATGGCCAAAAATTCTCAAATTTTTACAAGACCTTCATATCTTCTTATATTAATACTATAAATTTTTCCAGAATTTTTAAAGTACAACACAGTGGACGAAAATGCCCCCAAAACAGACTGATCCAAATAGTTCCAAGAAAGACATCAAATTTTCGTTTCTTGCAGCCACTTTTGCAATTTTATTTCCGCTAATCTAAAGATGATATGACCATGATACTTGGGAAAAATAAACTTCATACAGCAAGGTATTTTACAAAAATATAACATTCATAAAACAAACATGCTAAGACCACAAACCAACTGCATAGAAAAGCGTGCCAGCACTAGTTTTATACTTAGAGAAAATCTGGATTTCCAGATTTTCTGCAGTTTATATTATGAACATGCTTGCTTACGATTTTCATAACTTGATGATTACAACTCCGATTCAAACAAAATTCAGGCCAGATTAGACTTCATACTACATACTATTTTATAAAATTATTACATACGCTAATCGAGTCATATAAACCATGATTCCGAGGCTCTGAAAAACCCCAAAATCACAGATTTCACATTCAACCAACTTTGAAAAATTTTGTGATTTTGATTCTAGCATGCATGGGCTTGACTCCCACTGTAAACATATCGCATACATACATGAAATCTTTGATTCTACCAACATTTATGAACATGCTACAATAAACCAACTCACTAAATCATCATGCTTTGAATAAATTGACTACTAAAAGGCATGTTATCAAACATATCGCATACATACATGAAATCATTGATTCTCTATGTAATTGTAACATGTTTAAACCATAATTTTCATTCCTTATCATCCTCATAATAGAAACCAACAGTAGCATAGCCTTACGAAATCAACATAAACCATTTACCATGGCTATACATGCTTTTTCACTATTTTTCTTCAAGAACATGAAAAAGAGAGTTTCATGGCTTACCTTTTTGGATGAATTTTCCTTGTGTTAATTTGATTATCCCTCTTCCTTTCTTGTTTAGACTCCCCAAAACTCTAGAATTCGCCACCCTCTCAAGCTCTTTCCTCTCTCACTCTCAACTTTACTCACGATAGGATTTTTTTACAAAAAGGAAGAAAACTTGGATAGAGAGTATATGTAGAACATGATAACCAATTGTTTTTTTCCATCCATTTCATCTCCAATATATTTATATGTAATAAGTATATTGTATAAATTCAATTTAATATGGGGTGGGGGTTAGAGAAAAGAAAGGTCTTGGATTGTAAAGAGTTATAACTCCCTCCCCCATCATTACCTTATAATACTAATGCTCCCTCCCTTGTCCCAATTTGGTTGTCACGTGGGCTCCACGACTGCTGCATTTTTCTATTAAAATAATACTAAAATCAATTTAATTGTTTAATAAATTATTTTGACCATTTTACCCTTTGTAGCCGAACGTTGCGAACCCTATATCGATTCTTACTAAAGTCGACATTCCGGACGCCATGGGACTATCCGTTTAGTCAAATTCACCTCTGAAATTTGTAGTTGACTTTTTCCTCAAAAAAGTTAACTAGTTGACTTTGACCAAAAAGTCAACTGTGACACTTTTTCGTGATTACAGTCTATCTTGACTAATTTCGACGTTTCGGACTCGAATACGCAGTCCGCGTCTCTAAATTTTGCTCCGAACTCCAACTCATGATTTAATACCATCCCACGTAATAAATAGAATAATTCCCTACTTAATCAATTTAAATAGTTAAATAAAACTAAACCAACCATTTAAATACATCTCATCACATATCTTGAAATAACACATATATGTACAACACATATACATCTAATAAATGAAATCACCCAAAAGTTTCATATAAATTCGTTTATTAATAATTATTAAATTATATAAAAAATAAATCTCGGATATTACATTCACCCTCCTTTAAAAGGATTCCGTCCCCGGAATCATTACACATCAATAAAAAAGATTAGGGTAATTTTTCATCATTTTCTCCTCGAGTTCCCACATAGCCTCATCGGCGTTGTGGTTCCTCTATACTACCTTAACAGAAGGTATTATCTTATTTCTTAACACTTGTTCTTTTCTATCGATTATCTGCAATGGGACCTCTTCATTGGTTAAGTCCTTTTCAAACTGAATAGGTTCATACTCTATGACATGCTTGTAATCCTGCTTATATGGTCGTAGGACTGAAACGTGGAACACGTTGTATATATGTTTGAACTCCGGAGGTAAAGCTATTTCATAAGCTACCTCACCCACTCGCCTCAACACTTCGAAGGGTCCTATGAATCTGGGACTAAGTTTTCCCTTCTTCCCAAATCTCATTTTCCCTTTCCAAGGCGACACTTTCAAAAACACATAAGTGCCGACGTCGAAATCTCGTTGTTGCCGATATTGATCTGCATATTTCTTCTATCGATCCTGAGTCGTCACTAGCCTCGCTCGTATTATTTTGACCACATCTGCAGTTTGCTGCACCAATTCTGGCCCTAGCAATTGTCGTTCTCCTACTTCATCCCAGCACAATGGCATTCTGCATTTCCTTCCATATAAAGCTTCATAAGGTGGCATACCGATGCTCGCGTGATAACTGTTATTGTACGCAAATTCTACCAACGGTAGGTGGTCATCCCAGCTCTCAAAATGTCCTCTAACGTTTGAATAGTTCTCTCGCTCTGCCCATCTGTTTGAGGATGATACGTCGTGCTTAACCTCAGTTGCGTTCCCATGTGTTCTTGAAAACTTCTCCAAAAATTTGCTGTGAACCGCGGATCATGATCTGACACAATTGATACAGGTACCCCGTGCCTGGAAACAATCTCTTTGATGTAAAGCTTTACCAACTGATCCAAGGTATATCTGATCTTGATTGGCAAGAAATGCGCTGACTTGGTCAATCGATCAACGATCACCTAAACTGCATCGTAACCCTTCTGTGTAGTTAGAAGTCCTACCACGAAGTCCATCGTGATATGCTCCCACTTTTATTCTAGAATTTCTAAAGGTTGAAGTAACCCGCGGTTTCGATGTTCGCGCTTAACTTCACCGGCATGTTAAACACTTGCTGACGAACTCTGCGACTTCTCTTTTCATATTGGGCCACCAATAATGTTGGCACAGATCCTGATACATCTTTGTGCTTCCCGGGTGGATTGAGTAACTTGAGCTATGAACCTCCTGCAAGATTTTTTCCTTTAATTCAGGCACCGCTGGCACCCAAATTCTCTTCTCAAATCTTAATAGTCCATCACCCCCCATACTGAATGTAAGCTCTTCTCCATCTGAAATTCTTTTCCTCACCTTCACACATTCCTCATCGCTGCCTTGTACTTCCTTGATTTTGTCCTATAGAGTCGGATGAGCCTCCATTGCGAACAATTTCCCCTATGGCTCTCTTGGACTTTTTATCTCGAGTTCCAATCTAGCCATATCCTTAATTAACTCCTCTTGAGCTGTTAGCATTGCCAATCTACCACTGCCCTTTCTGCTTAGTGCATCTGCTACCACATTCGCTTTCCTCGGATGATACAAGATGTCGCAATCGTAATCCTTTATAAGTTCCAACCATCTTCTTTGTCTCGTATTCAACTCCTTCTGCGTGAAAATATACTTCAGACTTTTATGGTCCGTGTATATTTCACACCTTACACCATATAAATAGTGCCTCCATATCTTTAAGGTAAATACTACCGCCGCCAATTCTAGATCATGGGTAGGATATCCCTTTTCGTAATCCTTCAATTGACGCAATGCATACGCAATAACTTAACCATGTTGCATAAGCACACAACCAAGTCCTTTGTGTGACGCATCACTTAAAATCACGAAGTCACCTGTATCGTCAGGTAAAGTCAACACTGGTGCTTCACTCAATCTTTTCTTGAGTTCCTTAAAACTCTCTTCACATTTCTCCGTCCAGACAAATTTTATCGACTTCTTCGTTAAATTCGTCAACATTCCCACTATCTTTGAAAAATCTTGGATAAACCGTCTGTAATAGCCTGCTAGTCCTAAGAAACTTCTTACTTCAGTCGGTGACTTTGGTTGTTCCCAATTCTGAACCGCTTCCACCTTTGCTGGATCCATAGAAATTTCGTCCTTGTCGATCATGTGACCTAGAAATTGAACTTTCTCCAACCAGAATTCACACTTCGAGAATTTTGCGAATAACTTATCCTTCCTCAACGCCTCCAACACTAACCTTAAATGTTCAGCATGATCTTCCCGAGTCTTAGAATAGATCAAGATATCATCTATGAACATAACTACGAATTTATCTAAGTATTGCTTGAATACCCGATTCATCATGTCCATAAATGCTGCTGGCGCATTTGTTAACCCGAATGACATCACTAAGAACTCGTAGTGACCGTAACGTGTCCTGAACACTGTCTTAGGTACATCCTCCTTCCTTACCTTTAACTGGTGATGTCCCGTCCTCAAGTCGATCTTGGAAAAATATTTTGCTCCTTCATTGATCGAACAAATCATCTATCCTAGGTAATCGGATACTTGTTCTTAATCGTCACCTTGTTCAACTCTCAATAGTCGATACATAATCTCATCGATCCATCCTTCTTTTCACAAATAAAACCGGTGCTCCCCAAGGAGACACACTTTCGGTTGAATATACTTCCTATCCAATAACTCCTCAAGAATCGTACCATCAGCTCCTTCATTTCTGCCGGTGCCATTCTATAAGGGGCTTTTGAAATCGGTGTCGTTCCCGGTACTAAATCTATAACGAATTTCACATCCCAATCCGGCGGAAGTCCTGGCAATTCCTCCGGAAATACATCCAGAAATTCGTTCACTACTGGTATCTGTCCCATCTCTATCTCTGCTTTCTGCGTATCGACGATATGGGCCAAATATCCTACACATCCCTTTCTTAGTAACTTCCTCGCTTGCATCATCGTCAGACAACTTGAGTGTCTTGGTGACCTACTTCCATAGAATGCTACCTTAGACTGATCTGGAGTCCTAAGGTTTATACACTTCTTTTGGCAATCTATCATTGCTCCATGTTTAAATAACCAATCTATTCCTAGAATTACATCAAATTCTCTTAATTGAATTGGAATTAAATCCACGAGTAACTTATATCCTGTAATGTCTACAACACAATTTCCATAGACATGGCTAACGAGAATCATTTCCCTGTTAGCAACTTCTATGTTCATAGGATATTTTAATTCTTCTTGGGGTAAGTTTAATCGTTGGGAGAATTCATGCGATATGAAGGAACAGGTAGCACCCGAATCAAATAATATGTAAGCAGATATATCATTGATCATAATGATACCTGAAACCACGTCCCTGGATGCGACTACATCCTGAACCGTCATGTTGAAAGTCCTTGCTGTTGGTCGATTCTGAGTTGGTGGTCCATTAATCGTGAGATTCCCACCGCTTGGTCCCCTTCCTCTATTTCTTCCTGTTGTGTTCTTCTTTTGGCAATTCCTTGCCTGATGATCCAATGCTCCATAGTTGAAGCATCCATTTCTCTTTGGTGCAGAGCAATTGGGAGAGATGTGTCCCTCTTGCCCGCAGTTGAAACAGACATTCTTTCCTTTTAGACATGCCCCCAAGTGATTCCTCCCACACTCCTTGCATGCCTCAGTTGTGACGCCCCCAAAATAGGTATACAACACCCATTCTGAGTCGCCAAATACATGGTACAGAAAGCAAACTACAACTTCAATAATACAATTGTCGTGCAAAATACGACAACACATACTGTGAGTTTAAATACAAATATTGTCTTCTAGACAATATCCACACTCAAATAAGTCCTCATTACAATTATTCAAACACTATTTTATAGAAATAGTGAGGACTGCTAAAACATCTTTCTAGAACCATCACTCCGCACCCGACTAGTTCTGCTGCCATGTTCTCACCTCCCGAGAAAAATAGAACAAAAAGGAAAAGGGTGAGCTCAACTAGCCCAAGAAGAATATTATGACTAAGATAATATACAACAAATTATCGTTAGTCTTCAACAGGAAAAATCGATAAAATATAATAGACAACAAGTTTTAGATCAACAAGCTGCGATGGAAACAACAATCTATTAGAAGAGTCAGTAGAGAATGAGTTCTACTATCTTCTAAGATTTAAAAGTCCATCATCAATTTTATCCTCGTAATAACAATCAATATACATCTTTAATCAATATTCATCTTTGCACTACTGTGCCAAAGATATTCATTTGTATCACCAATTGGTCATGTTCATCTCAACACTGCTCATCTTCGCACTACTGGGCCAAAGATATTCATCAGCTTAATCATTCATCTTTGCACTACAAACCAAAAGATATTCAAGAATATCATCATTTAGGACCGAGGATGATGAAAAATATTTTAAAAGAAAACGAATCCAAATGAGACGTAAGGACAAATAGTAAGGATTAGTATAACAGTTTTATCCAAGATTAATAATACTCTATAATAACCAATTTTGAAGCAAAATTCAAGAATAAAGATCAAAACATGGATACAATCAAAGATAGTAACCATAATAGACATCTTGGACAAAAAGAAGAAAATTTCATTTTTCGGTGAATAGTGCCGTATTCGTGAATAGTGCCGTATACGTGAATAATGTCGTATACGTGAATAGTAACCCCGACACAAAAATTTCCAAATTTGATAAAAATTTCATACCAACATTTCGGTATAATGATATTGAAGAAAATATCATTTTAAGAAGAATATAACACCCCTTACCTCAAAATATCAGTACTTCTGATCGGAATATCGGTATAAGGCTGAAGGAAACTTGCACTGATGAATAGAAACTCACAAAGTATCTAAATACTCACAAAAATACACTCAATAATCTAGAGAGAGAAAGAGAGAAAGCTTATGTTTCTGTTGTGATTTTCAATTCTAACTTAGCCCTCTATTTATAGGAAAATGTTAGCAGACTTGACTTGCAACCTGATGGCTTTACCTGCTACTATTCCCACCCACCACATTTGAAATAAATTCAGCACATTTCTTCACCAACCACAAGTGGGGCCCACTCAATTCTAGAATTTTTCACCAAAATGCTAAATTCGGATACTTCAATAATTTCTGAACCAGTTACCTCTTAAAATTTATAACAAATCATACGTTTATTTTTAACGGTTCAAAATTTGTGGACATATACTCAACCTATATATGTATAACATATCCAAAAATTACAACGATCCAACGGTCGGATTAAAAATTTTAACTCACGCAATATATCTCAAAAACACTGGTTTAATTTTTAATACCTCCATTCCTACAAAAATACTGATAAAACACCTCAACATTAACTCCTTCATTTTTAACCATAATAAATATATCCAACATTTATATCCACATAAAATAAATATTTCCTTATCATATGAATCAATAATTAATTATTCATAAATAATATTATGTAATCACATTTATGATAACCAAAGCCGCTCCTGGAAAGAGGGGCTTTCCAATAAGAATTTCTCCTCATCTTGGCCAAGCGATTAGGTGACCAAACCTCTCCTCGACAGAGCTTTCTAGACATTGCCAAATAATGCTATCTAATAATATTATTCAAATAATATGAATTATTGATCCGATAATGGGAAATATCGTGCGTTGACAATTATTGAACAACAATAATATAAATTATCAATGCAACAATTATTGAATCAATAAAATAAAATATTGAACAATAATTCTCAGAATAATTATTGAGTAGTGCCTTCTTACGTAAGGATCAATAATTCAACAATCTTTATGCAGCAATACCGTATGCTATCAGTGCAACCACGCCAGACATCGTATTTTAACCACCGGGTATTCCAACAGTCTTAATGGTAACAACTACGCCGTTATTTATAACAACCCAAACTTTGTCGTTTTCTTCATCCGACAGTTATCCGTATGGGGCTCACAAATAGCTGCGCCATCGTACGAATATTCCCCGATAGAAAGAGTATTCCACGACCAAACGAATATTCCCCGACAACAATGAATATTATATAACCACTTGCTTATTTTGCAAAATTTGCACATTTCACCCATAACCAAAGTATTATATCAAATTATCACCTTATTATTCACAATAATAAATAGAGGAAATTCAATTTTTATTTATAATATGTTGGGGTCTTACATCAGTTTTCTTCTTTGCTTCCCTAGGTTTTCCCCCAGAGTTTCCCGATTTGAAATTGTTGCTGCTACTGTTGTTATTGTTCCACTTCCTCTTGTTTGAACCACTGTTGTTGCTACCTTCCCCACGATTCCTTCCTTCATTCTTCTTCTTTTTTTCCTTATTAAATTTCATCAGGGCCTCACTTCCGCCCTCAGCGATTATAGCTTTCTCCAGGAGAGTCGCTGGCTATTCGTACTGTAACAATCGAGTCTCAAGAGATAGCCATGGTTTGAGACCCTGCTCAAACCTCCTCATTTTTCTCTCCTCAATGTCGACCTGGTGAGGCGCAAACCTCGTTAACTCGTTGAATTTTGTGGCATATTGAGGTACTGTCATGCCTTCTTGCTTTAGCTCCAGGAATCGCATCTCCATGCGACTCTGCATACTAACCGGAAAATAATTCTCGAAAAAGATTTTTTTAAACCCTTCCCAAGGTATCACGCCTTCTCCAGCCCTGGTCTGGTTTGCCTCCCACTAGAAGTTAGATTCACCCTTCAGCATGTAAGTGGCGAAGATTGTTTTCTGATCATCACCTACTCGGGAAATAGCGAACGCATTTTCGATTTCCTTGACCCAAGTTTGAACTTCGATGGGTTCAGTGGTTCCTTTGAACTCAGGGGGTCCCGCACTCTTGAAGTCCTTGAAGTGTGCCACTTGGTCCACTGGAGGGTTATTGGCATTCGGGGTTCGATTCTGAAGTGCCCCCACTAACATGTCTACAAACTGCTACATAGGATTCGGTGGATCCCCAACATTATCGCCTGACCCCTCGGGTGTTTGACGACGTCTTCCTCTAGCCATCTATCTGTTTAAAATAAACTTAATGTTATTATCTTATCACTTACTCTATAGAATATATCATTCATAAGAAGAGAACTTATTCATCACATCACATACTTAAATAAAAACATATTTATTTACAAACATAACACGAAAGGTATTTCATCGTCTCATGGCGTTAAGCCATTTACATCACTTGAACCCAACATACTTGGTAAAAACAAAAACCAAGCTTTTTTATTCATAGATAAGCGTTATAAACGCTAATAGTAAAAGTTCATTGTAATAAACTAAAAGCCGCGCCTAATGGCGTCCTCATGCTCCTCATCCAACATCTCCAGTACCAGCCCTCGGCTTATAACACATCTAGACCGGTGCTCCTCACTTGGAAAGTGATGCACCCTATGCTGGAACCTTCCATGTCTTTGACTTAAATCGTGCTTCATATTGTCTATCTTAACCTTCTTATCTCTCACCTCTCCTTCTAACTCTCCGGTTAGCTTCTCAAATTTAACACCTCTCTCTCTTCTCCCGTAATGTGGTGATAATCGCTTGTCGATTTGAAGACTCTGTATCCTCGACTCTAACCCATTAATGGTATGTCTCAAGTGGGTCCTAATAGCTTTTTTCTCATCCTTCAGCCTATCCGCCTTCTGGTCTGATGCCCGCAGCTTGTCAGCCAGATCCCCATTCCTAACTATCAGGTGGTGCACCAATGCCCCAAGCAATGCTGCAGCTTGCTGCTTCCCCTGATACAGCTCCCCCAACTCATGGACCTTGTCATCCAACTCCGTAATCCTATCCGTCAACTCATCCAATAAAGTATCCTCGGGTGCTTCTTCCGAGTCCTCCTCGAGCTCCTCTTCCTCTTCAGGATACTCCTCCGGTGCTCGAAATACCATCGCCTCGACTATAGGCTCCTGCATGCGGCTTTCACCAACTGCTCACTCACAACATGAATATCTCTAACCTCCTCTTCTCCTGACATCCTTCAAACAAGAAAAATAACTCAGTTAGTATTTTAAAATAGATGTTTTTGTTTTAGAAAAATAGATTTGACACAACCCCTAGAACTTTTCATGAGTTCATCTCCTTATTTCCTCCACTAACTTCCTTAAGGTTATAGTCTAAGGTTTCCCCACCCAAAGTTTATAACCTATGGCTTTGATACCAACCTGTGACGCCCCCAAATCCGTGTAACATCGATTACAGGACATGGTGCTCACGATACAACATACATCATCATCTATCTAAGTAACTCTAATAATAATAATAATAATATTAACTATTACATACTTATTCAAAATAAAGTCCCAAGACTTTACAACTTTTAATAAACTAAAACTTAAACTTAGCGTTTATCGCTACATCACATCATATCTTGCGAAATATAATTATTACATAAATAACTCTCATCATTTCATCTTAGACTTTCCTTTGTCCTTGCTCGAGCCCTCAGCCATATATTATTTAATCGAAAGGTTTAAGCAAGAATGAACACAAATTTCCCAAAGAAGTATATAAAGTAGTTTGAGAACATACATCGTAAGTAAAAGCATTAGTATGAATATTTCTCAACAGCTTGAAATAAATATCAAGAGATAAACCGGAATATCAAGATAAGAGTTCTGGAATTCTCAATAGCATACTAAGGGGTGTTAGATACCCTGAACATTACTTTGTTTCATCAAAAACCATCAGACGGTTTAACAATCAAATAGTTTGTAAACAGTCTCTGCAAGTACTCCAGGTGATCAGCTAGGTTATAAACCTTAGGTAGGAGTACTGTAAGCTATAACCTTAGAGAAGGAAGGTGAAGATAATGAAAGAGTAATCTCAAGTAGAGTTTGAATAATAAGAAGTAATTTAAGAAATTTATAAAGAAGGGATTAAAACATGCGTGAGAGGATTCAAAGAAGAATCTCGCAGAGTTATAAGGAATATGAATGTGGGGTTACCCAACTCCAATAATAAGGATGTAAGGTGATAATAAATAGACAATGTCTATAAAAAAGAGAATGATAAAGAAGTTAAAAATAGAGAGTTATATCTAAGTGGTTCAATCATACTCTTTAATAGTTGATGTATGGTATCTGGGCTAAACGATTCCTTCATAGAGCGGAGGTATATACGAACTAGTAACTCGGAACCTAGTTTGTTGGTTATTTGTGGGAAACCACTCAGTGTACCATATGGAAACTGTTAGAGACCCGATGTGTACCAAGTATAGAAAATGGATACATATGATGAAAATGTGGAACTCTATTGGAATTTTGAGCAATGTAAATGAAGTTGGAAATTCTTAAAGCAGGAATTGTTATATAAACAAGAAGATTCAAAGAAGAATCTTGAAGAGATATGTAGATAAGGAATGGGAGTTACCTAACTCCAATAACAAAGATAACGAATAATGTCGTAAATGAAAGGAAAGAAAGAGAATCGTAAAATAAAACGATCACGAGTTAATAAAAGAATTTTAAGGAATATGATAATAGAATAAGATCACGGCGTGATCTGTTTATGTTATAGAAGAAAGATGGTCTGTAATGTTTGAATAATTATAGCTTGATGCTATGAAGGTAATGTACTATAAAATAGTACAATATAAACTCATGAGGAGTTATAGATAATGTGAAACGAGGAATTTGTATCGAGCAAAGAACAAGTTAAGAGTAAGATAGAGTTAGGTGGGATTTCAATTGAGGACTCATGTGACGGCTGAGTTGTACAAATCTTTGTATGGGAAAGGGTTTTGTGCTTGCACTCAGTTTATCATATTGATAATCATTGGAATGTTGGTGTCGCGCTATCAATGTATATGTGACGAAAAGGTGATTCTTTTCTCATGTGTATGTTTGATAGTTAGAAACTATTAAGATTAGACATATATTATTAGGATTAGGCGTGGTTCTAAAAACTAATGCATATGGTAAGTTCGTGACTCATAATAATATGGTATGTTTTGAACCCCTCAGCGAATGGACACCTATGGTCTGACTAGGATAAGTTCTTAAACTTATATTATTGTGGCAAGTCCTGAACTTCCAATGTGCGGTAAGTTTGATTAACTGGGGTATAATTAAGTTGTAAATGGAGTATTGAGGATGATAGGAATAGATAGACCTATTAAGCAATGGATCATTATAGAAAGTGGAGTTGATGGTGGAAGCATAGGTATTCTAAATCTACTAGCTATGCCAGACTTTCAAAATTTATTGACTTCGTGCTGATGTTTACACTTTTATTTTCTTGAAAAACATTAGATCAAATGATGGAACCAATGAGTTTTAAAAACAATATTGTTATTCGTATGTCTATGCTAATTGCTTCGGCTAGACAAAAATGATTTGCAATATATCAAAATGTATTTTATATCATTAATGCATCATGTAACCTGGTGCAAAGATGATAAAAACGATGGAGTCATCAATGCAGTATTACCTAGTGTTGGATGTGATCTAAGGATCGTCAGCCCACTATGGTATGATGTAGTATGATAAAATCACCAAATGACGAAATTCTTAGAAGAAGGGGTGAATGTAATGTCCCGAGAGTTTGATCATATAGTATATGATAATGATCCTTAGAGAAAGATAATGAATCCAATTCAAAGAATATGTAATACTCATATATAATTGAGTCTAAGTAAATGTTATGAAATAAAACTTATAAGAATTTATTATCAAGAATGGTGAGAGTAGAAAATATAAAACCTATATTAAGGTAATGTGTTGAAGTTATTCAATGAATAGATTTGAGGAAAACCTGAGTAAGGTAGGGTTTCGGTGATTCCGAGGACGGAATCCTTATAAGGAGGGAAGGATGTGACATCCCAGATTTTTAGAATTTATAAATGAGAATTTTATAAATAAAAGTATTATTTATGAGATATGTTGGGTGTGAGTATGTGTATGTCATATATTGTAGAATATGTGAATTGATGTGAAGAGAATATTATATATTAATTTTAATATATATAAATATTTAATTGAATTATTTATTGAGTTAAATAAATAAATTTTGTTTTGATTATAGAATAATGTACTTAAGTGTAGTAGATTAATTAAATGAATATTTAGTATTTAATTTAATTAATATAATAATTTTATAAGTATAGTTCTAATTTAATTGAGATAATTAAATTAGATGAGTTATGTGATGATTGTTACACTAAATTATAATTAACAAGTAAATATAATTATGTGACAATTTGATGAGATTGATTGATGTTAAACCATTGATTAATTAAAATAATGAGTATTTTCCAAATATGGTCTTAGTCTTTTCAAGTTCAAGTTGGTGTAACTTATGTATTAACTAGTAATTAGTATATATAATAATTACTAGGAGTTACATATATCATATATTACCGGTATTGTATATTATATGTATATACTACACGTTAATCGTTAGTTTTAGAAAACAAACCAAAGAAAGAAGAAGAGAGTTAGAGAGTTGTAGGAGAAGAAGAAGAGGAAGAAAAAAGAAGAAAAGGGAAAGCTTTGAGAAGACAAAACAAGCCCCATCATCATTATCTCCATCTCTCTCTTAAATTCATACTAATAAGGTTATAATCTAAATTCATTGTTTTAATTATATTTTTATGTTCTTCATAATGTAGTTCTCTGATAATTGTTATATAGAAGTTGTATTGAGAAATTGAGAGAGATAGAGAGAAATAGAGGAATTGAGATGAGCTAGAAGAAGAAGAAGAAGAAGAAGAAGAAGAAGAAGAAGAAGAAGAAGAAGCTAGAAGAAGGTAACTTCTAAACTCTTATTTAATCTTTGATTTTTTGGGTAGATTTATGTTCTAGAGTAGTAGATCATGCTTAATCTTGTTTGTATAGGTTTAATTTTGGATTATCAAGAATCAAACAAGAGGATTCAAGAAAAAAAATGAAATGGAAAGAAAATTTGAAGAACAAAATTTGTAGGTTTTGAGTAATTGTGGACAAATCTTGTGAAATTCATACCTCTTTGGGTATAATGAGTTAGAAAGTAAGCCTTATATCAAATCGAAGATATAGAAGTAAGCTATATTCTGAAAGTGGAATCACATGAAAACTCTTTGTAGATTTCTTGCAATGTCTGTTTTAGTAAGGCTGGTCTGAAGGGAAAATAATCTGCCCAGAAAATCAAAACTGTTATTGTTTCAGACTTTGAACAATTCATATAAATTCGTGTGTTTTGAATTTGAAGAAACTTTAAACTGCAGAGTTGTAGATATGGAAGTTTACTAGCCAGACTCGCGAGATTGAGCCATTTTATGGACCGGATCATGTCCGAAATAAATTGTTTAGTAAGGATGTCAGAAAATGAAAATTTCTAGACTAGTTGATGAATTACAGAATCTGGTTTAGATGGATAATTTTCTGACTTTAAGGCCTAGATGAAGTTGTAGTACACAGAGTAAGAGTTAATTCTATATAAGAAGGAACAAAAACAGACATGTAACGAAGGAGTTATGTTAAAAACAAAAACAACGTTTTGTTAAAGAAATTGTGAAGATGAGTTTTATAATTCTGTTTGAATTAAGATTTTGGGTGATGGAATATTTTGATGATTAAAAATATGTTTTGACATATGTATTGATTATAGATATGTGTTATCATATTCTATGCATAATTAACCATTTAAGATCAAGAGTTGAGATAAGTTAATGTGTGCACATAACGTGCTCGATAAAATGCCTAAGAGTAATAGTGTTTCTAAACTTTGGTATACAAAGTGTCTATCTAATGACTAATATTGGATGTTATGTGCATTTGAGTATGAAAAGATGATAATACAAGAATAATAATGGAAAGACATTGAAAAGGGCGATTTTTGATTTTGAAAGAAAATTAAACTTGTAAACAATGTGTTGAATATGCATTTTTGAAACCAAAGTGGTATAATAAAATGGTGTGATATACACACATTAAACTACAGGTGCGATAGTCTAGCATGTGTGGTGATGAAAATGAAAATAAAACCGAGTTGTATATAAAATAGTTAGACGTCTATAAAGATATTATAATGGATAATAAGATAAAGTAAGGTCTTAGAATAAATTTGACCATGAGATTGAGCATTGATTTTATTTATTATCAATCTCACATACAGTGTAGGTTGTGCAAGGACACGGTATTATCGTGTGTTAAAAAAAGCAGAAAAGGCAAGTCTTTTAGTTCCTTTTTGCTATATGAACTTGATGATGATCTGCTTTAAAATTTTAGTGTATGATGTATTATATATGTCAAAAGTATGAAATGTGAAAGTCAATCTATGACTATGATGATTGAACTATGAATGTTGATTGAGTAAGGAACTCAATCTTTATAGTTGTTATGTGAACTACAACATGTATGCTATGCTTGTTTATGATTATTCTTATATGTTGAGCATGTTATTATGTGCTACGTGATGCATGAAAACTGTTAGATTTTGCTAAGCTGTCGAGCTCATTCTTGCAAATAACCATTTTTGCAGATTCAAGAATTGAAGGTAACGATATGTGCTACTTGATTGTTATGGATCAAAAGTGATATATGAAGATTTAATATCCTAGCTAAGTTGTTATTCTTGTAAACCATGTCTAATGTTTCGGTAAATGTATTAATGTTGTATTGTTATATCGTTTTGCGATGTAAACTCTTGTAGTATTAAAATGATTCTGAGATATTTAGATGTAAATGTTGAAAGTTTTGGGAACGAGAATAGTTTGTAATAGAAAATTTTAATTATTTCGCAAATTTCAATGGTTGTATTATCATTTAATGATGTAAAATTAGAGGTTGAATATATTATTAATGACTGAAATCGAGAATTAAATTATATAAATTTTGGGGTCGTTACAGGTCCACCAATGATTGTGTCATCGTACGAATATTCCCTATTAAAACGAATATTCCCCGACCAATCGAATATTATATAACCACTTGTTTACTTTGCAAAATTTATAAATAATACCCAGAACTATAACATTATATCAAATCCACACCATAATATTCAAAAATATATTTCGAGAAAAATTAATCTTTATTCATAAAAGTTGGGGTCTTACAACCTCCCCTTCTTATGAAATTTCGTCCTCGAAATTCGGTCAAGCGTCTCTGGTATGTCGAAGAGGTGAGGATACCTTGACTTCATTTCAGATTCTAACTCCCAGGTCATTTCCTCAACATCGTGGTTTCTCCACAAAACTTTGACTTGAGGTATAACCTTGGAGCGTAGAATATGATCCTTCTTATCCAAGATTTTAACAGGTACCTTTTTATACGTTAAATCTTCTGGTGTCTCGTCCGGTTCTAATTCAATAATGTGGTTCGGGTCTTTTACATATTTACGTAACATAGATATGTGAAAAATGTTATGAACACGAGACATACTTGGCGATAAGGCGAGTCTATATGCCACAGTTCCTACTCGATCGAGGATTAAAAATGGGCCAATGAATCGAGGATTGAGCTTTCCTCTCTTTCCAAATCTCGTAACTCCTTTCCATGGAGCAACACGTAACAACACATGATCTCCAATATTGAATTCCACGTCCTTTCGATGAAGATCAGCATACCTCTTTTGTCGATCTTGTGAGGTTTTTGTACGTTGTCTGATCGTTTAAATCTTTTCCGTAGTCATACGTACCAACTCCGGTCCCAACAATGTTGATTCACCCACCTCATTCTGTTGCATCTTTTTTACGACTAACAAAAGAGCTCTAACTCATGCAAGCATACATGCGTCAACAAGTAATACAGAGCAAGTAAAGTATCGATCCCACAGAGAAAGTTGTTTAACTTAAATTACTATTCATTAATTAAATCACTATATTTATATGCTCACATTAAAGATTAAACTTGGTTGATTCTTGAATTGTAAATAACAATTAAAATAATATAGACGATATACTAAATGATATTGGAACTAATGAGATTCTAACTTCATTTACTATTTCATTCAATCGCCACTATCATGCCTGACTTGTTCACATTTTATAGGAAAGTAGCCAAGAGCACTAAAAGAGTATTAGCCATTTTTCAATGCACTAAGACCTACTTACATAACATCCACATATGATAGACTCTATGTAATCATCAATATAACCAACATCACTATATGTCTATGTGAAATTGCAACTATATTGATTTTAAGTTCAAGCTCTTATCTTAACTTATACGGTGAAACAAAGATATGTCTATCCAGTTCACGAAATACATAAGCCATATAACACGACCCTATATACGTATACTATCATGATTACAGTCCATATTTGCATGTTCATTGTCAATTCCATACAAATACTGAAACGAATGGTGATCAAGCATTCATGTATGTAAAACAATCATGACAGACTTCCCATATAATATGTAAAACAACCTAGCATTTAAGCATGCAATCAAACTACATAATAAAATCCTTTAGAATCCCATAATGGAGTTTAGTTCATGACTGAACCAAAAGCCATTATGGGATCAAAGTTAAACATGATCAATAAGCAACAATTGAAAGATGAAAGATGAAACTATCAAACCAATTGTTGAATACACATCAATATTCAATCCTCATAAGATTCCAGTAAACTAACGTTAATAATCCACTCTCGTAGAGAAATCCCAAGAAGGAGTAGAAAAGTAGCGTTATCGCCTCCTTCTACGTTAGAATCTTCCCTAGAGAGTAAAAACCCTAATTACGATGTAATGTTACGTTAAAACTAATAAAATGTCGAATGATGCCCCTGACACCAGTCAGGAATCATTTTTAATCAATTACAACCTTAAAAATTCGAAAATAAAATAAAACACATCAGCAGCATCAGACATTGCGCGCGGCAGCTTTCTTTCAAAGACGATGATAGTCTCGCGGCCGCTAGACTTGCAGTAGGTTCATATGTTCAATTTGCTCCTCATGGCGGCAAGCATCCATAAACTTGATGTCTCTCGCTGACCTCGAGACTTGCGGTAAATCCAAGATCTGGTGGGGTGATCGCGGCGGTAGCGTCTTTAAAATCTATTTTGCATGTGCCATGCGACTGACTTGAACTCTGCAGTCCCGGTTTACGTTTTCCCTATTGCTCTTTGCTTGCTCCATTATGCTCTATTTCCTTGCACAATGCACCTTCATGCCATGCATATCCCATCCTTTTACCTCGTTTCAAGCATCCATTTGCCTTATGCTCCAAATCACCACCAAAATAGGCCGATTCCTGCACTTATTCACCAAAAGGAGTTTTAAGAACGTGCAATGCAAATTAACATGAAATGCAGCTAAACTAGACTAAAATGTACTTGAGATGGGCATAGTTCGCATGAATTGGTACTCCATAAGTAGGTAAAAATCCTACTTATCAAATACCCCCAAACTTGAACCATTGCTTGCCCTCAAGCAATGCATACTAATGAATAATAAAAGATGCAACTACATTACTATGCACTTAATTCTCATATTGTCCCAACCATTATAGGCATTCAGTCCAATTTGCCTCAGCAAAGTTTCTCTAGATTTGAGAATACAAATTCAACCCAAACTGCAGGTATAATTTCGTATACGCAAATAATTCACCAATGCTATACAGATGCTGTGTGTGTGTGTTGTGTTCACCCAATACTTGATTTAGGTGTAGAATGTTCATTCTATCTTGCTCAAACCAGAAAAATTATAGCATAAATCAAGACTTATGTTTATATATGCGACATGAACTATTCCAACATCTTAAAATAAACTAAGGTTCAACAATGAGTTTATCTGCTTTATTCTACACACGAGGGAAAATTTTGCTCTTTCTCGCGGTGTTTATTGCTATTTTTCTTTTCTTTCTTTTTCTACATGACTGTGTAATGTCTTACTCCATTAGGCATACTGCTACCCCTTAGCGAGCTTTCGACTAACGACTCCCAGACCATGAAAGACCTTAGGGCGCTAGGTGTAGAGACAATCCCCTCGGGCGTACTTACTCAAGTAGCCAGGGCCCCGAAAAAAGACTAGTCATGCTATTTCTACTTTTTTTTATACACAGATACCCATGTTTTCCCAGAGTTTAAAAATCGATGTTTTATGCATTCTCCAAGCCACTTTTTACATATTTCTCTTTTTAACACTACATTTTTCCGTTGAGCAACACACAGGTGTTTCATATACCTACAAGTGCTTGTGAACCCATTTATGCAAACCGAGAGCATGTATACAGCATTATGAATTTCATTGTATAAAACGTTATAACGCAGCTCAAGTTATCCAAAATATTTAGAATTCATTTAAAAACTTCACTTCACCATTGGCTAGACAAATTTTTTTTTTTAAATGGCAAGGACTGTGAGGTAAGCAACATGCAACAACATGCAACTATGTGCTAAAAAGTAGAACTAAACACGCACACAAAATTAAACTAATCATGCAACTATATGAGTTATGTAAAACTAATCATGCAAAACTAATAATAAAAAAAACTAACTACTTCCTAATACCCCCAAACTTAAAATATTCAATGTCCTAATTGAATGAAGGTAAAAGGTATGAAAACTCCCCTAGTTATCGGTGGTGCCACCCTCCTCGGGTGGTGAGTCCGGTGGTGGATATGGTGCTGCTGTTCCAAACTGAGGCCATTCTTGTGTTGTTCCTTGTTGCACAAACGCTTCGGCTAGAGCCCTTGTGAGTCCCATCGTAAATGTGCCCAAATTATCATACATGGCATCGACCTTACGCTCCAACCTTCGGAGCTGTCGATCACCATAGGTGGTACACGCGTACGTGGACGGGCCCGCTTCGTCTGTTTGCAGGGGTTGTTGTTCTGGAAAAATGGGATGAAGGATGAATCCTAGTCCTCGTGGATGCGGTACACCACCTGCCCAGTCTTCGAACTTTTCGATCGTGGCATGAGTAATGTCCTGGCTTGGGTATTGCATCTGCTCGTTTCCCGAGTTGCATCCCTAATTAGCACAAAGCATGGCTACCATGGATGCGTGTGTAATGCTCCCAACCGTTGTTCTTCGTAAATAGCGCAGAATATTCTTATGAATGAGATGACCAATGTCGATGTATTTTCTGATGATTATGCCCCACAGAAGACGTGCCCTTTCCACTGATATTTCGTCCAGATGGGCTGAAGGCAAGAGCATGGCACATATGAACAAGTTTCGCGCTTTTGCATAGCGATTTAGTGCTGCAGCTGAGAATAACCGCGGCTGTGTTGTTCCAACTTTATACGTCCATTTTGTACCCGGCACACATAACTTTGCAATGATCAGCTCCATGTCGGTCTCCAAATGAGCGCCGATTATCCAATTAGCAGCCCCCACTAGCGGTGCATCCGTAATTTTGAAAATTGATCGAATAGCATGGGGCCTATAATTTACCTCGTTACCCCAAACCAGAGATATTCCGCTCATAGTCACCTTGGCATTGGCGTAAAATTCATGAACTATGCTCATAGGACTGGGTATTGGAGTCACCGTCAGTCCACCCCCACCTCTCTCTCGAATCATGGCGCACAACTTACCATCCTGACTTGTCGGCTTGAATCCTCGCTCCTTGATGAATGTTTTCGCCACAATGCGGTAGTACTCTTGTTGAGCTTCCAAATTAAGGAATTTTTCATGGTCTACAATGTCAGCCTCTTGACTGCCCGCAGAGGATAAAGAAGACGACGGGATAGATCGTGCTCGCTTAGGCCCCATTTGTATTTGCTAGTAATTGCACAGATTATATGATTGAGTAGGAAGAAAAGCTTGAAATTGATAGCTCTCACTCTTGATTCTGCACTCCCGCATAGAAACCTTAGCTTTATAGCACTGTTGGAGAAGTTGAGGAGATATGGACTTTGAATGAGGAGAGAATCGTGGTTGATTGATTGCGAGATGTATGGCACGAAATTGTAACTGATGAATAGATAACGACGTGAGTTATGGAAAGGGAGAGAATTTCGCTTCTGTTGATATCCCAAATGAGAGTCCAAATGGTCCCCAACTCTATTTTAAATCAGCCAAATCTATCTTAACCTGTGTCGTCGCGTCGTGGTGAGAGCTTATTGACTAAAATTTGCGCCGCCGAGCGAGACTTGCAGAAACATTAGGTGGATTTCTTATCTGGACGCGCGGTCACGAGATTTTCTCCTTCCTGGGTCGCGCGACGATGAGTTTTTCATTATTAACCATATCGACGGCGGCGATGCGGCGCGCGATTTTATAGGCTTGTGCCCCGCGGCCACGCGGTGTTCATTTCCATTCTGCCTGTCAGTGATGTTATCTAGTGATGGTTCCTGCATAGATATTAATGTACCCTGTTAAGGCATGACTTAGTGATTTTATATTACTAACAACATATAAGCATTCTCATAGCCATTCTTGCGACAATCTTACGCATGAATAATGGTATCCAATAAAAAAAATTTGATATAACTACCGAAATAACTCAAAATGAAAGATTAAAGATTAAGCACGGGATAGAATAATAATGGGTTGCCTCCCATTCAACGCTAAGTTATAGTCAATTAGCTTGACTGTCTTTGAATTCATTTCACCGTTGGAATTGTGGTGCTTTCCTTCGTATCCTTTGCACCCTGAAATTTCATGACCTCCTCTTCAGTTAATGGTTTTTCCTTTAAATCTGCATTTTTACCCGTTGCATATATCAATGGTCCATAATCCCTGGATTTTTGTACTTCATCCTGTAGGCACCAGTCCACCACGTCAACTAGAAAACACTCTTCTTCATCCGTTGGTAAACTGTTAGCTTTAAAGATGTTGAAAGTAATCTCTTGATCCTGGACACGCATAGTAAGTTCACCTTTCTGCACATCTATTGACGTTCTGCCTGTGGCCAAAAAGGGCCTTCCCAATATTATTGGTATGCTTTTGTCCTCCTCGTAGTCTAGAATGATGAAGTCAGCTGGGAAAATAAACTTGTCCACCTTAACCAACACATTTTCAACAATTCCTCGCGAATATATGATCGATCTATCAGCTAGCTGTAATGATATGTTTATCAGCTTTGGATCAGGTAATCCCAACTGATTAAACACTGATAAGGGCATCAAATTTATGCTTGCCCCAAGATCACATAAACACTTACTAAAGTTCAACTTTCCTATGGTACATGGAATTGTGAAACTGCCTGTATCTTTCAGCTTTGGAGGTAATTTCTGTTGAAGCACTGCACTGCATTACTCTGTCAAGGCTACTGTCTCAAAATCATCTAATCTCCTCTTCCTTGACAAGATACCCTTCATTAACTTGGCGTAGCTGGGCATTTGTTCCAATGCCTCGGTGAAGGGTATGTTGATCTGCAGCTTTTTGAACACCTCCAAGAATTTGCTGAACTGTTTATCTTCCCTTTTCTTCATTAATCTCTGCGGATACGGAACCTGAATGTGTTTTGGTGGTACTGGATTCTTAACTATCTCCTCTGAGCCTGCTTTTTCTTTCTCTTCCTGACAATCCCCAGATTTCTCCAAATTTTCCCTTTCATTAGTTGGTTTCTACGCCTCAGCGTGGCCGCTGCTCTCTCTCGATACTCTCTCGCGGCTTGAGCGCTGACTTACGATGGTGACGTGTCTTTCCCAGATCTCAATGTAATCGTTTGGCATTGTTCCTTTCCTTTTCTTCTTGGATTCGTCTCCGTGTTACTTGGCAATGAACCCTGGGGCCTGTTAGTAAACATGTTTTCCATCTGCCCCTTTTGAGTTTCCAGGTTCTTTATAGCCACTGCTTGGCTCTTGATCATAACTTCTGTGTTTGCCATGTATTTCTACATCATCTCCTCCATTTCTGATTTCTTTTCTTGCTGAGGTGCAGCTGGAGTGTGATTTTACTGTTGTTGTTGAGAAAATCCTGGCGGAAAGGGTGGTCTAGGATTAAATTACGGTTTATTTGTACATGCTGAAATTGGTGTTTGGTTGAAAGCCGAAGCTTCTTGATTCCCTTGATTATTCGACCAACTAAAATTTGGATGATTTCTGTTGTTGGGGTGGTATGTGTTCTGAAATTGGCCTTGGTCTTTCCTGTAGTTGCTCACATACTGCACTGATTCTGAGCTGATAGCACATTGGTTCGTCGAGTGTGACCCCACACAAATCTCACATATGTAGGCAACCGTCTTTACCTTTCCTTCAGCTAAAGTATTTATCTTCTTTGCCATAGCTGCCATCTGTGCTGATAGCTGAGTAATGGCATCAACTTCCAACACACCCGCAACTTTGGTTTGTGGCATTCAGGATGTAGGATTCTGAAAATCATTTAATGCCATTGTCTAGATAAGATCATAGGCTTCCTCATAGTTCTTTGCCCATAATGCACCTCCAGCAGCTGCATCTACAATCGGTCTCGACTGCCATCCCAATCCATTATAGAACGTGATAATTACCATCCAATCTGGCATACCGTGATGTGGGCACTTTCTCAGCATTTCTTTGTATCTCTCACATGCTTCATGTAACGACTCGCCCTGTTGTTGCTCAAATTGAGAGATAGCTATCCTCCTCATCTTTGCGATCTTAGCCATTGGGAAGAACTTAGCTAAGAATTTCTGTGCTAAATCCTCCCATGTAGTTATAGATCCTGCTGGCAAAGAATGAAGCCAACTTTTTGCTTTATCCCTCAATGAAAATGGGAACAACCTTAGTCGAATAGCATCCTCCGTCACACCGTTGTATCTGAATGTATCACAAATTTTAATGAAACTCAATAGATGTTCATTCGGATCATTTGTAGCAGCACCCCCAAACTGAACTATGTTCTGCACTATTTGAATAGTGACAGTCTTGATCTCGAAAGTATTGGTTTGCGCTATCATTTGATCCGACTATCTTTGGATGATGGTTCGTTGATATTGGGCATGGAATACTCTTTCGAGCAGATGCTCCTCTCTTTAATCTTCTCCTTGTGCCTCATTTTGCCATATTAGTATCGTGTTTTCCAATCGTTCTTGTAAATTTCTCGTTACACCTTTTCCAACCTCTCCGTTTATATTATCCTGAATGCAGTTATTAACTTTCGGGGTTGGTTGGCCAGTGTCTTGCATAAAAATTATTCAACTTCTGAAACAAAAACAAAAAGCTGAAATGAGATAAGACTAGAATTGTCTAAGTCATACAATATAGCTTCAAAGTAATGATAATAATACTAAATTAAACGCCTTTCCCGGCAATTGCGCGCCAAAAAACTTGTTGCCTCTTTTTACGACTAACAAAAGAGCTCTAACTCATCACGAAGAATACATGCGTCGACAAGTAATGAGCAAGCAAAAAAAGTATCGATCCCACGAGAGAAAGTTGTTTAACTTAAATTACTATTCATTAATTAAATCACTATATTTATATGCTCACACTAAAGATTAAACTTGGTTGATTCTTGAATTGCAAATAACAATTAAAATAATATAGACCATATACTAAATGATATTGGAACTAATGGGATTCTAACTTCATTTACTATTTCATTCAATCGCCACTATCATGCCTGACTTGTTCACATTTTATAGGAAAGTAGCCAAGAGCACTAAAAGAGTATTAGCCATTTTTCAATGCACTAAGACCTACTTACACATCATCCACAGATGATAGACTCTATGTAATCATCAATATAACCAACATCACTATATGTCTATGTGAAATTGCAACTATATTGATTTTAAGTTCAAGCTCTTATCTTAACTTATACGGTGAAAACGGTATATGTCAATCACAGTTCACTAAATACATAAGCCATATAACACATTACCCTATATACGTATACTATCATGATTACAGTCCATATTTGCATGTTCATTGTCAATTCCATACAAATACTGAAACGAATGGTGATCAAGCATTCATGTATGTAAAACAATCATGACAGACTTCCCATACAATATGCAAAACAACCCAGCATTTAAGCATGCAATCAAACTACATAATAAAATTCGTTAGAATCCCATAATGGAGTTTAGTTCATGACTGAACCAAAAGCCATTATGGGATCAAAGTTAAACATGATCAATAAGCAACAATTGAAAGATGAAAGATGAAACTATCAAACCCAATTGTTGAATACACATTAATATTCAATCCTCATAAGATTCCAGCAAAAACTAACGTTAATAATCCGTTCTCGTAGAGAAATCCCAAGAAGGAGTAGAAAAGTAGCGTTATCGCCTCCTTCTACGTTGGAATCCTCCCTAGAGAGTAAAAACCCTAATTACGATGTAATGTTACGTGAAAACTAATAAAATGTCGAATGATACCCCTAACACCAGTCAAGAATCATTTTTAATCAATTACAACCTTTAAAATTCAAAAATAAAATAAAACACATCGGCAAGATCGATCGGACATCACATAATGCGCTCTTCCACGATGATAGTCTCGCGTAGCGAGACTTGCAGTAGGTTCATATGTTCGGTTGTCTCTCAGCAGTGCAGCCACTCCATAAACTTGCTGTCTCTCGGCCGCGTGACTTGCAGTAGCATCCAAGATCTGGTTGGTAATCATGCAGGTAGCGCGTCTTCAATCTATTTTGCCGCATGGCTTGAACTTTCTGAGTCCCGGTTTTACATTTTCCTCTACTGCTGCTGCTTGCTCTGTTATGCTCTATTTCCTTGCACCAATGCACCTTCATGCCATTCATATCCCATCCTTTTACCTCGTTTCAAGCATCCATTTGCCTTATGCTCCAAATCACCACTAAAATAGGCCGATTTCTGCACTTATTCACCAAAAGGAGTTTTAAGAATGTACAATGCAAATTAACATGAAATGCAGCTAAACTAGACTAAAATGTACTTGAGATGGGCATAGTTCGCATGAATTGGTACTCCATAAGTAGGTAAAAATCCTACTTATGACATTCCAGCATACTGGAGAACGACACTTTCTTCCATACAACGCCTCAAATGGAGCCATGCCAATACTTGCTTGATAACTGTTGTTGTAGGAAAACTCCACCAATGGTAAGAACTTGTTCTAACTTCCTTTGAAGTCAAGGACACAGAGTCTTAATAAATCTTCAAGAGTTTGAATAGTCCTCTCCGACTGCCCGTCTGTTTGAGGATGATATGCCGAGCTAAATCGTAAATCCGTGCCCATAGCTTTTTGCAAACAAACCCAAAATCTTGAAGTGAATCTTGGGTCTCGATCAGAAACTATGGATACTGGCATACCATGCAGTCTTATAATCTCGTTTATGTACATACTAGCAAGACTTTCAAGTGTATAAGTTTCTCGTATAGGTAAGAAATGAGCTAACTTGGTCAATCTATCAACAATGACCCAAATTGCATTTATACCTTGAGAAACCTTGGGAAGACCAGTAACAAAATCCATGGTAATGTGCTCCCACTTCCATTCTGGAATTTCAAGTGGTTGCAATAGACCTTTTGGCACTTGATGCTCCGCCTTGACTCGTTGACAAGTTAGACACCTTGAGATAAACTCTACGATCTCTCTTTTCATATTTCTCCACCAAAATGTATGTCGAAGATCATGATACATTTTGGTACTCCCAGAACGGATTCCAAATGGTGTGTTGTGCGCCTCCATCATGATTTTATACTTTAAATCAGGGTCTTTAGGAACACAAAGTCTGGAGTTGACTCAAAGTATTCCTTCTTCATCGATTCTTTCTTCCGGCATAGCACCTTATTGCACTTTCTTCCTCATACGCATCAGCTCCAGGTCTGTAGCTTGAGCAACTTTAACTTTATCGATTAAAGTCGGTTCAACTCGTATGTTAGCCATCATCACATGGGTCCCTGGAGTCTTTAACTCTATCTCCATCCTTTGCAAGTCATACAAAATGGGCCTTTGCGTTGACAATAACGCACTCATACCTGCATATGATCTTCTACTCAATGCGTCAGCTACTACGTTCACTTTTCCAGGATGGTATTGAATAGTATGATCATAATCTTTCAATAGCTCAAGCCATCATTGTTGCCGCATGTTGAGTTCCTTTTGAGTGAAGAAATATTTGAGGCTTTTATGATCCGTATAGATCTCCACCTTCTCTCCATACAGGTAATGCGTCCAAATCTTAAGCGCAAAAATGACAGCTGCCAACTCTAGATCGTGAGTAGGATAATTCCTCTCATATTCTTTGAGTTGTCGTGAGGCATAGGCTATGACTTTCTCATGTTGCATGAGAACACATCCTAAACCTTTGCCTGAAGCATCACTGTAGATGACAAATTCCTCCGATCCAGATGGTATTGTCAGAACAGGTGCTGAAATGAGTCTCCTCTTAAGTTCTCGAAAACTCTTCTCACATTCCTCACTCCAACTGAATTTTGTATCTTTTTGAGTCAGCTGAGTTAATGGAGTAGCGATTCGAGAAAACACTTCTACGAATCTCCGATAATAACCAGCTAAGCCGAGAAAGCTACATACTTACGTGGCGCCCCAAAATTAGGTATACATCACCCATCTTGGGTAGTCGGATACATGGTGCAAATTTAAATACAACTTACTAATATAAGCGCTAGTATACAATCTGACATAAATCGTGAGTTTGAATACAAATATTGTCTACTAGATATTATACAAACTCAAAAGGAGTCCTCATTACAATTATTATCACACTATTTCACGAATAGTGAGGACTACTAATGCTATCCTCGGACCATTACTCTATTCTCAGGCTAAATCCCGGCTATATTCTCATTTCACGAAGAAACGATGAAAGAAAGGGTGAGCTCAACTAGCTCGAGTAGAAATATTATGACTAAGATAATGAAGAATAAATTATCATTAGCCTCAACAATGATGTTAAACCGATAAAATATAATGAACATCAAGTTTAACTACGGTGAACCCAATGAATCCATTAAAAGAGTCAAGTAGAAAATAAGATCTACTATCTTTTATGATTTAAAAGTTTTTCATCATCTTTATTATAGTGAGACTCGAAACTTTAATAAATATTCCACATCATCGAATCACCTTACACTTTCTGACGAGGATATTCTTTAGTATCACGACCACAATTATTCATGCATCTTTGCGGGCCAAGAATTGTTGTGTATTCATTAATGGTCATGATCATGCCAACAAGCGTCCATCAATGCACTACTGACCCATCGAGGATTTTTACCACATCATTTGTAACATTACGGTCCATGATTACAATCAATAGTAGTCCTGGTCATAATCATACCAAGTCCATCTATACACTACAGGCCACGAGATGACTTTCAACATAATATAAACATGAGGATGATGACAATGATATTCAATAAAACAAGTTCAAGAATTAATTTATCTAGGAACCAATAACATCCAAACTGTCGACATGACTTTGCTTTGTAGAGTCAAATTCAAGAATCTTGAGAAGAATATTTCCATGAAAGGATCTTTGGATGAAGCGCTTGAAATATCAAGGATATTCCACTAATTTCATGGAATATAGAAGTCAAAGTTTTAACCAACCGGGTATAATAAAGAATGGAATAACAAAAGAAATCACCATGCATGCGGTACTTGCCATGACGAGTTATTCAATGAAATAATAATAACGGAACCGGTCGAATTGAAATTCACAAAGCGGGATGTTCCAACGAATAATAAAGATGGAACCCGGATCCGGTGTAAAACACACGAATAGGATATTCCAACGAGAATGATAAAGATTTTAACCGGTCCTGTGTAAAACACACGCATGGGATGTTCCAATGAATAATAAAAAGGCGGAACCCGGTCCGATTGTAAAAACACACAGACGGGATGTTCCAATGAATAATAAAAGATGAATAATAGAAGAATGTCACCAAGTATAGGGTAAACCACATATACAAAGAGTTATTCCAATGAATAAATAAGAATGGAATAACATAAAGATTTCACCAAGTATAGGGTATCTGCATATACAAGTTATGTATAGGGTATGCCACTTTTACAAGTTATTCCAATGAATAATAAAGAATAGAATAACGAAGTTCTCTTCATGAATAAGAAAGAATAACACCCCTTACGAATTACAACAAAAAATATTCCTACCTTAGAAGAACCGAATATTGGAAAAGTGAAGTAGCGAGAATACTTTCTTCTTCTTTCTCTATAGTTTCTCTCTCTAGAGTTTCAATGAATTAAGTGAAAATAATGAAGGAATGAGCTTTCTATTTATAGAAAAAGCGAGGGTGGCTCTTGGTCTTAACGAAGGGTCAAAATGACTCTTGGTAATATTGAAGAGACAACTACTATTTACTGAAGGGTAATTAACCTTTGGAACAGAAGAAGCGGCGCTTAACTCTTGGTAATATTGAAGGGACAACTACTATTGAAGAAGGTAATTACTATTGACGAAGGTAAATACTATTGACAAGGTAAATACTATTTGACGAAGGTAATTACTATTGATTTAAGGTAAATACTATTGACGAAGGTAAATACTATTGATTTAAGGTAATTACTATTAGACGAAGGTAATTACTATTCACAAAGGTAATTACTATTGACGAAGAGACTCTTAGATGATGACATATGGGCCCCCCATAAAATAATCAAACTTACCACAAATGTCTCATAACATATTTTTTATATACATCAAGGATTGAATAAATATTACCACAAATCATTTTATTTTTAATCAACACATTTTTAATCTTTCAACAATTATTAATCATTTATAACTTGTCGTCTCAATTAATAATATAACATATTATCTGAGATGATCTTTGTGACAATAATTGAATCAATAATATAAGAGATATGATGCGGCAATTCTTGTAGCGATAATTGAGTATAGCTAAGTGACTTCTCACGTAAGCATCAATAATCAATCTGTGTGTCTACTATGCAACCACGCCAGTATTCTTCTTGTACTTTTACCACCGGGTAGTTCAACGGTTTTAACGGTAACACCTCGCCGTTATTTTTTTTAGAAAGATAATTTTGTCGTTTTCTAACTACGACAATACTTACGTTAATGGGGTCCACCAATGATTGGTAGTCGTCACGAATATTCCCAAACAAAAAGAATATTCCCCAGCCAAACGAATATTTTATAACAACTTGCTTACTTTGCAAAATTTATAAATATTACCCCAACTATAACATTATATCAAATTTATTCCATAATATTCAAAATAATATTTATAGAAAATTCATCTTTATTTATAAAAGTTGGTCTTACAACCTCCCTTCTTATGAAATTTAGCCCCTCGAAATTAGAATACGTACTGGTATGTCGAAGAGGTAAGGATACCTTGATTTCATTTGATTCTAACTCCCAAGTCATTTCCTCAACATCGTGGTTCCTCCACAAAACTTTGACTTGAGGTATAACCTTGGAGCGTAGAATATGTTCCTTCTTATCAAAATTTGAGCAGGAACCTCTTCATACGTCAAATCTTCCGCTATTTAGTTCGGTTCTAACTTCAATAATATGGTTCGGGTCTTTCACATATTTACGTAACATGGATATGTGAAAAGCGTTATGAACACGAGAGACATATTTGGCGGTAAAAGCGAGTCTATAGGCCACAATTCCTACTCGATCGAGGATTAAAATGGACCGATGAATCGAGGATTAAGTTTTCCTCTCTTTCCAAATCTTGTAACTCCTTTCCATGGAAGCAACTCTTAACAACACATGATCTCCTATATCGAATTCCACGTCCTTTCGATGAAGATCGGCCTAACTCTTTATCGATTTTGTGAGGTTTTTATCGTTGTCGGATCGTTTGAATCTTTTAGTAGTCATACGTACCAACTCCGGTCCCAACAACGTTGCTTCACCCACCTCATCCCAACATCTTTGGAGAACGACACTTTCTTCCATCTGGCGCTTGAATGGAGCCATGCTAATACTTGCTTGATAAGCTGTTGTTGTAGGAAAACTCCACCATGGTAAGAACTTGTCCCAAATCCCTTGAAATCAAGGACACGAGTCTTAATAGATCTTGAAGAGTTTGAATAGTCCTCTTCCATTGTCCGTCCGTCTGAGGATGATATCTTAGAGCTAAATCGTGAAGTCTGTGCCCATAGCTTTTTGCAAACTAACCCAAAATCGTGAAGTGAATCTTGGGTCTCGATCGAAACTATGGATATCGGCATACCATGCGATCTTACAATCTCGTTTATGTATATATGAGCAAGACGTTCAAGTGTATAAGTTTCTCGTGTCGGTGAGAAATGAAGCGGACTTGGTCAATCTATCAACAATGACCCAAATCGCATCAATGCCTTGAGAAACCTTAAGAAGGCCGGTAATGAAATCCATGGTAATGTGCTCCCACTTCCATTCCGGAATTTCAAGTGGTTGCAATGGACCTTTTGGTACTTGATGCTCCGCTTTAACTTTCGTTGACAAGTTAGACACCTTGAGATAAACAACGCTATCTCTCTCTTCATATTGCTCCACCAAAATGTATGCCGAATATCATGATACATTTTGGTACTCTCGAGATGGATTGCAAATGGTGTGTTGTGCGCCTCCATCATGATATTATACTTTAAATCGAGGTCGTTAGGAACACAAAAATGCAGAGTTGACTCAAAGTATTCCTTCTTCATCGATTCTTGCTTCGGCGTAACACCTTCTTGCACTTTTTTCCTCATACGCATCGACTCCGAGTGCAGCGTAGCTTGGCGGCTTTAACTTTATCGATTAAAGTTGGTTCTACTCGTATACTCGCTATCATCACATGCGTCCACAGGTCTTTAACTCTATCTCCATCCTTTGCAAGTCACACAAAAAATGGGCCTTTGCGTTGACAATAACGCTTTTCGTGCTTGCATATGATCTTACCTCAATCGTTAGCTACTGACGTTAAACTTTTCGGGATGGTATTGGATGGTATGATCATAATCTTTCAGCGATTTAAGCCAACGTCGTTGTCGCATGTTGAGTTTCTTTTGAGTGAAGAAATATTTGAGGCTTTTATGATCCAGTAAAGATCTCCAATTTCTCCCCATACAAGTAATGCCTCCAAATTTTAAGTGCAAAGACAACAACCGCTAAACTCTAGATCATGAGTAGGATAATTCCTCTCATATTCTTTGAGTTATCGCAAGGCATAAACTATAACTTTTCCATGTTGCATGAGAACACATCCCAACCCTTTGCTCAAGCATCATTTGTAGATGACAAATCCTCTCAAGCGGATGGTATTGTCGAGCAGTCTTTGAAATAAGTCTCCTCTTGAGTTCTTGAAAACTCTTCTCACATTCTTCGCTCCAACCGAACTTTGTATCTTTTCGAGTCAATTGAGTCGATGTAGTAGCGATTCGAGAAAATCCTTCCACGAATCTCCGATAATAACCAAATTAAATCGAGAAAGCTACGTACTTTGGTCATTGATTTAGGTTGTTCCCGACTTTGAATAGCTTCATCTTTCTTTGGGTCAACAAATATTCCATGACTTGATACCACGTGCCCAAGGAATGCTACTTCTTCAAGCCGAACTCGCATTTCTTCAACTTGGCATAAAGCTTATATTCACGAAGCTTTTGGAGTGTCGACCTCAAGTGTTGCTCATGATCTTCACGGCTTTTGGAATAAATAAGGATGTCATCAATAAAGACGACCACAAAGTGATCTAAATATTCCTTGAATACTCGGTTCATCATATCCATGAAGGCGGCGGGGCATTAGTCAATCCAAAGGACATGACTAGGAATTCATAATGCCCGTCTTAGGAGTACGGCAAGCGTCTTTGGAATGTCGGTGATTCTAATCTTCAATTGGTGATATCCGGACGAAGATCAATCTTTGAAAAGAATTTGGCTCCTTGCAAGCGGGTCAAACAGTCATCAATACGTGGCAATGGATACCTATTTTGATGGTGACATGATTCAACTCCAGATAATCAATACAAAGTCGCATACTCCCATCTTTCTTCTTCACGAATAGAGCAGGAGCACCCCAAGGAGAAGTACTAGGGGCGAATAAAGCCATTGTCTAACAATTCCTGCGGTTGGGTCTTTAACTCCTGAAGTTCAATAGGAGCCATTCGATATGGGGCTTTGGAAATAGGTTTTGTAACGGGTTCAAGGTCGATACAAAATTCAATTTCACACTCTGGGGGTAGGCCAGGAAGTTCTTCGGGGAATATGTCAGGAAATTTATTAACAATAGAAATATTGTTCAAAACTGACGTATTTTTGTTTAAATCTGTGACATGAGTTAAGAAAGCTTGACATCCGTTTTTCAATAAACGAATAGCCTTTTGGCTTGAGATGACCGTGATTGATTTTAATGGTTTGGTCGTTTGAATTCACATAATAGGTTGATTAGGAATATGAAAGCTAACAACCTTACGAAAACAATCAATTTTTGCATGATAAGTAGTTAACCAATCAATCCCTAGAATCACGTCAAATGCAAGTATTTTTAATGAAATAAGATCGACGCGGTAATGTGAGGGCACCGATTTGAACCAAACAAGACTTATAAGCAGTGGATGTAATGAAGGTTTCTCCCAACGGAGTTTCCACGAGATAAGTCAAAGTCTAATTTCTCGGGAGTTAAATTTAATCGATGGCGCAAGTAGGAGAAATAAAAGAATGGGTAGAACCGGTATCAAATAAAGTATAGACTTCATTAGAGTTTATGATAAGCTTACCCATGATGACCTCATTCGGGTTCCTTGCTCTCTGGGAGGTCACAACAAACGCTCTCCCTTTCACTTCTGGGTTTGACTTTTTGGGACGGACCTTTGGTGCCTTCATCCTAGTTGAATTTGTCTTGTCTTGATGGCAAAAATCGAGCTAAGTGACCTTCTCTTCCACAATTATAACATGCTTTGACTGGCATGGCGCGATTCGGACCGATGTGTCCCTCTCCTCCACATTTGAAGCATATGATAGGTGGTCTTTCTCCTTCCTTAACAACGGGTCTTTGGTCTTTGACGTCTTTCCATCATTGTTGAATCTCCTTTTCTTGAAATGTCCATTCTTATTGTTTTGGCCATGATTACCACCGAAGTGGTTACCATATCGGCTGTTTGATTCCCTCCATGCTTGTTGTCACCGCTTGATGACTACTCTCATTTGGTATTATAATTTTGCCAATTTGCTCTCTTTTTTAGTTCGCGTTGACTTCGTTATCGCGCTCCACTAATCGAGCCCTATTTACAACATCTGAATACAAACCACGGTTTATGAGAAATAAGATGTTGGCGTATCTCGACTTCAAATCTCTTAAAAACATTAGCGCCATTCTCTCTTCATTATCCACCAGAGTGGAACATGAAACCGTGATAACTCATAAATTTTGCCTCGTATTGCGACACGGTCGTATTGTTTTGTACCAACTTGATAAACTCCACCTCCTTCATGTGGCGAATACTTTCGGGAAAGTATTTGTCGTTGAAACGACTCTGGAACTTCTCCCAAGATATCTTGATCTGATGGGTTGAGTCGTTTTTCTGGATTCCCACCAATGTCTGCCTCTCCGCAAACATAAAAGGCGTGAAGGGAACCTTTTGCTCCTCGGAGCATCCCAAGACATCAAATATCTTGGTAATCTGCTTTATCCATGCTTCCGCGCCAAGTGGTTTTGGCTCTCCCTTAAACTCCGGTGGTCCCAGCTCCTTGAATTGTTTAGCGGTGACCGCTTGAGAGTTTTCGTGTGTTCCACCACACGTTTTGGGCGAGAGTCGCTCTACTTTCTTTGTTGCATAAATTACATAAAACCCTCTGAACATTTGATCATTCATCATTTGGTCGGTGTTGTTGTTTGCATGAGGATTATCGCCTTCGATGAACATTATCACGATTATTGATATGTGGTGAATCAACGATCGCTTTGTGCTCCATTGCTATTCTCAACATTCTCGGATGTCATTTTCGAATCTTGCCACAAAACAAAAGTTTAATTGACATGTAACAAACTATCTCTATATTACGTGACCACCAATAAAATAGAACATAAACTTAGGTAGGTCATACTAGCGAAAGGTATTCCCCCGCCTCCCTCCTAGTACTATTCTCACATCTTAGCGGGGATCATATCCTAAGCTCGATACTGTTGTGGCGCCCCCAAAATTAGGTATACATCACCCATCTTGGGTAGTCGAATACATGTAGTGCAATTTAAATACAACTTACTAATATAAGCGTAAATATGCAATCGACATAAAGCGTGAGTTTGAATACAAATATTGTCTACTAGATATTATACAAACTCAAAAGGAGTCCTCATTACAATTATTAACACACTATTTCACGAGAATAGTGAGGACTACTAATGCTATCCTCTGGACCATTACTCGTTTCCCAGAGCTCGTCCCGGCTATATTCTCATTTCACAGAAGAGAACGGTGAAAAGAAAGGGTGAGCTCAACTAGCTCGATAAGAAATATTATGACTAAGATAATGTAGAATAAATCATCATTAGCCTACACAGCGATGTTAAACCGATAAAATATAATGAACATCAAGTTTAACTACTGCGAAACCGAAGAATCCATTAAAAGAGTCAGTAGAAAATAAAATCTACTATCTTTTATGATTTAAAGGTTTTTCATCATTGTTATAAATAGGCGAGACTCGACTTTAATAAATATTCCACATCATCGAATCACCCACCTTTCTGACCAAGGATATTCTTTAGTATCACGACCAAAATTATTCATGCACTTCTGAGCTAAGAATAGTTGTGTATTCATTAATGGTCATGATCATGCCAACAACAAGTCATCAATGCACTATATGCCCTTTGAGGATTTTACCACATCATTTGTAACATTACGGTCGTGATTACACCGAATAGTCCACAGTGTCATAATCATACCAAGTCCATCTATGCACTTTCGAGGCCACAGATGACTTTCAACATAATATAAACACATGAGATGATGACAATGATATTCAATAAAACAAGTTCAAGAATTAATTTATCTAGGAACCAATAACATCAAATTATCGACATGACAATTTGCTTTGTAGAGTCAAATTCATGAATCTTGAGAAGAATATTTCCATGAAAGGATCTTTGGATGAAGCGCAAAAATATCAAGGATATTCCACTAATTTCATGGAGTATAGAAGTCAAAGTTTTAACCAATTTGGGTATAATAAAGAATGGAATAACAAAAGAAATCACCATGCATGCGGTACTTCAGCATAGAGCGAGTTATTCAGCGAATAATAATAACGGAACCGAACGGTCGGGTGAAATTCACACCAAGCGGGATGTTCTAACGAATAATAAAGATGGAACCGGATCCGGTGTAAAACACACGGATAGGATATTCCAACGAGAATGATAAAAAGCGGAACCGGTCCTGTGTAAAACACACGACGAAGATGTTCAACGAGAATAATAAAAATTTTAACCGGTCGGTGTAAAACACACGAGATGAGGATATTCCAACGAAATAATAAAGACATAATAATAGAAGAATGTCACCAAGTATAGGGTAAACCACATATACTGAGTTATTCCAATGTATAAATAAGAATGGAATAACATAAGGATTTCACCAAGTATAGGGTATCTGCGTATATACAAGTTATGTATAGGGTATGCCACTTTTACGAGTTATTCAAATGAATAATAAAGAATGGAATAACGAAGTTCTCTTCATGAATAAGAAAGAATAACACCCTTACGAGGTACAACAAAAAATATTCCCTACCTTAGAAGAAGCTGAATATTGGAAAAGTGAAGTAGCGAGAATACTTTTCTTCTTTCTCTCTATAGTTTCTCTCTCTAGAGTTTGAATGAATTAAAAGAAATAATGAAGGAATGAGCTTTCTATTTATAGAAAAACTGAGGGTGGCTCTTGGTCTTAACGAATGGTCAAAATGACTCTTGGTAATATTGAAGAGACAACTACTATTTGCGAAGGGGTAATTAACCTTTGGAACACCGAAGAGGCAGTTAACTCTTGGTAATATTGAAGGGACAACTACTATTGAAGAAGGTAATTACTATTGACGAAGGTAAATACTATTGAGGAAGGTAAATACTATTGATGAAGGTAATTACTATTGACGAAGGTAAATACTATTGACGAAGGTAAATACTATTGACGAAGGTAATTACTATTATTGAAGGTAAATACTATTGATGAAGAAGGTAATTACTATTCACAAAGGTAATTACTATTGACGAAGAGACTTCTTAGATGATGACATGATGACATATGGGCCCCATAAAATAATCAAACTTACCACAAGCGTCTCATATGATTTTTTTATATACATCGAGGATTGAATAAATATTACCACAAATCATTTTATTTTTAATCAACACATTTTTAATCTTTCAACAATTATTAATCATTTATAACTTGTCGTCTCAATTAATAATATAACATATTATCTGATCTGATGATCTTTGTGACAATAATTGAATCGATAATATAAGAGATATGATCACGAAATTCTTTGTAGCGATACTTGAGTATAGCTAAGTGACTTCTCACGTAAGCATCGATAATCAATCTGTAGGTGTGCTACTATGCACCCACGCAGCATATTCTTTGTACTTTTACCACCGGGTAGTTCAACGGTTTTAACGGTAACACCTCATGAAGTTATTTTTATAGAAAGATAATTTTGTCGTTTTCTAACTACGACAATACTTACGTTAATGGGGTCCACTAATGATTGAGCCGTCGTCACGAATATTCCCAAACAAAAAGAATATTTCCAGACCAAGCGAATATTTTATAACAACTTGCTTACTTTGCAAAATTTATAAATATTACCCCAACTATAACATTATATCAAATTTATTCCATAATATTCAAAATAATATTTATAGAAAATTCATCTTTATTTATAAAAGTTTGGGTCTTACAACTTCTATCATTTGATTTAGGTTGCTCCCGACTTTGAATAGCTTCAATCTTTCTTGGGGTCAATGATATTTCATGGCTTGATACTACGTGCCCAAGGAATGCTACTTCCTCAAGCCAGAACTCGCATTTCTTCAACTTGGCATAAAGCTTGTTTTCACGAAGCTTTTAGAGTATCAACCTCAAGTGTTGCTCATGATCTTCACAAATTTTGGAATATATGAGGATGTCATCAATAAAGACGACCACAAAGTGATCAAAATATTCCTTGAATACTCGGTTCATCATATCCATGAAGGCAGTAGGATCATTAGTCAATCCAAAAGACATGACTAAGAATTCATAATGCCCGTACCGAGTTCTGAAGGCATTCTTTGGAATATCCTCAGTTTTAACCTTCAGCTGATGATATCCAGAACGAAGATCGATCTTTGAAAAGAATTTGGCTCCTTGCAACTGGTCAAACAGGTCATCAATGAGAGGAAATGGGTGGGTACCTATTTTTGATGGTGACATGATTCAACTCCCGATAATCAATACAAAGTCGCATACTTCCATCTTTCTTCTTCACGAATAGAATAGGAGCACCCTAAGGAGATGTACTAGGATGAATGAAACCGATGTCTAACAATTCCTGTAGTTGGATTTTTAACTCCTGAAGTTCAATAGGAGCCATTCGATATGGGGCTTTGGAAATGAGTTTTGTATTGGGTTCAAAGTCGATACCAAACTCGATTTCACGCTTTGGGGGTAGGCCAGGAAGTTCTTCGGGGAATACGTCAGGAAATTTATTAACAATAGAAATATCATTCAAATCTGATGTATTTTTGTTTAAATTTGTGACATGAGCTAAGAAAGCTTGACATCCGTTTTTTAATAAACGAATAGCTTTATGGCTTGAGATGACCGTGATTGATTTTAATGGTTTGGTCGCTTGAATTCGTATAATAGGTTGATTAAGAATATGAAAGCTAACAACCTTACGAAAACAATTAATTTTAGCATGATGAGTAGTTAACCAGGCAATCCCTAGAATTACGTCAAATGCAAGTATTTTTAAGGAGATAAGATCGACGAGTAACGTGCGATTCTGGATTTGAATCAAACAAGACTTATAAGCGATGGATGTAATGAAGGTTTCTCCCAGCGGAGTTTCAACGAGATAAGTCAAAGTCTAATTTCTCCGTAGTCAAATTTAAACGTTGAGCGCAAGTAGGAGAAATAAAAGAATGGGTAGAACCGATATCAAATAAGGTATATACTTCACTAGAGTTTATGATAAGCTTACCCGTGATGACCTCGTTCGGGTTCCTTTCTTTCTGGGAGGTCACGACAAACGCTCTCCCTTGAACTATCGGTTTTGACTTTTCTGGGACGGCCTTTGGTGCCTCCATCCTAGCTGGACTTGTCTTCGATGCACGACAAAATCAGGCTAGGTGACCTTCTCTTCCACAATTATAACACTCTTTGACTGCATCGCTCAGTTTGGGCTGATGTGTCCCTCCCCTCCGCATTTGAAGCATATGATAGGTGGTCGTTCTCCTTCCTTAACAACGGGTGTTGGTGCTGATGTCTTTTCATCATTGTTGAATCTCCTCTTCTTGAAATGTCCATTCTTATTGTCTTGGCCATGATTACCACCGAAGTGGTTACCATTTTTGGCATGTTGATTCCCTCCACGTTTGTTGTCACCGCTTCTATGACTGCTACCACTAGTATTTTCATTCTGCCAGCTGCTTTTTCTTGGTTGCGTTGACTGGTTATCACGCTCTAATAACTGAGCCCTATTTACAACATCTGAATACAAACACAATTTATGAGAAATAAGATATTGACGTATCTTTGATTTCAAACCTCTTAAAAACATCCGCGTTATTCTCTCCTCATTATCAACCAAGTGGGACTTAAACCAAAATAACTCGGCAAACTTAGCTTCGTACTGCGACACGATCATATTATTCTGCTCCAACTTGATGAACTCTACCTCTTTCATGTGATGAATACTTTCGGGAAAGTACTTGTCGTTGAATAATTCTTGGAACTTCTCCCAAGACATCTTCAGTGCGGCAGGTTGAGTACGCTTTACCGATTCCCACCAGTAATCTGCCTCTCCTTGTAACATAAAGGTGGCAAAGGGAACCTTTTGCTCCTCGGAGCATCCCAAGACATCAAATATCTTGGTGATCTGCTTTATCCACGCTTCCGCCTTAAGTGTTTTTGGCTCTCCAATAAACTCCGGTGGTCCCAGCTCCTTGAACTGTTTAGTGGTGATCGTCCGAGAGTTTCCAGTGTTTCCACCTACATTTTGGACAGGAGCCGCTCTCGCCTGATGTTGCATGTATTGCATAAGGCGTCTGAACATTCCATCGTTCATCATTTGTTCAGTGTTGTTGTTTGCATGAGGATTGTCGCCTTCCTGATGCACATTATCTTGATTATTGATCTGTTGAGACTCAACGGTCTCCTGTGCTCGATTGCTATTCTCAACATTCTCGGATGTCATTTTCAAATACTGTTACAAAACAAGGGTTAATTGATATGAAAAATATTATCCCTATACTCTGACCGACCAATTAAATACCAAATAAACTTAGGTAGGTCATACTAGCGAAGGAATTCCCCGTCTCTTCCCTCCTAGTTCTAGTCTCACATCTTAGCCAGGGATCATATCCCTAAGCTTTGATACCAACTGTGACGCCCCCAAAATAGGTATACATTACCCATCTTGAGTCGCCAAATACATGGTACAAAATTTAAATACAACTTAATTATACATCTGTCGTGTAGAATACGACAAAACATAATATAAGAGTTTTAATAAGAATATTGTCATCTAGATAATATCCACACTAAATGGAGTCCTCATTACATTTATTGTCACACTATTTTATAGAATAGTGAGGACTACTAAAATAACCATCTGGACCGTCAATCCGTTCCCCGACTCGTCCCAACTATATTCTCATTTCCTGAAGAGAACAGTGAAAGAAAGGGTGAACTGAACTAGCCCAGTAAGAAATATTATGACTAAGATAATGTAGAATAATGTATCGTTAGCCTTCAACAGTGTTAAACTGATAAAATATAACAAACATCAAGTTTAACTGCAACGGAACAAACAATCCATTAGAAGAGTCAAGTAGAGAATAAAATCTACTATCTTCTATGATTTAAAGGTTTTCATCACTTTTATCATTTGAGACTCGGTTTAATAAATAAACCACATCATCCACACTTTTCTGACCAGGATATTCATTAGTATCACGACCACAAATTATCCATGCACTACGGGCCAAGGATATTCGTGTATTCATCAATGGTCATGATTATGCCAACAATCGTCCATCAACACTTTTCTGACCAATGAGGACTTTTACCACATCATTTGTAACATTACGGTCATGATTATCTTAGATAATAATCCTCGGTCATAATCATACCAAGTCCATCTATGCACTACATGCCACATATGACTTTCAACATATTATAAACATGAGGATGATGACAATGATATAAAAATTGATAAAACAAATTCAAGGATAAATTTTAAAGATTTATAATTTAATTTATCTAGAAATCAATAACGTCCAAATTGTCAACATGATACTGTTTTGTGGAGTAAAATTCAAGAATGATCAGAAGAATATTTCCATGAAAAGATACTGGATGAAGCGTAAATATCCAGGATATTCTACTAATTTCATGGAAAATAGAAGCCAAAACTTTAACCAATTGAGTATAATAGAATATATGAAACTGCAAATGGATTTTTGCCCGCCATGCATGTGGTAGTCCACATAAACATGTTATTCCAACAGAATAATAAAGAATGGAATAACAAAAGAATTCACCAGGCATGCGATAGACCGCACAAACAAGTTATTCCAATAAAATAATAAAGAATGGAACCAGGTCATGCGTAATCCACACAGACATGATATTCCAATAGAATAATAAAGAACGAAACCAGGTCATGCGTAATCAGCACAGACATGATATTCCAACAGAATAATAAAGCATGGAATAACAACAGAATTCACCAGGCATGCGATAGACCACACAGACAGGTTATTCCAACAGAATAATAAAGAATGGAAAAACAATCCTTACGAGTATTGAAAGAAAATAACTCTCTTCATGAATACGAAAGAAATAATACCCCTTACCTTAGAAAAAACTGGATACTGAAATAGTGAGGTAACAGACTTCTCTTCTTCTTTCTCTCTATAATTTTTCTCTATAATAATTGCTCTTGTGAGACTTAGTGAATTGGTGAGAATGAAAGAAGAATGAGCTTCTATTTATAGGAAAATATAGTTTTGATAATTGCACGTTTTGGGGCTTGAAATATTATAGTATAATACATTCCTCTTTTTCTTCATTTTTAATTTAGTTCTGCAAGTATTATCAAACTTGTACCACCTCCCCTAATAGTAAATAATGTGAATCAATAGTAAATCATGTGAATCAATAGTTCTAGACATGTGAAATTACAAATTACAGTATAGTACCTCCATCTATACCTCCATTTTTAACTTAGTCATGCAAGTATTTTCAATCTTGCACCACCACCCCTAATAGTACAAGAATGTGAATCATAGTACACACATGTGAACAAATAGTTATAATCATGTGAATAATAGCAATTAATTGTTCATTTATCCGATTAATTATCCGATTAGTCAATATAACCTCCAGACATCAATTATTATCGAAATAAATGTCAATTTCCACTAACACTAATAATCCCAACACAATGGAACTATCAAATTTCATCTTTAATCAACACGAACTTATTTATCATTAATATTATAACTCACAATATTTAACAACCAAGTTGTTCCCAGGAAAGAGGGAGCTTTCCGATAAGGATTTCTTCTTATTGACGCACAATTAGGTGACCAAACCTCTCCTTGACAGAACTTCTAGACATTGTCAATATTGCAAATAATAATATGAATAACTTTGTCGTCTCAATTATTGATTTAATAATAATAATTATTATGCAGATCACACTATGACAATAATTGAATCAATAACATGAGAGATATGATGTAACAATTACTGTAGCAATAATTGAGTACAACTGAGTGACTTCTCACGTAAGCATCAATAATCAATACCGTGTGCTACTATGCAACCACGCGTAGTTCAACAGTTTAACGGTAAAACTTTCGTCGTTATTTTTATAAAAAAATAATTCTGTCATTTTCTAACTACGACAATACATCCGTTGTGGGGTCCACCAATGATTGTGTTGTCGTAAGAATATTCCCTGTTAAAACGAATATTCCCCGACCAATTGAATATTATATAACCACTTGCTTACTTTGCAAAATTTGTAAATAATACCCACAACTATAACATTATATCAAATCCACACCATAATATTCAAAAATATATTTCGAGAAAAATTAATCTTTATTCATAAAAGTTGGGGTCTTACATAAATACCCCAAATATTTCCCCAAACTTAGGTTCTTGTCTAACTTTAGCCATCACTACTTATTCTTGTCATTCTTTCATTCAAACTAGCATTATCATTTAGAGTCCCATTATGTATCAATTTAAACTTAATCAATAAACAAGTTGTTTTTACTGTGCTATCCTTATTATGCCAGTTTCAAATAGAAAAAGACTCAATTCATAACAAGAAATCACATCAAAGCTCTCATAGTCAGTACTATACTTGTCTACCCAATTCCAATCTCATCATTGGCCAAAACAAACTATAAATATCAAATAGCTGGACTCATGTAAGATGTACTAAATGCTATATAAACATAGTAAACTAACTACTATTTTTGAAAGTTTTCAAGTTTTCAATTTTTTTTTATTTTTTTAATCTTAACTTAACAAGAAATAAGAAACTAAATACATAAAAAACTATTAAAATAAACTATTGTGCAAATGCAAACTATATGACATGAATGCCAACATATATGACATAAACTAAATGTTAAAACATGAAACAATAAAATAAAACTAACTCCCCAAGCTTAACAAGTACAATGTCCTCATTGTAAACATATTGAAATAAAAGAAAAGAGGACTTCTTTGGATCCTGCTAAGCTTGTGGTGGTGGTGGTTGTGGAATAAAGATTGAAAACTCCTCCACATCGAAATCTAAAGGAGGATATAGTGGCATAGGCTCAGATTGGTGGCATATTCTTTTGCTTATTTATTGAGCCACCAATACTTGCAATGAAGAGAGACAACATGGATTAGATTAGCACTTTGGATTTATAAGAGAACTTAATAAGAAAATTAATTCCTATATACTAAATAAACTAGTAAAACATATAAAAATATAAAAAATTCTAGGTTGCCCCCTAGTTAGCGCTTGAATTACAGTCTTTCAGTCAGACTTTGTCTAGTCAACGCTATCCAATTCCTCTTCGATACTTGAGGAACCCTCCATCAATTGAAAATAATGTAACTTTTGGTAGGTTCCTATTTGTGATGGCTATCGAATTAAAGTCACCTAGCATGTTTTATTTAAATAAGTGCCCAATTGAAAATGTTGAATAACTAGGTGCTTTTCCGTTCGTTGAGCCTATGATTTGATTGGGGCTTTGAGGCTTGGCAAGCACAACGGGCTCTTCTTTTATCTTCTCCTCCTCATCCCACCATGGCATCACATTTGTACTAGCTCTCATGTCATAAAGAGCCTTGCTGATGACATGACTACCAAGCGGGCACGGTTTTACAAATCTAACTAGACCCTTGATCTTTAGTGGAGAAGGCACTTGGGGCATTAATAACATTGGTTCATCCTCGTTGGTACTCATGTTTAGTTCTTCACCAACCTTATTTTCATTATCCCCATTTGTCTCCTCTTTTTCAACATCTCGTGTCTCATTCAATTGTAAATTTTGTTTGGGCACTTCATTAATCTCGGAATCCATGTCATAACACCAATTATATTGAGGATAGTTGTTCAAGGCTTTGAACATTTGATCTATCTTATTCTGAAGATTCTGAATTGACCGCTCTTGATTAATCCTCCTCTCCTCATTTGATGCTACGAATTTGGACAACAATTCCACCACCCCTGAATTATCTGTATTAGTTTTGGAATCCATGTATTGAGGACCATGGGTTGAAGTGGTGATGAGTTGTTCCATCAGGTTTTGAAAATTTTGGCTCAATATTTCTTGACTCATCATCCTATCCTCTTGGTTTGCTATGATCTTTGACATGAATTCTTCCAACTTTGACTTTTCTTCTTGTGGCAATGGATGTGGATATGAGAATTCCAGTGTATATTAGATTTGGAGCGTAGTATTCATCTTGATAGTTATAGCTCCATGAAGAATCTGGGTGATAGCCCCAAACTTGATGATAATTAACATATGCATACTAGTTGAGGTAGTTACCACAATACTGTACTGGCCCAAGACTGATGGTGCATTGATTACTCGGGTGATTACCAGCACAATAATTGCGTAATGCTTCTTATCCTTCGATTACGTTGAAACATGAACTACATCCAACCTCCTCGAAAGTATCTCTAGTTGTGCTGATAATGCAGAAATTCTATTGAGTTCACAATTCCTTGTGTCCCTTGGTTGAGTCATACTCGAATATGGCCTTTGATAATTGCATCCAGCCATGGTACCTGAAACGAGAGAAAAATATGAAGATAAAAAAATAAATAAAAAATGTCTAAACTAAGACTAATTTGATTGAAACTAATATTGGCAAAACAATATATTAAACTAATTCCCCGGCAACGGAGCCAAAAACTTATTGGATAAAATCTAATTACGCACAACACGCAAGTATACATGGTCAACAAGTATTAAAGTGAAAGTAGATTATCGTTCCCACGAGAAATTATTAATACAAATTACCAAATACTAACTCTGAACCAAACTAATTTTATTTAAACAATCAATTTAAGATTATGAATTAAATTATTTAATTAAACTAATTCTAATTACCACTAATTAAAATCAGATTATGGAGATTTAAGATCACAACTTCACTTATTGCTTTATTTAAATTAATACACTTCTTATCAATTATGCTCACTATTCTGAATTTTTAATCAAGAACACATAAGTAAATATAACCATCTCTCAATGTATCATACTCAAATCAACTTAAATCCACAAATGATAGAATTAAGAAGAACACCCTAATTAACTAATTCACTATATCTCTATGTGAATTACAATTAAAGAGGATTTTAAGCACAAGTTCTTTTTTAGATTACATACGATGTTAGGTATATCGCTATCTTAGGCATAAATTATGAATTCCAACGCCATGCAGAAAACATAATCACATGCTATTATGATCAGATCTAAATCTATACTCCTCTCTCGAGTTCATATAGATTATCACGGTAATTGTTAGCTAGGCAATTAAATAATTCATCACAAATCATAATAGACAATCCAAGAATAATCCCAATAATTAATAGAGAAGCATACTAAAAATAAACTATGCAATAAGCTCCATTGTAATCTTAAACAAAAGATTTAGTTATTGTTTAATGAATTAAAACTAAGATTCCACAATTGAATAAACATTAAAAGACAAAAATAAGAGTTGAGTAAAGAATAAATCTATTGTCAGCAAATCTCCATCTTCCTCAAGCTCCTGCTCTTGATCTTCAATGGTCTTCAAGTTGCATCAATCTCCCACTCTAATAATAACTAGGGTTTTGATCCTAATCTACTTTAATCTAATATAATGGAATCTTCTCTCCCTAATCCTAGAGATTCTCCTCCTTTTATAAGCCTCTTTATATGTTTTTAAGTCCTCTTGGAAGTCCTTGAATCCATCGGCTCGAACCAATCCCTTTTGAACTCAAATTCTGACAAAAACTACTTTTTTTGCGCGTACCCCACTTTGGCGGATTTTTTTTACTGTGATAGGCACTTACAGCGAACTATGATGATCTTGTTTTGGGCTTGAACCCTCACCACGGCGGACTTTTGTAAGTAAAATGCCCGCCCTCGGCGGGGGTCCTTTTTTCTACTGCAGTGTGCTATGGTAAAACGACCATAACGTTTGATCTGGGAAGAGTTACGAGGCTTGCCACCTATCAAATCGAAGACCTCGACGAGCTCTACAAATTTCATTCTTTTAGAATTGAGAAATAACGGATGGATGATGGTTAAAATTTGCTCTGAAGTGGCTACTATGTAAATGACAAGCCGAAAATGCAAATCTAGCAACCTCGAGCGTGATCCAAGTAACTTTTGTCCCAATTCCTACAAAACAACATAAAACATGCATGAATAGACACAAACCATTAAAAACGTCCACAAGATTAAGCTCAAAAGCACTCAATTAATGGGTATAAAATCCACTCATCAGGGGGTTGAATAGATCCTTTTAATTTCAAATAGTTTACTCGTTTGTTTTGTATTGCTAATGACTTAACATATGACATATATAAGAATCTTTTCAAGCACAGCGGAATAAGTAAAAGATCCCCTTCATTGATATATTCATGAACATACATACATTGTTCATAGAGTTAGTTAAGTTGTAAGCACTTAATACATACATAACATTTATAGTAGTTAGGTACATAATGTAAATGACAGTAAGTAAATGACTAAAAGTAAAAGACACAAGGGATTTTAAGTGGTTCAGAGACTCAAGCTCTTAATCCACTCTTCTACTTTAACTAGCAGGATTTGCACTAAGGAAGGGCAACACCCTGAATCACTAAGATTCTTTTAAGGCCAACAGCCTTGGAACTTCAGTTCACTAAGAACTCTTTAAGCCCAGCAGACTTGGAACTCCTCTTGTTCCTTAGGAACTCTTCAATCCCAGCAGGCTTGGAACTTCATTTAGTCCCTCCTGAGAAGGACCCCTCAGGCCCTGACTACTTGTTAGTGTAGTTGTTGTTGGTGCCTTGATGCTAAGATGTCTTTAAGCTTGAACATCTTTTATACTTAGCAACTTGGAGTGGTCCTCTTTGCATTCTGCGTAGAGTCTAGACCACATCTTCCCTGGTGCAGCTGATCTTCATTCTGTTCTGCTCATCTTCATTCGATGTCAGCTGTGCACCATCACCATTTATGTTAGCTAAGTGTTTGAGCTTTTGGTAGACTTCATCTGACACTTAACATTCCCTGAACCCTTCTTGAATGGTTTGTAGACATGGTTCTGCATCTGTTCTGTTTCAGCTTTTGGTTCATGGTGATTCGTAGAGTGGCTCTCTGGATCTTCTTTGCGCTCTGCCACTTTTCTGAATGCTATCTTCTTGGCCTTCTTAGCTCTCAGCTTAGCTGCCATCTTCAGTGGCATTCTCATCTTTGTTGAGTGAAGCTATAGTCTGTTTAAGTCCTTCTTCAAAACTGCTTCACTTCCACCTTTGTAGTCTTACTGTCATTGAGACTTATTCTGTTTAGCTCTGGTGGAACTCGTAGAGTCAGCACTATAGCATTCCAAGAACTCTACAATCCTTCAACTCAACAACTCTTGATCTTTGAACCTCTGGCTGATATATACTCCTTCCCAATCTTCCCGTTGGAATATAGCCGTTGAAAGCTATTTGAATTGCTTCGTAGATCTCGAGTTATTTGGTGTAGACTGCAGATGTGACATGACATCCTCTTTTTCATCTTTCTGACGCTGCAGTCTACTGTTTCACCTACCCTGTAAGAGATGTCACTTTGATGTCTTGGGCAGGTAGTCATCTTTATTTCTCTTTTGTAACTTCTCAATTAGAACGTCAGGAGCTGTCCTTTTGCATCGATGCTCTCAACTAGCAATGTTCAAATATCAGTCTTCAGATTGAACCGTTGCCAATGCTTCAATCTTCAGATGATCGAACTCTACAATTTTGATGTAGATGTCCTTGAACCTGATCGTAGTGTGTCTTGTTGAATGTTTCTCACTGACAGGTTGAGATAACACTACGATCCTAAAGTGTTATTCATTTGATCTTCAAGATAGAACACCTATTCCTTCTCTTTTGTAGTGCTTCAACACTTCTGTTTGCCTCGACTGATCTCAAGAACTGATAGCTTGACTCATCATTCTGGTCTCTTCTGAATAGCAAGACACATCAGATTTGTGGCTCGCTTTCTCCTTGTGATCTCACGTTCACTTATCATCAATGGACTGACCCATGCTTAATCACTTTAGCCTTGTTTTTTATAAGCTGACCAGTATCTCTGTGTACACTTCATCAATTCATGCTTTGTTCGGAAAACACTACGATCCTGGTTGACCCCAAGATCGTTGTCTTCTGTTCTCTTGACAGCAACTGCACTTGCTGACTTTCTATAGTCAGTCACTTTTACTGAAGTCTTCTTTTAATCAACTTGTGGAAGACTTCATCTTAAATGACTTCACAGCTCAATCTTGATGTTGATTGGGTTAGTGCTTGGATCTACTGTTAGCTTGCAAGCCATTCGTTGAGTGCTCTCTGGTTTTATTTAGGTGGAATGTATCTTTGCGGCTCATACTAGAGGCTTCATACTTTGGATATTTTGGGAGTGCTCATTTATTGAGAATCGTGTTTACTCTACGATTTTACCTTGGCGTTGTGAGCACCTCTGTTGAAGCATTTGTTCTGCACTCTACGATTTAGCTTTGGTTATGCAGACACTACGACTCCAAGATTAGATCTTGACAATCTACGATTTCTGTCTTTATGCTTGTTGTCTTCATCTGATCTAGCTCGACTACGATCTCTGCTTCTGATATGATCAGTAGACTCTACGACTCCGAGTGTGGTCTATGATTCTTGACTTGGCTTTTGACAGATACTTGTTTGGCTCTTAAGTAGACTGTCTCTACGATTCTGAACATGACTTCCTCAACAGTTTACGGCTCTAAGGAAGTTCTTCTCGACACACTACGATCCTTCCTCTTCTCTCCTGGCAGTCTACAAACTCCGATATCTACTATCTTACAAATTACGATTCCGCCTTGATAGTTCTTGAGTTTTCCTTGACTTTCCTGGTAGACTATGATTTCTGGTGCAGTGTTCGATGATCAGACAAGCCTATCTATTACATTATAAGATCAACCTAACAAGCTTGATCTTTCTATTTTTTAGTCCTTGTACATCATTTCTTTTAAGGACTTTACACAACTGTTTTGTTTATGTAGGATCAATTCATTTTAAGTCCTTGTACATATGTTCCTATTATCTATCAAAGGACTTTATAACTTTTCTTAATGCAAGCATACTTGCATATTCATTCATTTATATCATAATCAAATCATATATAAATAAGAATATCATTCACATGCTTATTCCTAACAACACCCATTATCTTGCCACCGACTTTCGCGGCGTCCTTTACATTTTGATTCTTATTATCATTACTATTCATGACGTAGGTCCTAAATATAACTTCTAGGATCTGTATATTTCTTTACTTTACTTATAGGTTCAAGGATAATATATGAATTCACCTTAACCCTATTACACCTCATTCAAAACTTATTAATTTAATTTCATCTTCTAAATTTATTCCTTAATCTTCAACAATTCTAAACTTAAAATCGTGTCTCTCATACTCTGTCCATTATAAACGAACAAGTCTTCCTCATATATTCCTTTCTCTGGACTCTTCTGCAAGTCGTACTTCTAAAATCATCTTATTCATCTTGGTGTGCATATTTTAACCATAACGGTACTCACCTATTTCACACTTAAATCCTCAAGATAATAACAATTGTTACTAATCTCCTTCTTTTCACGATTAAGATATTCCCTCTCATAATTCTTTATTCACTATTATGCCTAAGCATTAGCCTCACGATACTCTTTTATTACATCTTCAAATCTCTTTATATGATAACTCATCATTTACCATACTACTCCAAATATCATCACAAAATAATAATGATGGAATCTCTCTTCATCTTCTCCGCAATTCTCTAAACCTTTCATCGTATTTCTTTGACCATATCAACATATAGCTCTTCCTTGACATCTTTCATTAACAGAACAACTATCATGGATCAAACTAAATAAATCCTCGATTTTAACCTGTTAATCATCAAATTACTTATGTTTGTTGACTTCCTCAACTCATCCTTAAACTTCTATTCTTTCCTTCATCAACTTTTATGCATATACCATTTCTTCTAAATTATACAACTCTAAATAGAGCCTTCTTCCAATTAACATTTACTCTTAACGTGCTTACCTACCATTTCTTCCTTTTAAGTGTCTTCAACACTATTTCTAAACCTTCAATATAATTCGTTCCTTGTAAAACAGACTGTAATACCATTCCTTACTGTCATTACCACTCCTTCAACTATCACTTAAATAATCAATAGGTTCTAACAATATCATCAACCTCTTATACTAATCCACAATAAATCTTGAATATCAACTCCAACATTCCTTCATTATTTTATAACAACCGGTAATACTCAGTCCTCAATTTTATCTTTAAAGAAAATTCTCCTCTCGTTCTTCTATCATCAATTCCTCCATTTCTACTAACATAATTTGACATTATGCACTCGAAACTAGTGCCTTACTTGCACAACCTTCTACATAACTTCCCTTTTAACTATCAGAAAATCTGACAATTCATCCTGGACTTCATCCATTCCTTTCCTTACTACAGGTATCTCATCCGTTCCTTAGTCTTACTCATCGATTATCTATAATATATCTGTGACACCCCCAAATCCGGGTATCTTCTAACCCTACAGATGGTGCTACAATTCACACATACATTCGATTGAAATACCTCAAAAGAGTGAATATGTCTTCTATATATTCCAAAACAATATTACAATTCCCAGGTTCTTTTTAACGATTACATGTGTTCTTTGTCATAATATCAAATAATTACAACATTCATACTATACTATTACAAAGATAACTTATTTGTCTGCCTTAGCCTTCCCTTTATCTTTAATAGATCCTTCAGTCCGTTTGGTCTTAGATGCATTCATATGGTTCAAGCAAGAGTGAACATAACTAGCTCAACAAGTGTGACAATTTCATTTAAGCAATAGGTTTGAATCATATGAATCGTATATGAAATTTAAATAGGTACACTTAGAAGGGGGGTTGAATGAGTGTAGGCACAAACTATGTCCAATTTTTATTTCTTATCAAAAATTCTTTGGGTGTTAAATGCAGCAAGCTGGATTACTGATATGAATAGAATGCAGGTTGCTGGATAAATAACAGAATATTCAAGTATAGAATGTAATCACACAAACACCAGAATTTTTACGTGGTTCAACTACTACCCTTTAGAATAGTAGCCGAATCCACGTCCAATACCAACTAGTATTGGAGACTCACTTTTATTCAACTTTTCCAATTACAATACAAGTTCTAGCAAAATTGAACACCTTTATTCCTTGGGCACCTATGCACTCTTAAGCACCTATGCTTTCCTTCATCTTGACTATAATAAATTATAAACCCAAACTAGATTACCCAATTATAGATTTAGATAAGGAAAATTAAAATACACAGTAGAGGTCTAATGATTAAGAAATATATCACTTACCAATGCAAGGCTCTAGTATGAAATGATATGCAATAAGAATGTTACCAGAATATTTTCTATAAGAACACTTTTAGCCGAGGCACCTTCTTAGTATGATCAACAATAATCAGGAAGAAAAACAATAGTTCTGTAGCTTGTATGCTTTCTGATTTCAGTATTTTTTTTCTTGACTTCTCTTATTATTAGACCAATTCTTTTATAGGCCACCAATAGATATTACCATTGTTAATTTCCAATTAACACTATGAACAAATCTCACCAGTCACAGATGTTATGCCATTGATCAAGGCTCTTTTCCAGTTGTATGCTGACCTAGGATATTGTTATGATCAATATCAGTATAGTGATTAGAGAGAGATTGAGTGCTCACCACGTGATAGAATACTTCCCATCTTGATATATGTCAACACCCGGATCAATTTTCATGCAATCAATTTGATTAAGATTTACACGTATAAAGATTACCATATCAGTTCGTCAGGCACGTGGAACAAGGATTTTTAATGCCTTTCCTTACATTAAATATATGAAGCAAAATATGTTTAACCCATTGTTTAATTCAACACGCAGTAACCTAATTGATTGCTGGAAATCAGGATCTTTATTTACACACCAAAATCATTCTAATTTATTTCCATATGTGACATACCATTGTTTTTGATCGGTAGGAATATCCAGTTTTCAAATCATAAATTAATTTCTCTCCTTATCATACGGTACATGATTTAAGATGTATATTTAATCAACCAATCTTATATTCGATTTTATCAGAGATTCATTCCTTAATCCATGAAACTTTGAAACCACTTGCTTATTCCATGATCTTAGGGAATCTATTTAATGATATTCGAAATTACTTATATATGTATATATGAGATGCACATGTCCTAAAGCCTTGTATTTGGAAAGTAATAAATGCTAGGATCTTACATATTTTTCCTAGGACTCAATTTGCTCTTCCTTCTTCAAAGATTTCTTGTCTTTGTAGTTTTCTCCTTGATGTTCCTGTAATGTCATATCTTTCCCTGAAATGTGATATAACATGATTAGTGGAATAATAAGGTCATCATCAAAACATGGAGTGTGACATAAGTCAACAGTATATCTTCTATAACTGAATCAATAGTTATGAAGTACTATAGATAATTCAAAATAGCACTTCTCTTTTCTTAAAATGTTTAACAATGAACAACATAAGTTAAACATCAATTTGGGTCCAAGACCTTGAGCATTTCATTCTTTCTTTAAAAAGAACAACCCAACACCAAGTCTGTAAGTCCGACATATCTTACGAGCACGTCTAGGTGATCATCCTATAGTACTCTATGTTGTACAACACTACTTCTTTAAATGTATCTACGTTTAAGTTTTGGCAACCTCACGTGCCTATCGTTTGACGACAAAACATTTGTTTATTCATGCTCAGTCTTTCTTTGAAATCAATACCAAAACAGTTTGGCAAAAGATAACAACATCAACAATATTTTGATAGATTATCAGGAAACCTACAAAACATATTAAGTCTAGCCGAAGGAATTGGCTTCAACTTCATTATACATCAATTCATGCGTAAGATACATGAATTACAAAGCTTGTCTAGAAGAACTTTGACAAGGGTTAGAACACTTGCCTTCAGCGTCTTCTACAATTAATATACTTTTCCTTTGAGTCTTTAAGGATTCTACAATACATAATCACATAATATACCACATTAGGTCATGAACAATCAAGTATGGTCACTAATTTATCTTACCCTTCTTCTCAATCTAATCATTTCTTAAATTGGTTAACATCCATTACAGTTTATCGTATTACCTTGTGTTTATATTCTCATAACCTTTTGTCAACCTTTAGTTGTAACTTCTAAGGTTTTGATCAACCTTAAGGATGTTATTTTAAGTTAATTAAAGTTATAACTCACCTTTAATCAACTTCTCTTTACTTTACATGCATTTCAATTCTTTACTGGCTCTTTCCTAGTCTTTGGTCTTTGCTGTACGCTTCCTTTATAAAGTTCATGACTGCACAGTGTGAGTTAGCAGTATCGGATCCTCAGTCTCGGCACTGCGGCGCCATGTCTTATACTATGGACCGCGATGCGGCGCCATTATACTGATGTCTTGAGGGTCTCGATGCAGTGGCTGCGGTGCCAACTTTAATTCCTTGGGCGCGTATTTGAGCACAGAAACCACGTGCCTCGAAAAATTTCACAGTTTATTTCTTATGCAATTTTTTCGGGCTCATAACTTACTCATTATAAGTCGAAATTGGCTCATTCAAAAGCCGTTAGCTCACATATCACGTGTACTACTATATATTTCATTAGAAAACCTTACATTTTCGAATCCGTTAACACAGAATTCACTAATTAAATTCTTTATTGAGCATTCGTTAAATGTTCATGAACGTTCAAAGCTCGTTTCTTCGTTCTAAGTCAGAATTTGACCATTTTCGAGTCCATAACTCTAAAATGCAAACTTAGACTATACTCCATCGAAAACCAATGTTTCCAAGTTAAACGGTGACTTTTGACTTTCATTCCGAGAATTTCACGATTTCGACGATTATCGTCTAATCTCGTAAATTTCGCTATAACTTCGTTACTTGAGATTTTTACACCGTTCAAAATGAATTCATTCCATATATCTATCCTCCTAACCAAACATATTTCATCTAATCCTATACACGATGGTTTTAAACTTGTCCATCAACAACAATTATGACAATTCTTCAATGTTCTTTATTAGTTCATAACTTCTATGATTACGATTCACTTGCAACATGGTTTATTAAGGTTTAAGTCCTCTAATAGCCATACTTATTACTCCTTATGAAACATGCACCACCAATATTCACTTCTCTATCAAACTATAATTAAAGAGATGAAGAATATGGTCTAGGATTCCTTACCTTTGATGTTCTTAACTTTCTTTCTTCTTCTTTTCTTCTTGTATTAGCAAGACACTTCTCACTTTTCTCTCAATATATAATTGCTAAGATGTTGGTGTTTTTGAACAAGGCAACAAATGAACAATCCAAGTTTCTATTTATAGGATTTCCAAGGTGAGGGCATAAGGGTCTTTAGGCCATCCCACCTCCTTACTTCCCACATCCTTACTATTCATTTCTTGTTCCCCACAACACTAATCCCTTGCTTGGCCACCAAGTGGCCAGCCACGACTCACCTATGGGGCCCCACATGGGTTACCCCATGTGTTTTTCTCACCCAGTTACCCATTGGTTCGATCCAAGGGTTCGGTTATTGGTTCGGGCTTAAGTTTAATTACTTTGGGCCTAACGTTGGGCTTGCATTATAAATCTTTGGGCCTTAACAAGATTGCACTTGGGCTTGCCCAATTCCTACACAAATCCTACAAGTCCATTATAATTGGCTTAATGCTTATAACTTATAATCCTCGTATTCTTTACGTATACTAGTTTGTATAATCATTCATTATATATGCTATATTATCTTTCCTATATACTTGTACGATACTTCGTATCATACTCCTATTCATTGCTTCATATAATACTTGCTTATTATATGATCATCATTTATTCAATCTTTACTTTCCTTAACATTCTCAAACTTAGTACGCAGGCGAAAAACTGTGTTTGTCATATCTGAATTATTATTACATAATCCATCCTTCCTTATTAATCTATCATTACATATTTCTCATAAGTTCAAAAATAATTCCCAGACAGAAATGGATGAATAGTATTTTTCGAAGAATTTCTCGGAAAGCTTTTATTTTCATCTTGGAAATTCAAACACCTTAATTCTATCACGTAGCCAGAATACTATGACATTACGCCATTTTTAGGTTATAGAACAACCTTCATCTTGCTTACTCAATATAATAACATATATTATAATTTTATTCATTATTTATTCAAATAAAATTATTTTACAAATAATTTGATTCTCTCGGTCGTTACATTACATATCAATGTTAGCGAGGTTTGTAATATTCATGAACGTAATCAAATTACATAGAGTAAGAGGAAATGTGGTAAAATAGAGTTTTAAAATTTTACAAACCATATACCCGGATAATCCTTTATGCATAATTATTAATTAAATGAAAAGATGAAGAACATGAATGATACCCTTGAAGATTCGAGCTTCCTCAGTTACAAGTTCACCTCCAAATCCTTTTCGCATTAAACTTGAATCCACCGGGTTCGATTCCTTCCTTTGATCAATGTTAACCACCCAAGTGTTTGGCCTCTAGAGGTGATCCACCAAGGAAGAAGAAGTATTCAAGAAGATGAGTGTTTGGCAAAACCTTAGTTTTTCTATCCCTATAGAAAATACGTACTCTCCCAACTCTTGGAATTGTTATTCACGTGTTTTGTGAAAACATTAACAACCCTCACCCATAATAAGACTCCTCTTATTTATAGATATAGGCAACCCTCCTTAACAATTAAGGAATTGTGTTTTATTTTAATAAATTAAACTCCTTTAATTAATTAGGCTCCTAATCTTATTAGGAATAATTAATTAATGTAACGCCCAAGAAAATTGGATTTTTAAATGAATTAAATTTTTATTTGATTATGTGGATTAAATGAATTTAATTGATTATTTATGTGAGTAAGCTATATGAAGGTCGTTCTATGACCTAGAATGTGCGGATGTGGTTAGGATTCTTGCCATGTGCTAGAATTAATTATTTTGAATTTCCAAGACGAAAATAAAAGTTTTCCAAAAAATTTCCGTAAAAACACTATTCATCCGTTTCTGCTCGGGAATTAAGTTTGAATTTGCGAGAGACGCGTAATGATATAATTCTAAGACGAGATGGAATATCAAATAATATTTCAGTTATGACAAACAAAATTTTTTCCCGCGGACTTAAAACCTAAGGGTTAGGAAAAGTGAATTCCGAGAAGGAAATGAGATGCGTATGATGATTAAGGTTATTATACGTGTGATATATGAGTATAGTATGAAGAATATTACGATGTATAATACGAATATCATATGAATACTATACGAAGAGAATACGTGAGTTATACGTATAGAATACAATTAGTTCTTAATGGACTTTGAGTTTAAGGACTTTGTAGAATCCAATTGGACTTGAATTATATCAAGCCCAATGAATTGTGTAATCAAGCCCAAGTTAAGGCCCAATTTAGGTTAAATCAAGTTGATCTTAAAAACCGAACCGCGGATCTAACTGATGGGTCACCGGATGGGTATAACCAAAGGGACAACCCATGGAGGGACCCACAAGGCCATGTGGGCCGGCCACTTGAAGGCCAAGTAAAGTAGTCCACTTGGTCACCAAGTAAAGTGGTTACTTGGTGGCTAAGCTTTGAATAGTAAGGAGGTGAGTCATCTGACAAATTCACCCTCCATTAGATTTTCTATATAAAGAAGCTAGGCTTGGTTCATTTGTTGTTTACAAAAAAAAATTGACCAACATATTTGAGAGAGAGAAAAGAGCTAGAAACAAGTAATCAAGTGAGCTTGAAGCATATCATTAGTTTTTAGCAAGAACACGAAGAACGAAAAGGTAATATTTCGTAAACATAAGTCTTCGATTCTTTTTCGATTTCTTTTTTCGTAGAGAATCATAGATTGGTGGAGAATGTCTCTTCCGGAGGAATAAGGATGTCTATTAATGATTAAATCATTGATAAGTCATGTTTAAATAGAAATTATAAGTGGTTACATAAGTTTAAACCGAAGAAACCTTTGAATGGTAACTTGGTGGTTGATGGACAAATTGAAAACCATCATTGATAGGATTTATGCATATTGCTTGGTTAGGATGTAGACAATGAATCAATGGATTGGTTCCATTTGATTTGGCATATAAAACACGAGTAACGAAGTTATAAATTCACTTAAGACATAGAAGAGAAAAAAGTTGGTTAAAACAATGAAGTTAGATTGTTTAGTAACTAATCTCAGTGTGCTATGTGAATATATCATGAAGATACTGTAACGAGCAAGAATTGTTGAATATTATATTCGAAGACGCTTGAAGGCAAGTTTTCTTAACACTTGTCTAACCTTCGTGTTAGCCAAGTTTTTTGTGATTCATGTTCTGAGATGTATGAATTGTTTTACGAAAGGGTCGATGCCAATTTTAACTCGGCTAGACTATTCTTAAAAGTTAGATTGATTTGTTTGTAAGTCTTTCGATATAGAATTATTAACGCTATCCTATGCCAAGTATTTGGTACATATTCAAAGGTAAGTTTGTATATGAACAAACAAATGTATTTTCATCGATTATTCGATGGGCACGTGAGGTTGCCAAAACTTAAATGTAAATACTTTTAACGGATTAGTGTTGATCAACATAGAGTACTATAGGATGATCACCTAAAAGTGCTCGTAAGTAATATCGGATGTACGGCCTTAGTGTCAGGATGTCATTTGTATGTATGAAAATGAAAAGAGTATGTTCATGGTTTTTTCGACCGGTTCAAAATTCCTAAGCTATTATATATACTTTGGAATTATTGTTATGAAATGAGAAGTGCTAGTCAATGTTTCATTGTATTTCATAGCTAATTGTTCAGTTATGGAAGATAATCATATAATTCTCAAAGTGGTATTTATATTATCCTTTGTTAGACTTGCTGAGCTAGTTATGCTCACTTCTTTCTTGAATTATATGATTGCAGCTAAGACCGAAAGAACTGATGATCCCAGTAGGGATAAAGGCAAAGCTAAGATGGATAAGTAGATTATCCTGTAATAGATTAATATGTTTGTAAGAATCATATTATGATAACAAAGAATGTATCGGTTACAGAACCTGGGAAATGATTTATTATTATTATTGTAATAAGAAATTAATAATTATGTTCATTTTGATGTTGTTCAATAGAATGAATGTATAGTGATGAGTACCGTGTAGCACCATATCTGTGGGTTGAAAGTACTCGGATTTGGGGGCGTCACATGTTGGTATACAAGCATTAGGTTATAAAACTTAAGGGGGGAAGAACCTTATGCTAATAACCTCGTTAAGGAAGGAAAAGTCTGAAGGAAGTAAACTCGAGTCAAATGAGTTAATAAGGTATTGAGGAAACTCAGTACCGAAAGATTTAAAAGATGGAAATTAACCCTAAATAAATTAAATGTGATTTGTGCTTATATTATTATGTATTATGTACTAATCAACATGTTATGTGTTATTGTAGATATCGATCGATAGCTTGATGTATAGAGATATACACGTGGTAAACGAAGAGTCCGTGAACAGAGTAGAGCCTATACCTATGCCTGTAGCAGAAGTACCATGAGTGATTCTAGAAGAATCGGAGCCAGAGGAGTACTTTTCTGAGGAGGACTATTCCGAGGGAACTATGGGATTGGCATCATACCTTGACATGATGATAGATGTGGAGGAAGATATAGAGGTAACATCGGTTAATACGATGGTACCTACTCAGGAGTTAACACCTCCAGATGCAATGAGAGCATTGTATCTGGCAGTGCTTGACCGTAATGTGCAACTGCGCACAATCGCGGGATAGTAATGTAATAGTTTTTGGCTATGGAAGCAAATTGTAAATAGTTTTGAACTATGAAGAATCATATTAATATAATGAAGTTTTTATTAAATGTGCTTTATTATGGTATAAGTTATTATTGTGGAATGATCACTAAGTAAGTAAACAGATAATAATGAAACTTTATTTATTTAATCAGAATAATTCCGTCAAGAAGAAGACAACGTAATCAGGAAGTAGAATCACATAATGATAATCAAGGGCGTCAGAATAGCCCTATACAAGAGTTCGTTAATTTATTAACGGCTGCATTTAACCAAACCGGGGGTAGAGCACTCGCATGACCTAGGGTAGCCAGAACGACTACCTTTAAGGAATTCAAAAGCGTAGTTCTGCCTGAGTTCAATGGAATGACGGACCTAATAGAGGCCCAGACATGTGTAAAAGAAATAGAAAAGGCATTTGTTATTACAAACGTAGCTGAGGTGCAAAAGACTTCTTTTGCGACTTACATGACGAAGGGGAAACTAACTTCTAGTGGGAGGCTCACCAGGGTGGGGCTAGAACTGATGCGGTTACGTGGGAACAGTTTAAGAAGGTATTCTTCGAGAACTACTTTCCTACTAGCATGTAGGGGGAGGATGGAGATTAAGTTCTTAGAAATAAAGCAAGGGGACATGAAGGTTCCCCAGTACGCGGCAAAATTCAATGAATTGGCGAGGTTTGATCCACACCAAGTGGATACTGAAGAGAGGAAGGCTCGTAGGTTTTAGCAGGGCCTGAAACCTTGGCTCTATAGTAGGATTTCTATTTTCCAGAGTGCCTCATATGGGACCATTCTGGAGAAAGAAATCATTGCAGAAGGTGGTAGTGAGGCGTTGACCTAATACCACAAAGAGAGAAAGAATAAGAGTAAGGGAGAGGGAGGAACCAAGGCAGAGGGAGCGAGTGGAGGTGGAAGTCTGTCCAAAAGGAAGAATTTTAACTCCGAGAATACTGGAGTGAAACAAGGGGATCCTAAACGTAGGATGGAGGCATGCAAAATTTGCGGAAAGACTCATCTAGGAGTTTGTCTGAAGGGAAAATCAGTTTGTTATAACTGTGGGCAGGAGGGACATACATCACCCAACTGTCCTAGTCCTAAGAAAAACTATGGCTGTTTTGTTTGTGGGTTGATTGACCACATGGCAAGAAATTGCCCGAAGAAGGGGTCAGAGGGTAGTAAGGGTTCTGGAAGTGGTAAGTTAGCCATTATTGGACCAACACCATCGGCGGGTAGACCCTCAACCCATACCATTAATATGACTGTCCAAGATGCGGTTGCATCAGCGGATGTAGTAGCAGGTATCATTCTAGTCAACGAAATAAATGCTTATGTGCTGTTTGATTCGGGTGCTACTTGTTCTTTTATAGCATGTGGATTTGCTAAGTGATTAAGTTTACTCCCTGAAAGATTAGAAATACCTTTAGACATTAAGGTAGCAAACGAAGAGGTAATTTCCATTGAACACATTCATAGGAATTGTTTTGTAGATATTAGAGGTAATAGATTATCGGTAGATCTTTTACTGATAAAGTCAAAGAAATTCAATGTAATTCTCGGTATGGATTGGTTAATTAACCATAGAGCGATAATAGATTGTCATAGAAAGAGTGTAAACCTTCGGCTTTCTAAGAAACCCGATATGGTGTTTTACTGTAATAAATCACCGGGACGCTCTTGTTGTCTAACTATAACATAAGCTAGGAAAATGTTGAGGAAGGGGTGTATAGGTTACCTGTGCCATGTTGTAGATATCCAGAGAGTGGGAGCATCATTGGAACATATACCTATAGTTCAAGAGTTCTCGGATGTATTTCCGAAGGAGTTACCAGGTATTCTGTCGGATAGGGAAGTCAAATTTGTGATTGATTTGTTGCCGGGTACGTCTCCAATTTCTAAGGCACCTTATAGAATGGCACCGGTAGAAATGAAGGAGTTAATGGTTCAACTACAGGAACTATTAGATAGAAAGTACATTCAACCGAGTGTGTCTCCGTGGGGAGCACCAATATTGTTTGTAAAGAAGAAGGATGGGTCGTTATGACTTTGTATCGACTATCAAGAGTTGAACAAGTTAACGATTAAGAATAAATACCCATTGCCCAGGATCGATGATCTATTTGATCAGTTGAAAGGGGCAAAGTATTTTTCTAAAATAGATTTGTGTACGGGGTATCATCAACTGAAAGTAAGGAAGGAGGATGTACCTAAGGCAGTGTTCATAACTCGTTATGATCATTATGAGTTTTTGGTTATGTCGTTTGGGTTTACGAATGCGTCAGCCACATTAATGGATATGATGAACAGAGTGTTGAAATAGTATTTGGACAAGTTTGTTATAGTGTTCATTGATGATATTTAAGTCTATTATAAGATGGCAGAAGATCATGCTGAACATTTAAGGATAATGTTGGAAACACTAAGGAAGGATAAGTTTTATGCGAAATTCACTAAGTGTGAATTTTGGCTTGAACGAGTGCAATTTTTAGGACATGTTATAGATAAAGATGGCATATTCGTAGATCCAGCGAAGGTGGAAGCAGTGAATGGGTGGGAGCAACCAAAACGCCAACCGAGGTTCGAAGTTTTCTGGGGTTAGCGGGATACTATAGAAGGTTCATCCAGAACTTTTCTAAAATAGCTACTTCGCTGACGAATTTGACGAGGAAGTTAGTAAAGTATGTGTGGACGGAAAAGTGTGAGAATAGTTTTCAGGAACTAAAAAGAAGGTTAAGTGAGGCACCTGTATTATCCTTACCAGATAATACGGGGAATTTTGTAGTTTATAGCGATGCTTTGCATAGAGGACTCGGTTGCGTGCTCATGCAGCATGGCAAGGTCATTGCGTACGCGTCACGTCAGTTAAAGGATTATGAGAAGGCCTGTCCTACTCATGACCTAGAATTGGCAGCTTTAGTTTTTGCCTTAAAAATATGGAGACATTATTTATACGAGGAGAAGTGCGAGATATACACAGACCATAAAAGTCTGAAATATATCTTCACACAGAAGGAGTTAAATATGAGACAAAGAAGGTGGTTAGAGTTGATAAAAGATTACGAGGAATGCGAACGAATGAAGAAGAGGATGGAAGATGAAGAGAAGACTAAGTACAACCTCGTCAAGGAGGGATTGCTTTGTTTTGAAGGAAGAATTTGGGTTCCAAATAATTTCGAGTTAAAAAAAGAGTTAATGAGTGAGGCCCATAGTTTAAGGTACTCGAAACATCCGGGTAGTACTAAGATGTATCAAGACCTTCGACAGAACTTTTAGTGGCCAAACATGTGAGACCCCAGATTTTATGAATAAAGATTTTATTTTCTCAAAATATTTTTTTGAATATTATGGTGTGGATTTGATATAATGTTATAGTTGTGGGTAATATTTATAAATTTTGCAAAGTATGCAAGTTGTCATATTATATTCGATTGGTCAGGGAATATTTGTTTTATCAGAGAATATTCGTGCAACGGCACAATCATTGGTGGACCCCGCAACGAATTGTTGTCGGAATGAGAAAATGACAAAAATATTTTATTAAAAATAACGAAGGAAGTTTTACCGTTAATAATGTTGAACTACTCGGTAGTAAAAGTTCAGTAATACGTGTGGTTGCATAGTAGCACACGGTATTTATTATTGATGCTTATGTGATAAGTCACTCAGTTTTGTTTTATTGGTATTATTAATGTAATAAAACAGAATACTTTTATAAAGTTATTCAATAAATAGAATATATTATATTCTATTATGCATAGTGTCTGCATAGTATTTTGCATAGTAAAATCTTTTTATATAAAAGCAGAATACTTTTATAAAGTTATTACATATATAGAATATATTATATTTTATTATGCATAGTGTTGCATAGTGTTTTGCGTAGTGTTTTGCATAGTAAAATCGTTTTATATAAAACAAAATACTTTTATAAAGTTATTTGTTTTATTAGACAATAATTAGAATATATTATATTTTATTATGCATAGTGTTTGCATAGTGCTTGCATAGTGTTTGCATAGTAAAATCTTTTATAAAGTTATTCGTATTATTAGATTATAAATAGAATATATTATATTTTATTTAAAAATTTTTGCTTTAAATATGGACCGTCAGATTAAAGTAAATCAATTTGGACCGTTCATGAGTTAGTTATTATGCAGTCCATTTTTCTATAAATAGAAGCTCTTTCCTTCATTATTTCTTACGAATTCATTGAAACTCTATAGAGAGACAGAAGAAAAGTGTTCTGCTACTTCACTACTTTTATATCCATTACTCTTTTTTCTAAGGTAAGGGATATTATTTGTTGTACTCGTAAGGGGTATTATTTCTTTTGTATTCATGAAGAGAACTTCTATTTTTCCATTCTTTATTATTCTGCTGGAATAACCAGTATACGTGGACTACCCTATACTTGGTGACATTCTTCTAATATTACATCTTTATTATTACGCCGGAATATCACATGCGTAACGTTTGTAGTACACAGTTCCATTATTTATTATTACAGCCGGAATATCACATGCATGCATTTTTGTAGGACTGGTTCCATTCTTTATTATTACATTGGAATATCTTATTTGTGCGTTTTTACGTTGGACCTGGTTCCGTTATTTATTATTTTGTTGGAATAACTTATCTGTGCGGTCTATCGCATGCATGGTGATTTCTTTTGTTATTCCATTCTTTATTATACTCAGTTGGTTAAAACTTTGACTTCTATACTCCATGAAATTAGTGGAATATCCTTGATATTTGCGCTTCATCTAGTATCTTTTCATGGAAATATTCTTACGAGCATTCTTAAATTTTACTCTACAAAGCGAAGATCATGTTGACAATTTGAGCGTTATCGGTTCTGGATAAATTAATTCTTGAACTTGTTTTATTGAATTCTTATATCATTGTCATCATCCTCATGTTTATATTATGTTGAAAGTCATACGTATGGCCTGTAGTGCATAGATGGACTTGATATGATTATGACCAGGGATTATTCGGTATAATTATAACCGTAATGTTACAAATGATGTGGAAAAAGTCCTCATTGGCCCGTAATGCATTGATGAACAGTTTTTGGTATGATTATGGCTATGGATTCTCTTTGGTAGTAGTCTGAAGATGAATTGTTTTATGGCATGATCGGAATTTGTTGACAAAAACATGATTATCTTAAGCCGTCTTCGCATGGATAATTAAGTGGTCGTGATACTAAAGAATATCCTTGGCCGTAGTGCAGGGGTGATTCGATGATGTGGATTATTTATTAAGCCGAGTCCCAGCGATAAAAGTGATGAAAAACCTTTTAAATCATAAAAGATAGTAGATTTTATTATCTGCTTGAGTCTTTTAATGGATTGCTTGTTCCGCTACAGTTAAACATGATGTTTGTTATATTGTATCAGTTTAACACCTTTGTTTAAGGCTAATGATAATTTATTACGCATTATCTTAGTCATAATATTTCTTCTTTGGGCTAGTTGAGCTCACCTTTTCTTTCATTTGTTCTCTTGAGAAATGAGAACGTGGGCTGGAGCAGTCGGAGAAGCGGGTGATGGTCCTAGATGGTGCATTAGTAGTCCTCACTATTACGTGAAATAGTGTGATAATAATTATAATGAGGACTCCTTTTGAGTTTGTATACTCTCTAGTAGACAATATTTGTATTCAAACTCACAGTTTATGTTTTGTCGTATTATACACGACAGTTGTATTATTAAGTTGTATTTGAATTCTGTACCATGTATCTGGAGACTCAAGATGGGTGATGTATACCTAATTTTGGGGGCGTCACAAAACATGAAGAGATAGATAGCAGAATATGTTAGTAAGTGCTTAACTTGTCAAAAAGTTAAGGCTGAACACCAACGACCTAGTGGGTTGTTGCAATCATTAGAAATTCCAGAGTGGAAATGGGAGCATATCATTATGGATTTTGTGGTGGGACTTCCAACAACAAGGAAAGGATACGATGCTATTTGGGTAATAGTAGATCGGTTGACGAAATTGGTTCACTTCCTACCAATAGGTGTTAGGTATAACCTAGAACAATTAGCTAAACTATATGCCAAATATGACGCCCCCAAAATAGGTATACAACACCCATTCTGAGTCGCCAAATACATGGTACAGAAAGAAAACTATAACTTCAATAATACAATTGTCGTGCAAAATACGACAACACACACTGTGAGTTTAAATACAAATATTGTCTTCTAGACAATATCCACACTCAAATAAGTCCTCATTACAATTATTCAAACACTATTTTACAGAAATAGTGAGGACCTTGCTAAAACATCTTTCTAGAACCATCACTCCATACCCCAACTAGTTCTGCTATGTTTTCTCCTCTCACGAGAAAAATGGAACAAAAATGAAAAGGTGAGCTCAATTAACCTAGTAAAAATATTATGACTAAGATAATATACAACAAATTATCGTTAGTCTTCAACGAGGAAAAATATGATAAAATATAATAGACAACAAGTTTTAGATCAACAAGCTGCGGTGAAATAACAATCCATTAGAAGAGTCAGTAGAGAAAGAATTCTACTATCTTCAAGATTTAAAAGTCCATCATCAATATTTTATCCTGTAACAACAATCGATATACATCTTTAATCAATATTCATCTTTTTACTACTGAGGACGAAAGATATTCATTTAATCACCAGATTGGTCATATTCATCTCAACACTGTTCATCTTCGCACTTCTGGGCCAAAGATATTCATCGATTAATCATTCATCTTTGCACTACTGGGGCCAAAGATATTGATAATATCATCATTTAGGGTGAGGATGATGAAAAATATTTTAAAGAAAAGCGAATCCGGTGAGGCGAGAAAGGACAAATAGTAAGGATTAGTATAACGGTTTATCGAAGATCAATAATACTCCATAATAATAACCAATTTTAAAGCAAAATTCAAGAATAAAGATCAAAACATGGATACAATCAAAGATAGTAACCATAATAGACATCTTGGACAAAAAGAAGAAAATTTCATTTTTTTCATAGTCTTGAATAGTGAATAGTCTGTATCGTGAATAGTAATCCAGAATAGTAACCCACACAAAAAAGTTCCAAATTTGATAAAAAGTTCATACCAACATTTCGGTATAATGATATTGAAGAAAATATCATTTTAAGAAGAATATAACACCACTTACCTCAAAAATATCGGTATTTACGATTGGAATATATCGGATAAGAAATGAAAAAACTTGCTTGCGATGAATAAAAACTCACAAAGTATCTAAATACTCATAAAATACACTCGATAATCTAGAGAGAAAAAGAGAAAACTTATGTTTACGGTGTGATTTTTAATTCTAACTTAGCCCTCTATTTATAGGAAAATGTTAGTAGACTTGACTGACTGACTTTGATAGCTTTACTGCTACTATTCCCACCCACCACATTTGAAATAAAATTCAGCACATTTCTTCACCAACCACAAGTGGGGCCCCCACTCAATTCTAAATTTTCCACCAAAATGATAAATTCGGATACTTGATAATTTACGAACCAGTCACCTCTTAAAATTCATAACAAATCATACGTTCATTTTAACGGTTCAAAATTTGTGGACATATACTCAACTTATATATGTATAACATATCCAAAAATTACAACGATCCAATGGTTGGATTAAAATTATAACTCACGCAATATATCTCAAAACACTTTGGTTTAATTTTTAATACCTCCATTCAAACAAAAATCTTGATAAAACACCTCAACATTAACTCCTTCATTTTTAACCATAATAAATATATCCAACATTTATATCCACATAAAATAAATATTTCCTTATCATATGAATCAATAATTAATTATTCACAAATAATATTACGAGAATCACATTTATGATGACGGTAGTTTCCGGAGAAGAGGGGCTTTCAATAAAATTTCTCCTTCTTGGTAGCGCGAATTAGGTGACCAAACCTCTCCTTGTGAGAACTTTCTAGACATTGCCAATAATCTTTATCTAATAATATTATTCAAATAATATAAATTATTGATCGATAATGGAAAATCTTGTGTGCGTGACAATTATTGAAATAACAATAATATAAAATATCAACGCGACAATTATTGAATCAATAAAATAAAATATTGAGCGATAACTCTTTGTAACAATTATTGAGTAGTGCCTTCTTACGTAAGGATCAATAATTCATCAATCTTTGTGCATCCACGCGTATTATTGTATTTTAACCACAGGGTATTCCAACGATGTTAGCAGTAACAACTTCTGTAGTTATTTATAAAAACTCAAACTTATCGTTTTCTTCATCCAATAATTATTACATTATGGGGCCCACAAATGAATATGTGCCTTAATCGTACGAATATTCCCAAACAACAAGAATATTCCACGACCAAATGAATATTCCCAAACAATAATGATTATTTTATAACCACTTGCATATTTTGAAAAAATTTGCATTTCACCCATAACTAGAGAATTATATCAAATTAATACCTTATTATTCACAATAATAATTAGAGAAAATTCGATTTTATTTATAATAAGTTGGGGTCTTACAACCTCCCTCCTTATGAAATTTAGTCCTCGAAATTGACATACGTGCACAGTGTTTCGAAAAGGTGAGGATACCTCGCTTTCATTTCTAATTCCACTCCCGGTCATTTCTTTATAGCATGGTTTCTCCACAAAACCTTAACTTGTGGTATAACCTTGGTGCGTAGGGACATGCTCTTTCTATCCAAGATCTTAACGTACTTCTTAAATACGTTAAATCTTGACTATCTCGTCTGGTTAACACACAATAATATGGTTGGGTCTTTCACATATTTACTGAAGCATGGATATGTGAAAAACATTATGAACACGAGACATACTTGGAGGTAATCTTGAGTCTATAGGCCACATTTCCTATTCGGTCAAGAATCTCAAATGGACCAACAAATCGTGGATTGAGCTTTCCTCTCTTTCCAAATCTTGTAACTCCCTTCCATGGAGCAACACGTAACAATACATGATCTCGATATTAAACTCCACGTCCTTTACATGAAGATCGGCATAACTCTTTTGTCGATCTTGTGAGGTTTGAATCGTTGTCGAATCATTTGGATCTTTTACGTAGTCATGCGTACTAATTACGGTCCCAACAACGTTGCTTCTCCCACCTCGTCCCGGCATCTTTGGAGAAACACACTTTCGTCCATCTGGCGCCTCAAATGGAGCCATTTATATACTTGCTTGATAAGCTTTGTTGTTGTAGGAGAATTCCACCGATGGCAAGTACTTATCCAACTTCCTTTAAAATCTAGGACACAAAGTCTTAATAGATCTTCAGGGGTTTGAATAGTCCTCTCTGATTGTCCAAATCCTGTTTGAGGATGGTATCTTGACCCAATAAATAAATCCATGCCCATAGCTTTACGTAAGCTAACCCAAAATCGTGAAGTGAATCTTGGGTCACGATCCAAAACTATGGATATTGGCATGCCATGCAATCTCACAATCTCATTCACGTACATACTAGCAAGGCGTTCAAGGAATAAATCTCACGTATCGGGCAAGAAATGGGCGGAGACTTGGTTAATCTATCAACATAACCCAAATAGCATCTATGCCTTGAGAAACTTTGGGAAGACACATAACGAAATCCATAGTAATGTGTTCCCACTTCCATTTGAGAATCTCAAGTGGTTGTAATGGACCCTTTGGCATTTGATGCTCACGCCTTTACGTTGACAAGTTAAACACCTCGAGATAAACTCTGCGATCTCTCTCTTCATATTGTTCCACCAAAATGTATGTCGAATATCATGATACATTTTGGTACTCCCGAGATGGATTACAAGCGATGTGTTGTGTGCCTCCATCATGATTCTATGCTTCAAGTCGAGAATCGTTAGGAACACAAAAGTGCAGAGTTGAATCTAAGTATTCCTTCTTCATCGATTCTTGCTTACGGAATAGCACCTTCTTGCTTTTCTTCTTCATATACGCATCGACTCCGTGTCGTAGCTTGAGCGACTTTAACTTTATCGATTAAAGTCGGTTCTACTCGTATATTCGCCATCATCATGTGGGTCCACAGGTCTTTAATTCTACCTCCATCCTTTGCAAGTCATACTGAGAATGGGCCTTTGCATTGACAATATCGCTTTCGTCTACTCGCGTATGATCTTCTACTTTCGATCGTCGACTCTTCGTTAAACTTTTCGGGATGATATTGAATAGTGTGATCGTAATCTTTCAATAGTTCAAGCCAATGTCGTTTGCTTAGCATGTTGAGTTCTTTTGGGTGAAGAAATATTTGAGGCTTTTATGGTCCGTATAAATCTCCACTTTCTCCCCATCTGAAGTAGTGTCTCCAAATTTTCAAACTCGAATCATTGACTGCTTGCCAACTCTAGATCATGAGTAGGATAATTCCTCTCATATTCTTTGAGTTATCGTGAGGCGTAAAATATGACTTTCCCATGTTGCATGAGAACATCCTAACCCTTTGCACGAAGCATCGCTATATATAACAAATCCATCAATACCGGATGGTATTGCGAGCAGTGCTTAAAATGAGTCTCCTCTTGAGCTCTTGGAAACTCTTCTCGCATTCCTCGCTCCATACAATTTTGTATCTTTTGAGTTAAGCGAGTTAGCGGAGTAGCGATTCGAGAAAATCCTTCCATGAATCTCCGATATAACCCATTAAGCCCGAAAAACTACGCACTTGATCCACCGAATTTGGTTTGCTCCCAACTTTGTAATTGCTTGATCTTTGTGGGTCAGCGGATACTCCATGTTTTGACACCACGTGCCCAAGGAATGCTACTTCCTCAAGCGAACTCGCATTTCTTGACTTGGCATAAAGTTTGTTTTCACGAAAGCCTTTCAAGTATCGACTTCAAATGGTGCTCATGATCTTCACGGCTTTTGGAATAGATGAGGATGTCATCAATAAAAACAACAACAAAGCGATCCAAATATTCCTTGAATACCACGATTCATCATATCCATGAAAGCGGCGGGGAGCATTAGTCGATCAAAAGACATGACTAAAATTCATAATGCTCGTCTGCAGGGAGTTACGAAGGCGGTCTTTGGAATATCCTCGGTTTTAATCTTGGTGATGATATCGAGCGAAGAAAGATCGATCTTTGAAAAGAATTGTGCTCCTTGCAAGTGGTCGAATAGGTCATCAATGCGAGGTGGCGGATACCTATTCTTGATGGTGACATGGTTTAATTCTCGGTAGTCATTACAAAATCGCATACTCCCATCTTTCTTCTTCTTTCTGAATAAAACAGGAGCACCCCGAGGAGATGTATTAGGGGCGAATGAAACCTATGTCTAACAATTCACGTAGTTGGACTTTTAACTCACGAAGTTCAATAGGAGCCATTCGATATGGGGTTTTAGAAATGGGTTTTGTACGGCTCAAGGTCGATAAAGAATTCAACATCACGTTTTGAGGGTAGGCCAGGGAAGTTCTTGAAATACATCGGAAATTCTCTAACAACGAAATATTATTCAAATCGACTTGTCTTTGTTCAAATCCATAACATGGGCTAAGAAAGCTTGACATCCGTTTTTTAATAAGCGAATAGCTTTATGGCTTGATATGATAGTGGTGATTTTAGTGGTTTAGTTGTTTGAATTAGTATAGCGGGTTGGTTAGGAATATGAAAACTAACAACCTTACGAAAACAATCAATTTTGGCATGATGTGTGGTTAACCAATCAATTCCTAAAATCACATCAAAAGAAAGTATCTTTAAAGAGATAAGATCAACAGGTAATGTGATAGTGCCAACTTGGATCATGCAAGATTTATAAACTATGGATGTAACGAAAGTTTCACCCAACGGAGTCTCCACTGATAAATCAAAGTCTAATTTCTCTGGAGTCAAGTTTAAACGTTGAGCACAAGCGGGAGAGATAAAAGAATGGGTAGAACAGGTATCTAGTAAGGTATAAACTTCGCGAGAGTTCAAGATTAGCTTACCCGTAATCACCTCGTTAAGGTTCCTCGCGTTTTGGCGATCGCGACAAATGCTCTTCTAGGAACCGCTGATTTTGATTTATCCGGGACAACCCTTGGAGTCACCATCCCTGTTGAACTTTGTTTTGCTACTGAAACAATCCCAAGCTATGTGGCCTTCCTTTCCCACAGTTATAACATACCTTGGATTGTTGTGGGCGGTTTGGGTGATATGTCCCTCTTTCCGCATTTGTAACATCTAAGCGGCGGTCGTTCTCCTCCCTAGAATTTGTTGTTGGTGCTGGTCTTTGCTGCTTGATGTCTTCCGTCATTGTTGAATCTCCTCTTTAAAATTTCCACTTGACTCACCTCTCCTATTATCATGGCCCGATGACCACCCAGAGTGGTTCTGCCTTTGTTAAATATTTTCCTCCTCGTTGGTTATCATCGCTCACGATGACTACTTTGTCACCGGTATGACCCTGGTTGTGGTCCCTCGGTTGAACATACTCACTATCTCGCTCTAATAATTGAGCCATGTTTAGAACATCTGAATATAAAGAAAATTTATGAGATATAAGATATTCTTAGAATCTCGGGCTTTAGACCTCTCGAAACATCCTTGTCATTCGTTCCTCATTTTCGACCAAATGAGGTGCAAACACAGATAACTCTCTGCAAACTTAGCCTCGTCTTTGGGACACCGTCATGTTGTTTTGTTCGATCGATAAACTCCACCTCCTTCATATAGCCGAATACTTTTAGGAAAGTACTTGTCATTGAATAGTTCTGAAATGTTTCCCAAGACATCTTGAGAGTGCGGTGGTGGTGATGCGCTTCACGAACTCCCACCGATGGTTTGCCTCATGATGAACATAAAGGTGGCGAATGGAACCTTCTGTTCCTCCGTGCATCCCAAGACATCGAATATCTTTGTAATTTTCTTGACCCACGTTTTCGCCATGATCAGATCCGGCTTTCCCTTAAATTCTGGTGGTCCCAACTCTTTGAACTGCTTGACTGTGACAATCCGCGCATTGCTAGCATTTCCACCCGTATTCTGTGCACGAGTTTCCCTCGTCTGGTTTTGCATAAAATGAAAAAAACTTCTTAACATCCCATCATTCATCATTTGTTCGGTAGTGTTGTTTACAGGAGGATTATTGTCTTCCTGTTGCACGTTCTCCTGGTTTGTAACTAAAGGTTGTTCCACAGTCTCATACACTCCATTGTTAACGTTCTCAGGAGCCATTCTTAAATACTGCCATAAAACAAGGGTTAATTAAACAAATTAACATATCACATAATATCCTATATATATGATGACCAACAAATAAGCTTAGATAGGACACACTTTAGCGAAGGATTTACTCATCTCTCCCCTCTAGTTCTATTCCCGATCTCACTTGAGAGACCATATTCCTAAGCTTTGATACCAAGCTGTGGCGCCCCCAAAATAGGTATACAACACCCATTCCGAGTCGCCAAATATACATGGTACGAAAAGCAAACTACAACTTCAATAATACTGATTGTGCGTGCAAAATCGACAACACATCTTTGTGAGTTTAAATATAAATATTGTCTTCTAGACAATATCCACACTCAAATAAGTCCTCATTACAATTATTCAAACACTATTTTACGAAAATAGTGAGGATTTGCTAAAACATCTTTCTAGAACCATCACTCCATTACCCACTAGTTCTTCTTGCTATGTTCTCACCTCCACGAGAAAAAATGGAACAAAAAGAAAAAGGTGAGCTCAACTAGCCCGATAAAAAAGAATATTATGACTAAGATAATATATAACAAATTATCGTTAGTCTTTAACGAGGAAAAATCGATAAAATATAATAGACAACAAGTTTTAGATCAATAAGCTGCGTGTGAAACAACAATCCATTAGAAGAGTCAAGTAGAAAAGAATTCTACTATCTTTTAAGATTTAAAAGTCCATCATCAATATTTTATCCACAACAACAACAATCAATATACATCTTTAATCAATATTCATCTTTTTACACTACTGAGGCCAAAGATATTCATTTATATCACCGAGTTGGTCATATTCATCTCAACACTGTTCATCTTCACTTCTACGGGCCAAAGATATTCATCGATTAATCATTCATCTTTTACACTACTGAGCCAAAGATATTCATAATATCATCATTTAGGGTGAGGATGATGAAAAATATTTTAAAGAAAAGCGAATCCGATGAAGACGAAGACAAATAGTAAGGATTAAGTATAACGGTTTATCCAAGATCAATAATACTCCATAATAACCAATTTTGAAGCAAAATTCAAGAATAAAGATCAAAACATGGATACAATCAAAGATAGTAACCATAATAGACATCTTGGACAAAAAGAAAAAAATTTTATTTTTTGAATGAATAGTCTTAGTATCGTAGTGAATAGTCGTGATCGTGAATAGTAACCCCAGACACAAAAAGTTTCAAATTTGATAAAAAGTTCATACCAACATTTTGGTATAATAATATTGAAGAAAATATCATTTTAAGAAGAATATAACACCCACTTACCTCAAAATATCGTACTTACGATCGAATATCGGTATAAGGTTGAAGGAAACTTGCATCGATGAATACAAACTCACAAAGTATCTAAATACTCACAAAATACACTCGATAATCTAGAGAGAAAAGAGAAAAACTTATGTTTACGGTGTGATTTTTAATTCTAACTTAGCCCTCTATTTATAGGAAAAATGTTAGCAGACTTGACTTGACTGCTGACACGATGGCTTTACTATACTATTCCCACCCACCACATTTAAAATAAAATTCAGCACATTTCTTCACCAACCACAAGTGGGGCCCACTAAATTTTAAAATTTTCCACCAAAATGCTAAATTCGGATACTTCAACAATTTTTGAACCAGACACCTCTTAAAATTCATAACAAATCATACGTTCATTTTTAACGGTTCAAAATTTGTGGACGTATACTCAACTTATATATGTATAACATATTCCAAAAATTACAACGATCCAACTGTCGGATTAAAAATTATAACTCACACAATATATCTCAAAAACACTAGTTTAATTTTTAATACCTCCATTCCGACAAAAATACTGATAAATCACCTCAACATTAACTCCTTCATTTTTAACCATAATAAATATATCCAACATTTATATCCACATAAAATAAATACTTCCTTATCATATGAATCAATAATTAATTATTCACAAATAATATTACGAGAATCACATTTATGACAACCGGTAGTTCCCCGAAGAAAGAGGGGCTTTCAATAAAATTTCTCCTTCTTGGCGCCGAAATTAGGTGACCAAACCTCTCCTTGATGAACTTTCTAGACATTGCCAATAATGCTATCTAATAATATTATTCAAATAATATGAATTATTGATCTGATAATGGGAAATACTGTGCAGTGACAATTATTAAAACAACAATAATATAAAATATCAACGCAACAATTATTGAATCAATAAAATAAAATATTGAACAATAACTACTGTAACAATTATTGAGTAGTGCCTTCTTTCGTAAGGATCAATAATTTATCAATACTGTGCATCCACGCGTATTACTGTATTTTAACCATCGGGTATTCCAATAGTGTTAACGATAACAACAACACCGTTATTTATAAAAACTCAAACTTGTCATTTTTTTCATCCGACAATTATTACATTATAGGGGCCCACAAATGAATGATTTATGCCAGTCGTCATCGAATATTCCCAAACAACACAAGAATATTCCACGACCAAATGAATATTCCCCGATAACAATGATTATTTTATAACCACTTGCATATTTTGCAAAATTTGCATATTTCACCCATAACCAGAGAATTATATCAAATTAATACCTTATTATTCACAATAATAATTAGTGGAAATTCAATTTTATTTATAATAAGTTGGGGTCTTACACCAAAGAAATTATTTCAAGACATGGAGTACCTGTATCGATTGTGTCAGATCGTGATCCATGATTCACATCGAACTTTTGGAGGAGTTTGCAAGAGAAAATGGGAACGCAGTTGAGATTGAGTACGACATATCATCCTCAGACGGATGGACAAATTGAGCGGATAATTCAAACGTTAGAAGATATGTTAAGATCTTGTGTTATGGATTTCAAGGGGAGTTGGGACGAACATCTACCTTTGGTGGAATTCGCGTTCAACAATAGTTTTCACGCTAGTATAGGCATACCGCCTTACAAAGCATTGTATGGGAGGAAGTGCATAACTCCTTTGTGTTGGCATGAAGTAGGCGAACGCCAGATGTTAGGACCAGAGATGGTACAACAAACGACAGACATGGTAAAGTTAATTCGTACTCGATTGGTAGTAGCTCAAGATAGACAAAAGAAGTATGCAGATCCTCATTGAGAAAAGAGGGAATTTGAAGTAGGTTCGTATGTCTTTTTGAAAGTATCGCCTTGAAAAGGGAAGATATATTTTGGAAAGAAAGGGAAGTTAAGTCCAAGGTTTATAGGGCCTTTTGAAATTTTAAGAAGGGTAGGAGAGGTTGATTATGAAGTAGCTTTACCTCTAGAAATGGAACGTATACACAATGTGTTTCACGTGTCGGTTTTGTGTCCCTATAAACCGGACTATAGACACGTAATAGAGTATGAATCTATTCAAATAGAAAAAAGACTTAACGTATGAACAACTTCCAGTTTAAATTGTTTATAGGAAGGAACAAGTCTTAAGAAATAAGATAATACCTTCGGTGAAGGTGATTTGGAGGAACCACAATGCTGAAGAAGCAATGTGGGAACTCGAAAGTAAAATGAAGGAAAATTTTCCTCATTTGTTTATGTTATTATAGCGAGATTCTGGGGACAAAATCCTTATAAAGGGGGAGAATGTAACGCCCGAGAAAATTGGATTTTTAAATGAATTAAATTTTTATTTGATTATGTGGATTAAATGAATTTAATTGATTATTTATGTGAGTAAGCTATGTGAAGGTCGTTCTATGACCTAGAATGTGCGGATGTGGTTAGGATTCTTGCCATGTGCTAGAATTAATTGTTTTGAATTTCAAAGATGAAAATAAAAGTTTTTTGAAAAATTTCTGTAAAAACACTATTCATCCGTTTCTACTCGGGAATTAAGTTTGAATTTGTGAGAAACGTGTAATGATAGAATTCTAAGACGAGATGGAATATCCAATAATATTTCAGTTATAGAAAATGAAGTTTTCGCCTGCGGACTTAAAACCTAAGGGTTATGAAGAGTGAATTTTGAGAAGGAAATGAGATGCATATGATGATTAAGGTTATTATACGTGTGATATATGAGTATAGTATGAAGAATATTATGACATATAATACGAATATCATATGAATACTATGCAAAGAGAATACGTGAGTTATACGTGTAGAATACGATTAGTTCTTAATGGACTTTGAGTTTCTCAAAATTAGACGTTAAACGTTGAAATTGTATAATTCCGAATAAGTAGTCAACTTGTCGTGTAACTTGGAAACTTTGGTTTCTAGTGGCATCACGTGAGATAAGGCATTCAAGAGTCGTGGACTTAAGAATCGTTGAAATCCGACTTAGAACGAAGAAAATGAGCTATGAACACTCACGAACGATAAACGAACGCTTAATAATGAACTAATCGGTGATATCCGTGTTAAAAGATTCGAAAATGAAATTATAATGCACATGATTTAGAAGCTAATGGCTTTTGAATGAGTCAATACGGATGTAAAATGAATTAGGAAAGCTCACTAATGTTAAATGAAAGTGTAAAACCTGAAAAAGAAAGAAGTTTAAGGAATTAACAGCCGGGACCCCGCCGGGGCGAGCATTGTTTAGGCCAAAACCCCAGCTGGGGTGGGGTGTACTGAAAAAATGTTGACTAAGTTGTTTTTGAACCAAAGTAATTGTAAACCAATAGTGAAGCATATATGTATTTAATATACATAGTAAGATCAATCTTAAATCACTTATTTAGTGATGACTTTAAGAACTTGAGCATAGTTTAATAGTAAGTAAACGAAGAACGGAACTGTAAGTAAGTAAACCGTGAACGGTATTCAATAAGTGTACTTAACCAAAGATGATTGAGTCTCGGTTAGTAACATAAGAATGTAACAAGCCGTAAAGAAGCATAGTAAGTCGAGTTGACATTTATTAATGAAATAAATTCACTTAAGACATAGAAGAGAAAGAAATTGGTTAAAACAATGAAGTTAGGTTGTTTAGTAACTAATCTCAGTGTGCTATGTGAATATATCATGTAGATACTGTAACGAGCAAGAATTGTTGAATATTATATTCGAAGACACTTGAAGGCAAGTTTTATTAACGTTTGTTTAACCTTCGTGTTAGCCAAGTTTTCTGTGATTCATGTTCTGAGATGCATGAATTGTTTTACAAAAGGGTCGATACCAATTTTAACTCGGCTAGACTATTCTTAAGAGTTAGATTAATTTGTTTGCAAGTTTTTTGATATAGAATTATTAACACTATCCTATGCCAAGTATTTGGTACGAATTCAAAGGTAAGTTTGTATATGAACAAACAAATGTATTTTCATCGATTATTCGATGGGCACGTGAGGTTGCCAAAACATAAATGTAAATACGTTTAACAGATGAGTGTTGATCAACATAGAGTACTATAGGCTGATCACCTAGAAGTGCTCGTAAGTAATATCAGATGTACGGCCTTAGTGCCGGGATGTCCTTTTCATGTATGAAAACGAAAAGAGTATGTTCATGGTCTTTCGACCGGTTTAAAATTCCTAAGCTATTATATATACTTTGGAATTTTTGTTATGAAATGAGAAGATCTAGTCAATGTTTCATAGTATTTCATTGCTAATTGTTCAGTTATGGAAGATAATCATATAATTCTCGAAGTGGTATTTATATTATCCTTTGTTAGACTTGCTGAGCTAGTTATGCTCACTTCTTGCTTGAATTATATGATTGCAGCTAAGGCCGAAGGAACTGATGATCCCAGTAGGGATAAGGGTAAAGCTAAGATGGATACGTAGATTATCCTGTAATAGATTAGTATGTTTGTAAGAATCATATTATGATAACATAGAATGTATCGGTTACAGAACCCGGGAAATGATTTATTATTATTATTGTAATAAGAAAGTAATAATTATGTTCATTTTAATGTTATTTCAATAGAATGAATGTATAGTGATGAGTACCGTGTAACACCATATATGTGGGTTGAAAATACCCGGATTTGGGGACGTCATAGGTTGGTATCAAAGCATTAGGTTATAAAACTTAAGGGGGGGAAGAACCATGCTAATTTGGGTAATAGTGGATCAGTTGACGAAATCGGCTCACTTTCTACGAATAGGAGTTAGGTATAACCTTGAATAATTAGCTAAACTGTATGTTAAAGAAATTATTTCAAGACATGGAGTACATGTATCAATTGTGTCAGATCGTGATCCACGATTCACATCGAACTTTTGTAGGAGTTTGTAAGAGCAAATGGGAACGCAGTTGAGATTGAGTACGACATATTATCCTCAGACGGATGGACAAAGTGAGCGGTCAATTCAAACGTTAGAAGATATATTAAGATCTTGCGTTATGGATTTCAAGGGGAGTTGGGACGAACATTTACCTTTGGTGGAATTCGCGTTCAACAATAGTTTTCACGCTAGTATAGGCATGCCTCCGTACAAAGCGTTGTATGGGAGGAAGTGCAGAACTCCACTGTGTTGGGATGAAGTAGGCGAATGCCAGATGTTGGGACCGGAGATGGTATAACAAACGACAGACATGGTAAAGTTAATACGTACTCGATTGGTAGCAGCTCAAGATAGACAAAAGAAGTATACAGATCCTCATCGAGAAAATAAGGAATTTGAAGTATGTTCGTATGTCTTTCTGAAAGTATTGCCTTGGAAAGGGAAGATACATTTTTGGAAAGAAAGGAAAGTTAAGTCCAAGGTTTATAGGACCTTTTAAAATTTTAAGAAGAGTAGGAGAGCTAGCTTATGAAGTAGCTTTACCTCTAGAGATGGAACGTATACAAAATGTGTTTCACGTGTCATTATTGCATCCCTATAAACCAGACTATAGACACGTAATAAAGTACGAATCTATTCAGATAGAAAAAGACTTAACATATGAAGAACTTCCAGTTCAAATTGTTGATAGGAAGGAACAAGTCTTAAGAAATAAGATAATACCTTCGGTGAAGGTTATTTGGAGGAAACACAATGCTAAAGAAGCAATGTGACGGTCCCGAATTCGAGGTCCCGAATCACTGCGGATTCGGTTCGATCATTCTATCACTATTACTATTTTTGCGAAAGATATAAACATAAATTGTTTATACATTAAACATAAATACTTTTCCCCAAGGTCGAGTAACCTTAACTTATACACAAATCATAACTTTTCAAACACATAACATTATTATTATACAACTGTGACACTCCCAAATCTGGGTACTTAAATTTCACGGGATTTGGTGTTCATTGTACAAATATCATCTATCTATCTACCCATAATAAATACAAACCATGCAATAGATAGAAATAAAATCCTCCCCATATGGGGTTACAACATCCGAATAATAAAACAATCCTAGGTTAAACTAACCTTAAACATCTATGCGGAAACATAAACAATTAATAAGTCTTAACAACATTAAGTCTTAACACATAAATTCGACATCTCATAAATACAAGTCTTCAACATTTGTTAACCTTGCCGTTGCCTTTACTAGTAGAAGGTTCGTCGGTTCTTTCGTTCTTAACTGCAATGTTATTATTACACAATAGTGAGCATGATTGCTCACAAATAAATTAATGAAATAACAATGTATAATAACATGCGAGTGAATCAAAGACTTCTGAAATAAAACTCAACTTTTGAATCAAGAATGAATAACAAGAATCAAAAGATTTCTGAGGGTCATAAGACCTTGAACTATGTCCTAGGTTATCAAGGGTTATACTTGAAACCTTTAACAGTCATAAGACTATGGACTCTTCTTCTCGTACTTAGGGGGATCAACCCTTAGTACCATACTGTGCACAATATCTTAACGCTAATGCATAAGAAATCCCTATACAGGGTTGTTCATCTCAGTTTGACATTAAAGTCCGCACCAAAGGAAGTTTGGTTTGGATAAATCAATAAGGGTTCTGAATTTAGAACGTTCATCAACTATGGACTAGTTGAATTAATAAAGATTCGCTAGTCTAACAAGGTTCAACAATAAATGATATTTATAATGAATAACAATCTCAATAGGTATACAATAGAATAATTATTGTATAACAGAATCATACTTTGAAAGGATAGTAAATCTTTAACATAACAAATGAACTTAATTTATAAGTTGAATAATGATAACAAGTAGGGTTAGGAAACTTGCCTCGTGCGTAGATTACACGTTAATTAAACACGTTCCTTGAATTTAATCCTACATATCATTTCCATTCACAACTACAGTTAATTATAACATAACTAATCATCAAACGTTCATTCTTCTTGTCTAACTTGATTATGACAATACTTAGTCAATTTACTACATTGTCACATACTTTACACTTCACGAATGACAAGCTAATTATGTATTCAATAATTCAATCCGCATGCAATTTTGTTATTTACATGTTAAGCATCTATTTTAACATCTCATTATACTTCTAACATATTTTTATGTTTATTAAATTAGGTTCATACCACATTGCTAGACTTAACACTTTAAAAATTCATTTCTGAATATTCTGGAGAGTGGTATTTATGAGCCACTGGTTGTATAGTTTTTCATGACTGCATGTCTTGCTAGTATTGCCATGACTTGAGACCTGCATCTGCGGTCATGGGAATTAGGCGGCGATGGTATGTGCATGGCAAGGCGTATATCAATTAGAGAATTTGCGATTCGCGAAAATCGCAGAACATGCCAATTTCTACCAATTTCTTATTTTCTACACGAGTTTAGACATACCCACATGATATAATTCATGCATAATCATTACCCAACATTTATATAATGATTTTAACCCATTAAAACACATAATTACAGAATTAAAATATGTAAATTTCACTGTTCTTGATGTTCTTGAAGGTTTTGAACATAAATCATGAAAATTAATACTACGGATTCATTATAACACCGAATCCGTTCATTTAAGGTTTGATCTCTTCGTATCAACATGCATAATCAAATAAGAGTGGGAATTTTATAAAAACATTTATGTTTGATATATGAAAATCACGTATAAGGCCATATGGCCATATTCTATACTCTGTAAGTTTTGAGCAACATATGCGACATATTTTATGATACTGATGATATGGTCTACATAATATATATATATATATATATATATATATATATATATATATATAAAATCAAATACGATATGATAACATTTAACACATACATAAACTCATAATCATACCCTTTCCCAATTACAGAGACTTTACAAAAGCTTTGAAAGCCATTTTCATAAAACTCAAACAACGTAAAATAGAAATTGGTTTGGAGAAATTACCCAGAGTATAGATTAGAAGAGATGAACAATGATGATCCTTTCACAAGTATTTGTTTGATTACTCACTCACAATCTTCTTCACAAAATCACAATTTCTCTCTGAAAGTTTTCTATTCTCTCTGACTTGTTATGACAGACTTAGAAAAATAATAATAATAATACGTATAAAGGAAAGGAACTAATGCGTTGTGGTCAGTTACCCAATCATGGGTTAACTGCCCTCAACCTCCACTAGTGCCATGTTTGGCTAGCCTTAAAAGGCTTATTCCCATTTAATTTAATAACTCTTTTATCTTATAATTTAAATCATGTCACACCCAATTCAAATATCTTATTTAATTTAAATAAAATCTAATAATTTATCATAAATTCACATAATCATATAATTATTTTTCTCATTAATTAATTATATCAAATTATTAAATCTCTAATTAATATTAAATTAATTAAAATAACATTAGGCTTATTAAATATTTCTTTAAATTTAATAAGCTCACATAATTACATACTTGAATAATAATTATTCTCCACATTAATTTAATAAATATAACACATATAATTAAATTAATCTACCACAATTGCATCAATTAATTATTTAATCTAATAATTAAATCATCGAAAATATTTATTTAATTCAATAAATATTGAGAATTAAATTACAAAAATCTCGTTCGCCACATCTTTCCCCCCTTAAAAGGATTCTGTCCCCAGAATCACGACTCAATAAATTTGACCCGTTACATTCTCCCCCCCCCCCTTACAAAGATTCTGTCCCCAGAATCGCTTACACATAAATTAGGTAAATAAATTAGGGTAATTCTTCATCATATTCTCTTCGATTTCCCACGTAGCTTCTTCATCGTTGTGGTTCCTCCAAATTACCTTAACAGAAAGTATTACTTTATTTCTGAGAACTTGTTCTTTTCTGTCGACAATTTGAACAGGAATTTCTTCGTAAGATAAGTCTTTCTCAAAATGCAGGGGTTCGTATTCAATTACATGCTTGTAATCGGATTTGTAGGGTCGTAAAATAGAAACATGGAAGACGTTGTGGACATTCTCGAGTGCTAGAGGTAGGGCTACCTCGTACGCGACTTCTCCTATTCTTCGTAGTACTTCAAAGGGTCCAATGAATCTTGGGCTCAATTTTCCTTTCTTTCCTAACCTAATCTTTCCCTTCCAGGGAGAGACCTTTAAGAATACATAACTACCCGGTTCAAATTCAACATTCTTACGGTGTGGATCAGCGTATTTCTTACATCTCTCTTGTCGCTACCACCGTGTTTCTGGATCACTTTGACTATTTCGCATCTGTTGTACCAATTCTGGGCCTAGCAATTGTCTTTCGCTAACTTCATCCCAATAAAGTGGAGTTCTGCACTTTCTGCCATATAACGCTTCGTAAGGCGGCATGCCTATACTAGCGTGGTAACTGTTTATTGTAGCTGAACTCTACTAACGGTAGGTGATCATCCCAATTTCCTTTAAAGTTCATTACACAGGCTCTTAGCATATCTTCTAATGTCTGAATCGTTCTCTCACTCTGTCCGTCTGTTTGAGGGTGGTATGATGTACTCATTCGTAATTGCGTTCTCATGCATTCTTGTAGACGTTTCCAGAAATTTGATGTAAAGCGTGGATTTCTATTAGAAATAATTGACACCGGCACTCCGTGCCTCGAAACAATCTCTTTTATGTATAACCTCGCCAACTGATCTAAATTGAATCTAATTTTGATCGGAAGGAAGTGTGCGGATTTCGTCAGTCGGTCAACGATAACCTATACTGCGTCATAGCCTTTCTGAGTCGTCGAAAGGCCAACCACGAAGTCCATTGTAATATGTTCTCATTTCCATTTTGGGATTTCTAACGGTTGAAGCAATCCACTTGGTCTCTGATGTTCTGCTTTCACTTTTTGACAGGTAAGACACTTGGCAACACATTCTGCAATATCTCGTTTTAAATTTGGCTACCAGAAATGTTGTTGAAGATCTTGGTACATTTTGGTACTACCAGGGTGAATCGAATATCGTGAACTATGAGCTTCGCTCAAAATTTCTTCCTTAATCTCTTGTACCGGCGGAACCCAAATTCTACTTTCAAATCTCAGTATTTCTTCCTTATCCATCTTAAATCTTGGTTCAGTTCCTTCAGATATCTTCTTTGTCACCTTTTTACATTCTTCGTCCTGAAGCTGAGCATCCTTTACTTTATCTAGTAGAGTTGTACCAGATTGCATCTGAAATAGCTTCTCATCAATCTCCATAGGATACTCCACTTCCAACTCCAGTTTCTCCATTTCTGCAATTAGCTCCTCCTGAGCAGTCAACCTCATCAATTTCTCACAACCCTTTCTACTTAAGGCGTCGGCAACCACATTTGGTTTACCCGGATGGTATAAAATCTCATAGTCGTAATCCTTAATTAATTCCAACCATCTTCTTTGACTTATATTTAAGTCTTTCTATGTAAAAATATATTTCAGACTCTTGTGGTCTGTATATATTTCACACTTCTCCCCGTAAAGATAGTGCCTCCAAATTTTCAAAGCAAAAACAACTGTAGCTAACTCCAAGTCGTGGGTCGGGTATCCCTTCTCGTAATCCTTCAATTGTCGTGATGCATACGCAATGACTTTGTCGTTTTGCATCAGGACTCATCTAAGTCCTTTATGCGACGCATGACTATAAACAATAAAATTTCATGTATCATCCGGAAGAGATAACACAGGCGCCGTACTCAACCTCTTCTTTAATTCTTGAAAGTTTTCCTCACACTTCTCTGTCCAAACAAATTTCACAGTTTTCCGAGTTAAATTCGTTAGCGGAGTTGCAATTTTGGAAAAGTCTTGAATGAATCTTCTATAATATCCTGCTAATCCGAGAAAACTTCTTATTTCTGACTGCGTTCTCGGCTGATCCCAATTAATCACGGCTTCGACTTCAGATGGATATACCGAAATTCCATTTTTATCGATTATGTGACCAAGAAATTGTACTCGTTCAATCCAAAATTCGCATTTCGAAAACTTGGCATACAACTTTTCCCTTCTCAATACTTCCAATGTTATTCTCAAATGCTCTTCATGTTCTTCCTTTATTTTTGAATAAACCAAAATGTCGTCTATAAATACCACTACGAACTTGTCCAAAAACGGCTTGAACACACCATTCATTAGTCCCATAAATACTGCAGGAGCATTCGTAAGACCAAACGACATAACCAAAAATTCGTAGTGACCATATCGTGTTCTGAACGCTATCTTCGGTACATCCTCTGGTCTCACCTTCAGTTGATGATAACCAATCCTCAAGTCTATCTTAGAAAAATATCTCGCTCCCTTCAATTGATCAAACAGGTCGTCGATCCTCGGTAATGGATATCTATTCTTAATCGTAACCTTATTCAGTTCTCTGTAATCAATGCAGAGCCGCATCGTTCCATCCTTCTTCTTCACAAACAACACCGGCACTCCCCACGGCGATACGCTTGGTTGAATGTACTTCTTGTCCAGTAACTCTTGTAGTTGTACCATTACTTCTTTCATCTCTACTGGTGCCATTCGGTATGGTGCCTTCGATATTGGAGCGGTTCCTGGCGCCAAATCGATCACGAAATCAACTTCTCTATCTGGCGGAAGTCCTGGCAAATCGTTTGGAAAGACATCGACGAAATCTCTCACTACCGGTATCTCTTCTATTTTTGGGTTCTCTTTACGACTGTCGACTATGTAAGCTAAATATCCTACACAGCCCTGCCTTAACAACTTCCTGGCCTGCATCATCGTCAGATAACTCGCTTGTCTAGGCGACTTGCTACCATAAAACACAACTTGTCATAAGGTTAATACGCTTCTTTTGGCAATTAATTGCAGCCCCGTAATTGAATAACCAGTCCATTCCCAAAATAACGTCAAATTCCCCAAGTCGAATAGGGATAAGATCTACGTTCATGATATTACCCTTAATATCCACTCTACAGTTCTTATGTACGTACTTAACAGAGATTATTTCTCTATTCGCAATTTCTATGTTCATGGGGTAATCCAATTCATCCTTAGGAAAATCTAAATTCTTAGCAAAGTCATCGGATATAAAGGAACAAGTAGCACCCGAATCAAATAAAACATAAGCATTAATTTTATTGATCGGAATGATACCTGACACCACATCACGGAACTGAACTGCATCCTGCACCGTCATGTTGAAAGTCCTGGCGGTCTATCGGTTGGTCCTGTGATAGTCAAGGCGTTTCCACTGCTGTTTCCCTTGTTTCCTCATGATCCTGCCCCTCCAGATCCCTTCTTAAGACAGTCTCTTGCCAAATGATCTTTCGAACCACAGGTGAAGCAGGCACCCTCCTGTGCCACTTCCACTAACCTTGTTATTTCCTTCACCTTCACTCTTCTTCTTCTTCTTCTGATCTTGATTGTACTTGGTCACCGCATCGCTTCCACCTTCAGCGAGGATGACCTTTTCCAGTACTCGATAAATGTGTTTATCTGAAACATTGATACTTTACTATATACCCAGGGCTTTAGTCCTTGTTCAAATCTTCTGGCTTTTCTCTCGTCCGTGTGTACTTGATATGGGGCGAACCTCGCCAACTCGTTGAATCTAGCTGCATAATTAGGTACGGTCATATTTCCCTGCTTCAATTCCAGAAATTGAACCTCCATCTGGTTCTGTGAGCTGGTCGGGAAATACATCTCGAAGAACATCTCTTTAAATCTCTCCCAAGTAATTACACCTTCACCTCCATGAACTTTGTTTGCTTGCCACCAATAGCTAGCTTCAGACTTCAGCATAAACGTTGCAAAAGCGGTCTTCTGGTCTTCTCTAACCCTAGCAACGTCGAAAACCTTCTCCATTTCCATAACCCACATTTGAGCCTCGATCGGGTTCATGGAACCTTTAAATTCTGGAGGTCCCGCCGCCTTGAAATCTTTAAACGTAGTATTTGGTGGAGCTTGAGGTTGATTATTCATTGCTCCAGTCAGTAAGTTAACCAACTACTGAACATGATTAGCATTGGCATTATTGTTGTTATTTGTTGACTCTTCCTGAGCTGGTTGACGTTGTTGTCTTCTTCTTGGTGGCATATTTCTGTTAAAATATATGCTTATTAAATCTCTATTAAATTCTCTAAATAGTTAAGACTTAACTCAACAATTTAATATAATTAATTAACACATTATCTCAAACAACTTGATATTTATTCATTCAAATCAAAAGTTTTAACATCAGACGATAGCATCACTGCTATTTACATCAACTATCCTGAGATAAAGAATCCACAGGATTTAAATATTAAAATATTCCTTTGTTCATAACTACATCGGAATTTACATCTAAATAATAGACAAGTTTATTACATAAGTAAACAAATTCTATCACTGTTTGTCAAGGCACTGAATAGCCTTGCTACGCTCCTCTTCCATGATGCAAGACATCATCATGCGATCCAACATGTATGATGGAAGTCCTTCGAACTGGATGGGGTACCTCAAAACTTGATCCTGGGCCTCATCCATTGCATGATTAAGTGTAGAGTATGTCTCCCCAAGCTTTGCCTTCTTTGTACGACCATCCTCTTCTCCAAGATCAGCACGACGTGACTCTCTCACCCAGCCTTCCTCTGCTATGATCAGCCTTTCAGAGCTTTCCTTCAGTTCCTTCTTCAACTTCTCTATCTCCTCGGTCTTATCTTCGATTTGACCCTTCTCGTGGACCAAATCCCATTCTAGATTTCCCAATCATGAGTGAAGAGTCAAAATCTCCCTCTTTTTCTGCTCTAGAGTAATCTGCTGAATAAAAGCCCGCTCAGTCAGATCCTGTACATCGTCTCGTAACTCTACGTTACGGTCGTGTAATGCATCGTACATCTCAGCGTCAATGGAGTGCTGTGGAAAATCCTCTTCTTCCTCTTCCTCTTCAAATTCCTCCTCAGTATCCTCCTTAGGATCAGTCTCAGGTTCATGCTCCTGACCAACAACGGTGATCAATGGAGATGACTCCCTCTGTACCAACTGTTCCCTAACGACATGAATGTCTCTGGGCTCTTCCTCTGTAGGTACTGTAGGTACTCGGGGTTCCTCCTCCCCTGCTCGACTAGTTCCTCCTACATCCGACATTCGACATCCTGACAACAAAATTTTGAGTTTTAGTTACTAAGTCGTACTAGTGAGCACATAATTTAACACATAAGCACATAAAGTCTTTTATTATCTTCAATGAATTACAGAAATTCATTTCCTAGAACTCGATAAGAGTTTCCCATCTCTATGTTCTTCCTATAAGGCTACTACCTAAGGTTGTTCGCCCACCTAAGGTTCATAACCTATAGTTTTGATACCAACCTGTGACACCCCCAAATCCGGGTACTTAAATTTCACAGGATTTGGTGTTCACTGTACAAATATCATCTATCTATCTACCCATAATAAATGCAAACCATGCAATAGATAGAAATAAAATTCTCCCTTTATGGGGTTACAACATCCGAATAATAAATACAATCCATGTAAAGCCTCCAAATTCAGGTACTTAAAACCCGAATTCAGTGCTTCACGATACCATTTCTATGAGCGGAATAATACTAATAATAATAAGAATAATATAAATATTAAACTTAATTTACATAACTATCAAAGTCTAGCTCCCAAGTATGTAACCTTTAATCATTCCTTACAGTACATGATAATAAATATATAACATTGTCTTAAAAATATTAAACTATTACATAAGATAACATTGAAATCATTCAACAACCTTTCCCTTTCCCTTGTTTCAAGCAGAGCCTTCAGATTGCTCACACTTAGCTGAAAACATTTAAATTAAGCAAGGATGAGCATTTGAGTGCCCAACAAGTAATAACAATTATATATATATATATATAAGCTGAAAGAATTTAAATGTTTTCTTAATACTACTCTTCTACAAAAAATCAATAGTTGTGAAGTAATCTGAACCGATAATAATAACACAACAACCCTCTTTCAAATTTTTGAAACTATGTACTAACTATAAATAGGGTTAAGGAGACATACTATGAACATTATTTTCATTTTCGAAAAGGTTAAACAGAACTTCATCTGTAAACCGTCATAACTTACGGGCACGGGGGTTATCAGCCCGTTGTACCCTGTATTGATCAACACTGCATGCAAGAACGATAGGATCGTTCACTCGTCATCGCCATGGCGCATAAAAGTTTTCCGTGTAAGGGATGTTCATACTTGTTTCGGGTTCAAAACCAAAGCAATTCGGTTGGATAATAATAACGTTTTATCTTGTTCAACAATAATCTATAATTCAACATATATATATATATATGGGTAATTAACAAAGGTGTATCAACATGTGATTAAATGTAATGATTATCCAAGTGGGGACACTTGATAACCATTTATAGAAATTAACGAACATAATATATATCCGAATTACCATATACTAACATGTTGATAATCAATGAGCGTATATAATATAGGGTTACTAATCCATGCGAAATAATATAATTACGAAACATTCTTACTCACGCCTATTGCATAAAAGAAAATGCAAAGGTAGGATACTTGCTGATGCTTGTTTTACAATACGAACTTAGTTTAATCTTTTATATCACGACCTATCATTAATCGGATCATTCGTTCGATTAGAACAATATACTATAACATATAGTACTGTATTTCACAGTCAGCACATAATCTAATCGCATTATCACACATGTTCAACAGTTATTGCATCACAAACAAACATTAATACAGTCAAAATATCTAAGTCCAGATTAATTTACGAAATATGTGATTGTCTGCGAAAAATTTTATCGGATAATTATCGAGTCTAAGACTCTATTCCAACGCTCAATATCCGTAAGTATCGGTCCATATTATTTTAAATGACTTAATAAACATTTATTAATTTATCATGAATTTTCCAACAATCAAATCATTATTAAATAATTTAAATATCAAATAATTCTATTATCATTTAATTATTATTAAACTATTAGTAATACTTTTATTCATTTACCAATAGTATTAATATTTTATTCATTTACTAATATTATTAATCTTGATATTATTTAATTCACCTCTTAGTATTATTAGTTAAGCTAATAATACTTTTATTCGCTTACTAATATTATTAACATCTTAATAATATTTTAATACTTTACTAATATTATTAATCCTCTTAATAATATTTTAATCATGCATTAATATTATTACTTTAATAATATCTTACTTATAATAGTTTTATTCATTTACAAATAGTATTAATATTTTATTCATTTACTAATATTATTAATCATTTAATAATATTTTATTCCTTTACTAATATTATTACATTTTTAATAACATTTTATTTAATCTCTAATATTATTATTTACTTAATAATATTTTAATCGTCTAAGAATACTTTAATTTAATATTATTAATCTTTTAATAATATTTTAATCTAAGACTAATAATTTATTCTAATATTATTAATCATTTAATAATACTTTAATCATTTATTAATATTTTAAATCAAATATGATTAACCATTTAATAATATTTTAATAAAGTTTTAACCTTAATATTTTTATTTACTTAACAATATCATATTATAAAATTATTAATATCATAATAACATTTTAATAATTTATTAGATCAATAAACAATTTATTTTAATTGTTCACCCTTTATAAAACCATTTATTTAATATCCATAAAAGGTCATAAATAATATTTCTTATTATAAATTACCAAAATACCCTAAAATAGTCATAATATTATATATTAGGAGTATTCAAGCATTAAAATCATATTTTTCTTATTAAAGACATCATTTAACTATTTATTTCCTTTATTTATAACTTAATCATTTTTAGGAAAAATAGCAAACTGATTCCAAAAATTCTCATCTTCTGTATTTAGATAGTATATGACCCAACAATGATCCCCAAATTTTCTGGAATTTTAGAAAATGAGTTACTAGTTTTAAAGTTCCCAAAACACTCGGATCTTGCTTCATTTTTCATAAATTTAGTTCTTCTCAGAAAATTCTAAAATTTTCAGGGTAGGCTCTCCTAACATATATGAACCTACTATAAATATTTTGGAATTTTCCAGTGTATACACAGTGAGATATTAGAAGGTAAATATTTAGGAGTCCTTTACGGAAATAGTCATTACGCACAATCTATAACTCGAAACGTGTCCGTTCTTTTTCCTACATATAGATAACTTCTCAAGGTACCTCTGTGAAGTTTCCCCGATTTTTAACAGACACGAAACTGTCCAAAACAGACCCAAGAAAATTGGGGCATAAGCTATTTTAGGATTTTTGAACCCTTAACATTCCAAGTGGGCTGTTTTGGGGAAATCAGATCCAAAGGATTCAAAACTTGCTAGATTTGTGTTCTATCACTTGGGTTTACTAGATAACTCATCATGTATGGAACTAAGTATCTTGAGTGTTAGATCAAAGGCTTAGAGGAAGAATATGAGCATATGTTCTCCAAGGGTGAAAACTCTTGTTTTCTTCCACTAAATCTTGTATAACTCAAGTTTTACAACTTGGATTTGTGATCCGTCGAAGGGGGGTGCTAGATACAAATCCAAGTTGTAAAACTTGAGTTATACAAGATTTAGTGGAAGAAAACAAGAGTTTTCACCCTTGGAGAACATATGCTCATATTCTTCCTCTAAGCCTTTGATCTAACACTCAAGATACTTAGTTCCATACATGATGATATGTAGGACTAGGGTATCTTGAGTATTTGTTCATAACCCCAACAAAACTCAAGCTATAATACAAAGTAGAAGAAGAAGAAGATGAAAATTAGGTTATACCTTGATTTAGTGGCAACCTCCCTTGATTTACCAAAGTAGAGTATAAACTTAGGGTGCATAAACAAACTAGCACACCTCTCTCTCTCACTAAACCGAACCCTCTCTCTCTCTTTTCTCTCTTTGAAGTTTGCTAGCTTGGGAGAAAAGAAGAAGAAAGAGAATAAGAGAAATGCAAATGATCTAGCAAATGAATGGGGTGATTAACTAATATCCCTCATACTTTTATTGTCCCTTGGATAAAAGGCTTCACCTTATCTCTTCCAAATGAGCCTAATCATGTGATTAAAGGTGTTTAATAGATTTGCAACCAATGAGAGCTTGACAACCATGTACTTGTGTGTAAGAGTTACTAATTATGGACATTGTTTAGCTTAATAATTAGTTGCCTTAAAAGGCCTAATAGGGCTAGCTATATAAATGCCCACTAATTCCTTCATTTAGCTTTTATTTTAATGCATAAATTAGATAAATCAAAGATCTAAAATACCCTTAATCAAGTGGACTAATTTTGGGCTTGCATTTTATTTCTTTTGAGGTTCTCCTTTAATTGTTTTGGGCCATGTAATAAACATAGTCTAACAATTTTAATATATGCTACCCAAATTGTTTATTTAGGGTTTCCATTCCCAATCTTATGAAATTTAATTACTTATAATGTGACTTTAGCTCATAACCTAATTAGGTTTACTAGAAATAGGTTTAAAATTATTAGTCACTTGAAATAACAAGATTATCCACATAAGTTAGTATACATATTAAATACTAACCTTTCCTTATTACCATAACCCTTAGGTTATTTAATTGTGTCACCTAATGTATAATTAGGTTACGAAGCTTTCATTTATGGTTTAAAATAAAATAAAATTAGTTTCTAAAATTTGTAATTAGGGTTTCACACGATGAATACAAGGGTTTGTCACATAACACCATAATTGACCAACCCTTATTGGTCCACATATACAAGATACATATTTATAAAGATCGAAAAAATTAAAATATAATTATTATAATAATTTATAAATCATTTCATATATTATATAAATAATATATGATTATATCTTCATGGAAAATAATTAATAAAACATTTCTACTATAAAATTAATTATGATAAGAATATAATTTATAATGATCAATAATTCTAAAATAAAATTATTTGTAACTATTCATATTTTTATTTATCACATAAATACATATACACATTATCTTGTCACATATTCCCCATATTTAAAATATAAAAAAAAAATTATACGCAAAAGTTCTAATTTATTTGTATAGAAAATTTTGAGTTGTTACATTCACCTTCCCTTATAAAGATTCCGTCCCCGAAATCACCGTTTTAAAACCTACACATACAAGTGTACGTAGCATATACAATCATTACAAGTAGATCTTGTTCATAAATGATCGTACTGATCTTTAACCTATTCACGTTAAGCTTGTCTATCAGATTAAACGGAAATTTGATTTCTAAAAGAACTCAAATTCCTTCTTCAAAATTTCCTTATAAAATAATTTACTATATATATGAATATCATGCCAAGGAAAATAAAAGCTATACGAATAATACCTAGAATTGCACCAGCAGCTGCTATGGTATCCTGGACCGTCATGTTGTAGACCCTTCTTTGTTGATTTCGCTTAAACTTCTTTGGATGACGTTGGTCCCGTGATTGCCAGAGTTCCATTGCCATTGCCAGTATTCACACTCCCTGCCTCCGTCCTCCTCTTCGAACAATCCTTGACTTTGTGCTCAGTCGATCCACACAGAAAACACCCACTGTTCATCCTAGGATTGGGGCAGTTGGGAGAGATATGTCCCTCCTGCCCGCACTTGTAGCACACAAACTTCCCCTTCAAACATTCTCCAGAGTGGTTCTTTCCACAGTTTTCACACTGCACAGCTTGCTTCTTAACTCCTTCTAGCTTTACCTGCGCACTCCCAAAATTGTTTCACTTCCTTTTGCTACTACCACCGCTACTCCCACTATTAACTTCCACCTTCCTAGTTCCTTCGACCTTACTCTTGTTCTTTCTCTCCTTGTTGTAGAGGCTTATGGCCTCACTCCCCTCCTCAGCTATAATAGCTTTCTCCATGAGTGTTGCAAATGTAGGAATCTGCAACACCGCCACCTTGTTGTAGAGCCAGGGTTTTAATCCCAGCTCAAACCTTCTAGCTTTCCTAGCCTCCGTATCAACTTAATGCGGAGCAAACCTAGCCAACTCATTGAGTTTTGCGGCGTATTCAGACACCGTCATATTCTCCTGCTTCAACTCTAAAAATTTTACCTCCATCCTAGCCTGCATACTAGATGAAAAATAGTTTTCAAAAAACAGTGTCTTAAACCTATCCCAAGTAACAACACCCTCTCCTGCCCTCGCCTGATTCGTTTCCCACCAAAAATTTGCCTCACCCTTCATCATGTAGGTGGAAAAAGTCGTCTTTTGTCCCTCAGCTACCCTAGCTACCACGAATGCTTTTTCAATCTCTTTAACCCAAGTCTGGGCTTCAACAAGGTCAGTTGTCCCTTGAATTCGGGCGGTCCCATAGCCTTGAAATCTTTAAAGTTAGCTACTTGGTTGTCCGGCTGGTTCCCTGCGACTGGCATGCCTTGCTGCATAGCTTGTGCTATCATATTTGCAAAGTGCTGCATCGGGTCTGCTTGTTGTTGTCCCTCAACGTTATTGACAGACTCTTCTGCCCTTTGGTTTCGAGTTTGACGTCTTGGCGGCATTATCTGGTTAAGTAAAACCATATATTATTCTTTACATTCTAAATCTTATCATATAAGTTTAGTATATTAACTCATTTCATTACTCAAACTTAGATTCATATTCATTTAGCGAATACTTTACATAGCATAACACATACTGCTTTAAACATCATTCATCCCTTTGTGACTACAAAAGTCGGGATTTACAGCCTTGACTAATACCAAAAGTTGGGAACATTACATTACACAAACATACTTATCATTAAACAGACCTACACAACAGAATCTATACTACCTATTCACTACGCCTTTTTCTTGGACAACCTCTCACCTGATGACCTTCTATCCTACAGATAAAACATGCTCCTGATTTATAGTCGGGACAATACAGAGTGGTATGTCCCTCATAGAGATAAAGGTAACATATTCTTTTCCCTTTCTTTTTATCGGATTTTCCTAAGTCATGGTCTTCTATCTTTCTTTTCCCCTTATTGCTCGGAGCTGCACACGATGTGTTGCTTGTGGCTCCCATCTGATCTATTTGGATTTTAAGCTTATCTTGTTCTTCCATTGTTTCTATGAACGCCTATCGCAGTTGACTATTTAACAGCTTTTCTATTTCCCACATCTTTTCCAGAGAAGAAACCTTGTTCCTCAGATCCTGCACTTTTGTTGATGCTTGTTCAGCTTCAACTTTAGTGTCCGAATCACTATCTGTCAGCTCCACCATCTCCGAATCTGGTACTATGTTTTCTACAATAACCACTTCGTCTGAGTTGTTTTCATTGTGAGCCTCTATTTCAGCTATTGGTTTCGATATTAGCTCGGGGGTATGGATTTGATCCTTCTTCATGCTATAAGCATATAACAAGCCTTTTCCACTAGACATCTACACATATAAATTATCCTGATTAACATATAGTATATACACACAGCAAATAATAGTTTTATATAAGTTATCTTTTATTTTGTTTGACGATGGATTTAGTCAATTCATCTCTTTATAAACTCTATATGAGTTATTTATATTCTCAACGTTTTCCTCTGTTCTAAGGTTATAGCCTAAGGTCTATCCCACCTAAGGTTTCTAACCCTAAAGCTTTGATACGAACCTGTAAAGCCCCCAAATTCAGGTACTTGAAACCCGAATTCAGTGCTTCACGATACCATTTCTATGAGTGGAATAATACTAATAATAATAACAATAATATAAATATTTAACTTAATTTACATAACTATCAAAGTCTAGCTCCCAAGTACGTAACCTTTAATCATTCCTTACAGTACATGATAATAAATATATAACATTGTCTTAATAATACTAAACTATTACATAAGATAACATTGAAATCATTCAGCAACCTTTCCCTTTCCCTTGTTTCTAGCAGAGCCTTCAAATTGCTCACACTTAGCTGAAAACATTTAAATTAAGCAAGGATGAGCATTTGAGTGCCCAACAAGTAATAACAATTATATATATATATATATAAGCTGAAAGAATTTGAATGTTTTCTTAATACTACTCTTCTACAACAAATCAATAGTTGTGAAGTAATCTGAACCGATAATAATTATATAACAACCCTCTTTCAAATTTTTGAAACTACGTACTGACTATAAATAGGGTTAAGGAGACATACTATGAACATTGTTTTCATTTTCGAAAAGGTTAAACAGAACTTCATCTGTAAACCGTCATAACTTATGGGCACTGGGGTGATCAGCCCATTGTACCCTATATTGGTCAACACTGCATGCAAGAACGATAGGATCGTTCACTCTGTCTGCCTTGGGCGCATAAAAGTTTTCCCGTGTAATGGATGTTCATATTTGTCGGGGTTCTAAACCAAAGCAATTCGGTTGGATAATAATAACGTTTTATCTTGTTCAACAATAATCTATAATTCAACATATATGTATACGGGTAATTAATAAAGGTGTATCAACATGTGATTAAATACAATGATTATCCTAGTGGGGACACTTGTATAACCATTTATAAAAATTAACGAACATAATATATATCTGAATTACCATATACTAACATGTTGATAATCAATGAGCGTATATAATATAGGGTTAATAATCTGTACAATAATAATATAATTCTGAAATATTCTTACTCACGTCCATTGCATAAAGAAAATGCAAAGGTAGGATACTTACCGGATCTTATACCGCTTAATAACACGAACTTAGTTTAATCTTTTATATCACGACCTATCATTAATCAGATCATTCGTTCGATTAGAACAATATACTATAACATATAGTATTGCATTTCACAGTCAGTACATAATCTAATCGCATTATCACACATGTTCAACAGTTATTGCATCACAAACAAACATTAATACAGTCAAAATATCTAAGTCCAGATCAATTTCTGAAATATGTCGGTGTATCGACATCTTTATCGGATAATTATCGAGCCTAAGACTCTATTCCAACGTTCAATATCTGTAAGTATCAGTCATATTATTTTAAATGACTTAATAAACATTTATTAATTTATCATGAATTTTCCAACACCGAAATCATTATTAAATGATTTAAATGATCCCCAAATTTTTTGGAATTTTAGAAAATGAGTTACTAGTTTTAAAGTTCCCAAAACACTCGGATCTTTCTTCATTTTTCATAAATTTAGTTCTTCTCAGAAAAATCTGAAATTTTCAGGGTAGGCTCTCCTAACATATATGAACCCATCAGTAAATATTTCTGAATTTTCCGAAGTATACACAAAGATGAGATATTCAAGGTAAATATTTAGGAGTCCTTTACGGAAATATTCATTACGCACAATCTATAACTTGAAACGTGTCCGTTCTTTTTCCTACATGTAGATAACTTCTCAAGGTACCTCTGTGAAGTTTCCTAGATTTTTAATAGACATGAAACTGTCCGAAACAGACCCAGGAAAAACGGGGCAGAAGCTATTTTAGGGGTTTTGAACCCTTAACATTCCAAGTGGGCTGTTTTGGGGAAATTAGATCCAAAGGATTCAAAACTTGCTAGATTTGTGTTCTATTACTTGGGTTTACTAGATAACTCATGTATCTAGCAACCCCCTTCGACGGATCATAAATCCAAGTTGTAAAACTTGAGTTATACAAGATTTTGTGGAAGAAAACAAGAGTTTTCACCCTTGGAGAACATATGCTCATATTCTTCCTCTAAGCCTTTGATCTAACACTCAAGATACTTAGTTCCATACATGATGATATATAGGACTAGGGTATCTTGAGTATTTGTTCATAACCCCAACAAAACTCAAGCTATAATACAAAGTAGAAGAAGAAGAAGATGAAAATTAGGTTATACCTTGATTTAGTGGCAACCTCCCTTGATTTACCAAAGTAGAGTATAAACTTAGGGTGCATAAACAAACTAGCACACCTCTCTCTCTCTCTCACTAAACCGAACCCTCTCTCTCTTTTCTCTCTTTGAAGTTTGCTAGCTTGGGAGAAAAGAAGAAGAAAGAGAAAAAGAGAAATGCAAATGATCTAGCAAATGAATGGGGTGATTAACTAATATCCCCCATACTTTTATTGTCCCTTGAATAAAAGGCTTCACCTTATCTCTTCCAAATGAGCCTAATCATGTGATTAAAGGTTCTTAATAGATTTGCAACCAATGAGAGCTTGACAACCATGTACTTGTGTGTAAGAGTTACTAATTATGGACATTGTTTAGCTTAATTAGTTGCCTTAAAAGGCCTAATAGGGCCAGCTATATAAATGCCCACTAATTCCTTCATTTAGCTTTTATTTTAATGCATAAATTAGATAAATCAAAGGTCTAAAATACCCTTAATCAAGTGGACTAAGTTTGGGCTTGTATTTTATTTCTTTTGGGCTTCTCCTTTAATTGTTTTGGGCCATGTAATAAACATAGTCTAACAATTTTAATATATGCTACACAAATTGTTTATTTAGGGTTTCCATTCCCAATATTATGAAATTTAATTACTTATACATGTGACTTTAGCTCATAACCTAATTAGGTTTACTAGAAATAGGTTTAAAATTATTAGCAACTTGAAATAACAAGATTATCCACATAAGTTAGTATACATATTAAATACTAACCTTTCCTTATTACCATAACCCTTAGGTTATTTAATTGTCGCACCTAATGTACAATTAGGTTACGAAGCTTTCATTTATGGTTTAAAATAAAATAAAATTAGTTTCTAAAATTTGTAATTAGGGTTTCACAGTAATACAAGGGTTTGTCACATAACATCATAATTGACCAACCCTTATTGGTCCACATATACAGTACATATATATAGCACTGAAAAATCGAAATATAATTATTATAATAATTCTATAAATCATTTCATATATTATATAAATAATATATGATTATATCTTCATGGAAAATAATTAATAAAACATTTCTACTATAAAATTAATTATGATAAGAATATAATTTATAATGATCAATAATTCTAAAATAAAATTATTTGTAACTATTCATATTTTTATTTATCACATAAATACATATACACATTATCTTAGCACATATTCCCCATATTTAAAATATATAAAAAAAATTATACGCAAAAGTTCTAATTTATTTGTATCGAAAATATCGGGTTCTTACAATCCCAGGTTAAACAAACCTTAAACATCTATGCGGAAACATAAACAATTAATAAATCTTAACACCATTAAGCCTTAACACATAAATTTGACATCTCATAAATACAAGTCTTCAACATTTGTTAACCTTGCCCTTGCCTTTACTAGTAGAAGGCTCGTTGGTTCTTTCGTTCTTAACTACAATGTTATTATTACGCAATAGTGAGCATGATTGCTCACAAATAAAATAATGAAATAACAATGTATAATAACATGCGAGTGAATCAAAGACTTCTGAAATAAAAGCTCAACTTTTGAATCAAGAATGAATAACAAGAATCAAAAGATTTCTGAGGGTCATAAGACCTTGAACTATGTCCTAGGTTATCAAGGGTTATCCTTGAAACCTTTAATAGTCATAAGACTATGGACTCTTCTTCTCGTACTTAGGGGGATCAGCCCTTAGTACCATACTGTGCACAATATCTTAACGCTAACGCATAAGAAATCCCTATACAGGGTTTTTCATCTCAGTTTGACATTAAAGTCCGTACCAAAGGAAGTTTGGTTTGGATAAATCAATAAGGGTTCTGAATTTAGAACGTTCATCAACTATGGACTAGTTGAATCAATAAGGATTCGCTAGTCTAACAAGGTTCAACAATAAATGATATTTATAATGAATAACAATCTCAATAGGTATACAATAGAACAATTATTGTATAAAAGAATCATACTTTGAAAAGATAGTAAATCTTTAACATAAAAAATGAACTTGATTTATAACTTGAATAATGATAACAAGTAGGGTTAGGAAACTTGCCTCGTGCATAGATTACACGTTAATTAAACACGTTCCTTGAATTTAATCCTACATATCATTTCCATTCACAACTATAGTTAATTATAACATAACTAATCATCAAACATTCATTCTTTTTGTCTAACTTGATTATGACAATACTTAGTCAATTTACTACATTGTCACATACTTTACATTTCACGAATGACAAGCTAATTATGTATTCAATAATTCAATCCACATTCAATTTTGTTATTTACATGTTAAGCATTTATTTTAACATCTCATTATACTTCAAACATATTTCAATATTTATTAAATTAGGTTTATACCACATTGCTAGACTTAACATTTTAAAAATTCATTTCTGAATATTCTGGAGAGTGGTGTATGCTTACATTATGTACTTAGTTTTTCGTATTTTCGGCATGCTTGACACGGCTACCGGTTTGAGACCTAAGACCTAACGTAGCAGTGGCGGCACATGCGACGAATTAGGCAGCAAATGTGGCTGATGCGTACATTCAAATAGAATTTGCGATTCATGAAAAATCGCAGAACATGCCAATTTCTGCTAATTTCTTATTTTCTACACGAGTTTAGACATACCCACGTGATATAATTCATGCATAATCATTACCCAACATTTATATAATGATTTTAACCCATTAAAACACATAATTACAAAATTAAAATATGTAAATTTCACTGTTCTTGATGTTCTTGAAGGTTTTGAACATAAATCATGAAAATTAATACTACGGATTCGTTATAACACCGAATCCGTTCATTTAAGGTTTGGTCTTTTCGTATCAACATGCATAATCAAATAAGAGTGGGAATTTTACAAAAAAACCTTTATGTTTGATATATTAAAATCACGTATAAGGCCATATGGCCATATTCTATACTCTGTAAGTTTTGAGCAACATATGCGACATATTTTATGATACTGATGATATGGTCTACATAATATATATATAATTAAATATGATATGATAACATTTAACACATACATAAACTCATAATCATACCCTTTCCCAATTACAGAGACTTTACAAAAGCTTTGAAAGCCATTTTCATAAAACTCAACCAACGTAAAATAGAAATTGGTTTGGAAAAATTACCCAGAGTATAGATTAGAAGAGTTGATCAATGATGATCCTTTCACAAGTATTTGTTTGATTACCCACTCACAATCTTCTTCACAAAATCACAATTTCTCTTTGAAAATTTTCTATTCTTTCTGACTTGTTATGATAGACTTAGAAAAATAATAATAAGAATACGTATAAAGGAAAGGAACTGACGCGTTGTGGTCAGTTACCCAATCATGGGTTAACTGCCCTCAACCTCCACTAGTGCCATGTTTGGCTAGCCTTAAAAGTCTTATTCCCATTAAATTTAATAACTCTTTTATCTTATAGTTTAAATCATGTCACACCCAATTCAAATATCTTATTTAATTTAAATAAAATATAATAATTTATCATAAATTCACATAATCATATAATTATTTTTCTCATTAATTAATTATATCAAATTATTAAATCTCTAATTAATATTAAATTAATTAAAATAACATTAGGCTTATTAAATATTTCTTTTAATTCAATAAGCTCACATAATTACATACTTGAATAATAATTATTCTCTACATTAATTTAATAAATATAACACATATAATTAAATTAATCTACCACAATTGCATCAATTAATTATTTAATCTAATAATTAAATCATCAAAAATATTTATTTAATTCAATAAATATTAAGAATTAAATTACAAAAATCTCGTTCGTCACAACAACACTGTTACAAATCTAATCGCGCACATTAACTTTAAGCAGAAACTGTCTTTAACCTTTCATTGTATCCGACACATTCGCCTTAATCTACAATGGTTTATCATGATATAGCAAGGGTGAGCATAAAAGTTTCCCAGCAAGTTTAAATTCAACAATTTAACGATATATCATGATTGAAAGAGTCTGAATAATAAGCTGGCTATAATTCAACAATATAATTATGAACTAGCAGGAATAAAATTTTGACTAAACAAGTATTAAACATGAACAAATATATCTGAACCAACTGGTAATGAAGGTGATCAGACTTTCATACCTGACTTATATATGCAATATGTACAGAGTACAATTATACATGGCAATCAACAATGATTAACCATAAGCATATCCGAATGAAACAACTCTTAATAGAGTTAAGTAAAAATAAACTTGCCTGAACCGTTGATTATCGCTACACAATTTATATCGCCTTATCCGAAGACCTAATATTAGTAATATAGATCTCCAATATTAGAATAATGTCATCACAATATAAAACTATAATATATATATATATATATATATATATATATATATATATATATACATACATACCTAGAATAACCTAAACACATAACACATAACCCTATCAGTCTACAACACACATAAGCCTTGACCTCAAGTCAAACTTTTACAGTCTGAGTCGAGTTCGGCAAAATTCTAACATCCCGACGGTCTAGTCAGACTTTTATCGAGTCTAAGTTCAATTAAACTCTGACTTAACACTTAACAATTATCTTAAATAATGTTATAATAGTTAAAACATTTATCGAAGTCTCGTAATAATTTTTAAATAATTATTACTATTTATCATGAATTTTAATCATTAAAAACGATTTAAATAATATAAATACCACATAATTCTTTTATCATTAATATTTATTTATTATCAAATATTAATGAAATACATAATATAATATTATAATCTATTTATAATATTACATAGTATTTTAATACTTTAAAATCACATTTATATGATTTTTAAACAATTAAATTCATTATCCTATTATTTCTTTTAATATTAAAATATTAATATTTTAATGACAAAATATCAAAAATTATATTTTATAAATAAAAATATTTTTATAACACTTAAATCATATTTATATGATTTATAAAGCATTAATTCTATTTTTCCATAATTTATTTAATATATTTATTAAATAAACTAACTATCATTAATATTGATTAATTAATGAAATTCATCACAAAATATTAAAAGTAACTAAAAATAACTAAAAATATTTTATTATACCATAATATTATTTTTCATGATATTTCAAGTATTAAAATCATTTTTAAATTATTTATTTAATATTATAATTAAATAAATTAAATACCATTTATATTCCAAAAAATATTAAATATTTATGAAATATACTCTAAATAATTAAAAAATATTTTTTGGAATTTAAAATAATTTTTCAGAATTTATTATGTATTTTTTATAATTAAACTCTATTTTTTTCTATTTTTAAATAATTTTCAGAAAATCAGAAAATAAATAATAATAAAACCGTCGCTAAAGGGCCCTATAGCGACAAACTCGTCACTATAGGTGTTCTTAAGCTGCCCAGAACTTCAAGTCAGTTTACAAGGTATCTAGTTTGACCGTGATTACAACAGTGTTTGTGTTGATTTCTAGGAAGCTAATGGAACCTAGAATGTAGTATAAGTGTAATACTATAATTATAATCAAGTTTCATGACCATTACACAACAGATCAGAGAGATTCAAACTTTCCAAATCGTTGTCAGACCCGTTCTTCAATTTCTGGGTTTTCCAGAATTGAAGAATAGTCGAGGTGTCCATCTACCAATCCTTATAACGTGCAATCTGGGCTTTGTTTGTATGTTTTATTAATTCAGTCATGAACTAGGGATTTCAGGGAAGGATTCTATAACATAATATCAGTGTACTATCAACAAAATCACAAGATTCAGGCTGGTCAAACATTGTGAGAAAATTCGGCCTTTGAAGATTCTGGGTTTTCCAGAACTTCAACAAAGCAGACGGTCAACGATACTTTGACCAAGGTTATTTATGAATCTGATGCAGATATAGGTGATCTAAGGGCACGATTGTGTAGTCCTTATGTCATACTACAACAGTAAAACAACAATATAGCCAAAACTAACAAACTCAGTAAGATCATGGCCAAACAAAACGTTGTCAGACAACACGCTGAGTTCTGGGTTGCCCTGAAGTTTACTCCCGTGATCGGTCAACGCTGTTTGACCGATCATAACATGCATGCAACCTAGACACGATCCACCCCTGATTCCATTTGTAGAGCAAAGAGGACATATCATACTACACGTTCAAATATTAAAAACACAAAAACAATTAACATACACCGATCTATGAAGTCTGACATTTGTTTGTCAGACGACATTTAAAAAGTTTTCCAGATTTTTGAAAAATGCTATTTCGTGCATTTTGATGTTATGGATTCACTATATAGCAACCCAGATCATCAAGTGACACCTTATTACACAACTTAAAACAACAAATCATAACAAATAACATAGATCACAAGATTTCGAAATTTTAGGGTTTGTATACCTTTTATGCTTTGATCTTGATTTCTGACTTCTAATTTTGATCTTGGCTTGATATGAAATGATCATGGCTTTATTTCTCTCTCTCTCACACTCTATATTTCAAAAATTGTAGAGAGAGGATGTCTTGGATATTATGTCAACTAAAGTAAGTAATTTTCTTACTTTAATTCTTAACTTTTTGATTTCTATGGCCAATATTGTTGCAATGTGGCCTCATGGTTGATTTGTGGAGGAGTTGGACACATGTCAAGCTTCCTTGGTGAATCACCACACATTTTGGCAAAATATCTTATATTTACTAAATAATACAATAACGGTAAAATGGTCATTTATCTTTTAATTTTAATGGCATTTTAGTCTTTTGTCCAAACCCTTAGGGTTTAGGGTTTAGGGTTTGAGCCATTTAGGGTTTGAACCCTTAGGTTTTAGAAATATTTTCTAGAATTTCCAAATTAGGTTTCAAAAATAGAAAATTAATATTTCAAAAATATAATTAGAATTTTCTAATTATATTAAAATTTACTAATCATAATTTAAATCTTGCTAATTAGGATTAATATATCCTAATTAAAATTGCTATTTAAGCAATTAGGGTCAATATGGTCATTAGGTTTTATAACCCTAAAATTATGATTTCTAATAGAAAAATAATTTTCTAATTTAGAAATTAGATTTTCGTAATTAGATTAGGGTTATAGAATTACTTTATATCTTGAAAATTAGGATTAAGGTTTCCTAATTAACATTAAATATATTAAATTAACACTTAGGTTTTCCCTAATTACAAATTAGGGTTCTTTAACCAGAAATTAGGGTTTTCAAAATTTGAAATTAGGGTTTGCTAATTAATTAAGCTTTACCCTAATTAATCTTATAATTATTTACACTTACGCCATTAAGTTCCCAATTTAGGGTTTCATACACCGAATTAGGGTTTCGAATTCCCGGAACTGACATTAGGGTTTCTAGAACCGATTTCTAGGGTTTCTTGTTGATCGCTAGGGTTTTCTAACCGAACGTTGACATTCTTAATATATATTTAGGGTTTGTTACATATATCGTTTATCTGGTCAACCTTTGACCCTTGACCACATATTGTACACATATACATAGAACATATTCACTTATTCCCTTAATCTGAAGAATTCACCTAAATCCTTTACAGAATTTTGAAATCCTCAAAATTCTATCTTAAAAATATCAAACGTATACACTTATTTTCTGTCTAGGTTCTAATTTATAACCTTAAATCAGTTAATAAAAATTTTAAAAATATTGAAAATTCTCGGGTTGTCACATTCACCCCTTCTTCTAAAAATTTCGTCCCCAAAATTTACTTACACCTTACACCATACTGCTTACACCATTCACACATATTATAACGTGCTACCCAATACACCACTCACAAGAGTAAAAGTTTTCAAATTGTGCTGAGGGGTCATATAGACCATGAACACAGTTTTAACGGTATTGATCATACCGTAAAACAATACATTACTTGGTATGTTTACAATCACAAAGAAGGTAAACTACCATTGCTAGTACTTTAGATGATCAGCCTAACGTACTCTTATGTCATGCATAACGTATTAATCATGTATAGCGAAAACTTACGCCACTTGATTGGATTATTTATCCAAACAACATAGTCCACCTCAGTCTTATCATATGATTCCGCACCAAAATAATTTGGGTCGAAATTTCTTTCAATGAACACTTAGAGTTTTCATAAACTTTAGTCTAGCTGAATCGAAGAGCATAGACTCATATCAATAATTCAATTCAATCGAATTATTTAGGTGTAGCCAAACCCCGTTGGCAAATTAAAATTTTGAAAATATTTTCGAGAATGACGTCATGATGCCGCATCTTGTATTAACAAATCCAGCTTGAGGATGTCGCCATTGTATGACTTTTGTCATAACACATCATACAATAGTGGAATAATGATTTTAGATCAAATTCACACTAAGTATTCCTGTATTTACAACTCCATCAAATTTTTATCATCTCTGCACCAGTTTACATGGTACATGAGTGATAAATAAAATATATTTTGATATTTCAAATCATTTGCGTCTAGCTGAAATAAGTAGCATAGACTATACTTTAAACCGTTTCAAAAATGATTACGAGTCTACATATATTTATATATATATTTTTCAAAAGCACGTAATGCGTATTTAGCTTGATGTAAAAATTTTGAAGTCTAGCATAGCTAGGAGTTTTGGAAAACTTATGTCTCCCCTAATAATTATATGCTTAAACAATCTATCTGTTCCTATAATCTTTAATACTCCATTTACACACAACTATACCTAGTTCGTCAAACCACACTTATGAGTTCATAAATTGCCACAATTATATGAGTTTAAGAACTTTCCTAGACAGACATTTGGCATCCATTCGCTGAGGGGTTCATAAACATTTCATATAACTATGAATCAAGTATGTTACATAAGTATGAGTTTTATGAACTCGTACTTAATCTTATAACCTCTACCTATGACCAATCTATCTGTTCTACACATGAGAAAGGAATCACCCTCTTAACATGCATATAACAAATAGCGCGACACCAACATTTCAATGATTATCATTGTCAGAACTAAGCAGTTGTTACACCAAGTACAATTCCCCATCCACACAAGGAATCATACAACTCAGTTGCCGACATGAATCCTCAATTGAATCCCCACCTAACACTAACTCCCTTCTCAATATGAATTTCATTTAATCCGTATTCATAATCCTTTCCTGAATCTGTACCAATTCATACTACAACTGACACCCAGCAATCTTGATGTACACTTTTGAATCATTCACTTGATTCTTATTCCATACTATAACCTTATCCGATCATGGAGTGATCTCATCGTATATATTACGATTCATTTCTATATCTTGATCGTTTTGTTTTACGATCTCCTATCGCTGTACTTTTAGTCTTTTAGACGCTATCTATTCATCACTACTATTCAACTTTATTATAAGAGTTAGGGAACTCTGTATCTTATAACTCACCGAGATTCGTCTTTGAATCTTACCGACCAATTAACTCTATGTGAGTTAGATCTTATCCTAATCACTGCGGTTATTAGTCTCAGGTATTCCTACCTAAGGTTCATAACCTACAGCTTTGAGACCAACTGTGACGGTCCCGAATCCGAGGTCCCGAATCACCGCGGATCCGATTCAATCATTCTGTGACGCCCCCAAAATTAGGTATACATCACCCATTCTGAGTCGCCAGATACATGGTAAAAAATTCAAATACATCTTCATTTATACAACTGTTGAGCTGTCGTATAGAATACGACCACAGTTAAGTGTGAGTTTTAATACAAATGTATGTAACTCTCATGGTGCCTCGACTACAACCTTACAATGGTACTTTACATAAAAGTATAGTCAAAAACTGTTTTAGAAATTAAAATCTTTGGTAAGTGCTCAAGGAAACCTTCGTACATGGGAGGCCATGCGTCTAGGTTATAATAGATATCTAATGGCAACAGAATTATCCTTGATTGACCCAATAGACCCCAAAGAAAAATCGAGAAGATTACTATCATCTTCTTTCCAATGGTGAGTCTTCTCTTGACATATAACTATCTCCACTGTCTCCAAGTGAATATTATATTTCAAATCAACTCCAAGATCATATAGGTAGTGCCCGTAGATATACTCAGCAAGTGGATGCGTACAACCCTATCTTATGATAACACGAGGTTGTATGTCATTAGACATCTTTTATGATAGTGGCAAAACACCCTTCCAAAGTTGGGTTCACCTCACCCTATTTGATTCACCAAATATAACTACTAAATGTTGTATAGAATACAACACACTTTTCTATACTGTTTAGGGAGAACCTCCACAACTAGAGACCACCGTTCTATTCCCTCATTATTTCCGCTCGACCGTGAACACTCTTTACTAAACACACTTTTATTACCCGAAAAGGAATTGTGAAGCAGAAAGGGAGAGCACAACTAGCCCAATAAAGAATATCGTGACTAAAGATAATTAAATTATCAATAGCTTTCATCAATAATAAATTAGAGATTTAGAACATATGGTAGATGATAAAACTTTTCAACCATAGTTGCAGCGGAACGAGCAATCCATTAGAAGAGTCAAATAGACCATAAGGTCTATTATCTTCTCTATGTTAAAAGTCCACCAATAATGTGTTATCCCTGGAACATCAATCAACAATTCCCATCCACGATCATGTGAATAACTCATAATCACAATTCTGATTCTAAATTCCTCTTCGCACCCAGGACGAAGATAATTTTCATCACCTGTCTTCACCTGAAACATCAAAAATCATGGTTATACCAAATCACAATTCCTGCTCAAAATCATTAAATCATCTTTGCACTACGACCAAAGATATTCATTATTATCACATCCATGAATTAATATTTTATTGCTGAGACTCAGCTCAATAAATAATCCACATCATCTAATCATCCCTGCACTACAGGCCAAGGACATTCTTTAGTATCACGACCATGAATTATCCATGCACTACGGGCCAAAGATAATCGTGTTTTCATTAACGGTCCTGATCATGCCATAAAACAATTCATCTTTGCACCCTTTGCCGAAGAGAATCCATAGCCATAATCATACCAAAAACTGTCCATCAATGCACTACGGGCCAATGATGACTTTTTCATTAGTATCACAACCACAAATTATCCATGCACTATGGGCCAAAGATAATCGTGGTTTTTTTTTTATCAAGGGTTCTGATCATGCTATAAAACAATTCATCTTTGCACCCTTAGCCGAAGAGAATCCATAGCTATAATCATACCAAAAATTGTTCATCAATGCACTACGGGTCAATGAGGACTTTTTCCACATCATTTTCAATATTATGGTCATGATTATACCGAATAATCCCTGGTCATAATCATACCAAGTCCATCTATGCACTACAGGCCAAGGATGACTTTCAACATAATATAAATATGAGGATGATGACAATATTATAAGCATTAATCAAACTAAATCAAGGATAAATATTAAAGACTTTAAATTTATCCAGACATTATCAATCACTTAATAAAATCATAATCTAATACTGTTAATACTATAATAATATTTTAATCACTTCTTAAACTTATAAACAATTACATTTAATTGTTTACACTTTTCCAAATAATGCATTTAATCATTCAAAAATGTCATACTCATAAGATTTCATCACCAATAATCAAATTACTCATTAAAAATCTGCATATACCTTATATAGGATTTCCAAGCCATAAAATCCTATTTACCAATTCTTCAACTCCACATAACATATTTAACTCATATGTTCGTAGCTAAACTATTTTCATGAAAAATACCAATTCAGTCCCCAAAATTATTCATTTATGGGATTTAGCATAATATAGTCCCGTATTGAACATATATTTTTCTTAACATTTTTAAAATTCAGTTACTATTTTTCAAAAATCAATTTCTAATTAATTCCTTAAGAAATTAGCTACCTCATGGTTAACTCTAGAAATTCCCAAATCTTGGCAGGATCTTACACATGTTAACGTGAGCTTCCAGTTTAAATTTTATGGTCATCGGAGTTATAGAACTCCTAAGTTATAAAGCTTTTTTGTTAAAAACCTAAATATTGAAATGGTCATAACTTGCTCATTTTAAGTCGAATGAGCTCATTTTTGTCAGAGGTACTTTATACCATATACTTTCATTTCCCAAAAGCCGAAATTTTCTCACAAATTAAGTGGCCAAAAAATTTCTTTTTAAAATCGTGGCGTGAGAAATTTTTTTTATATTTTGCAGTTTTTCGTACTTTGCTAAAATCAGTCCACACAAAAATCTACAACACCTTTTCTAGTGATTCCACATGAATAAGTTACAAAACTCATAGACCTAACTCTAAAACTTGACCACACTCAAAAATTCAAAATATAATAGGAGATATGGTCAATTGAATTTCATATTCTATTTTCACCAAAATCTGATTTTTCAACCCTTTGTGATTTCTAAGAAACTTTCATATTTACACATAATAACCAACATAACTCATCATAACACTTACTAATACCACATATACCCATGATTTTCATTAATCCAATGCTTTTATTATGACTTTCATCATAATCCACGTAAACAGATCATTTTCACAATTTAACAAGGAATGAAATACAAAGGATCGTTCACCATGCATGTGGTAATCCACATGTATGTGTTATTCCAATGTAATAATAAAGAATGGAATAATGTAGGATTCACCATGCATGCGATAGAGACCGCATGCATGTGTTATTCCCAATGTAATTATAAATACCGAACCAGTCCCACAGAAACGCATGAAACAGGATATTCCAAAGAGAGAATAAAAAAGATTTTAACCAGTCCCATGAAACGCAAAAACGCATGTGCATGATATTCCAAATAATAATAGTAAAGACGAACCCGGATCCGGCGAAAAACATGCATGTGATATATTCAAATGTAATAATAAAGAATGAAATAATGTAAGAATTTCACCAACTATAGGGTAGCCATGCGTATACAGTTATTCCAATGTAATAATAAATAATGGAATAACATAAGTTCTCTTCATGAATACAAAAGAAATAATACCCCTTACTATAATAATAATAATAATAATAATAATAATAATAATATCCTTTACGAGTACGACAAATAATATCCCCTACCTTTGAAATAAGAGTATTCCGACTGGTAGGGCGAGGATATACTCGAAGAAAACTTTCACTACGCTCAAAGCTTTCTTAAACTCTAAAGAAATACACTCAAGACTATAGAAGAAGAACTCTCTCTATAGTTTCTCTCTCTAGAGTTTCAATGAATTCGTAAGAAATAATGAAGGAATGAGCTTCTATTTATAGAACAATGGACTGCATAGTAAATAACTCATGAACGGTCCAGATTGATTTACTTTAATCTGACGGTCCATAATTAAAGCAAAATCTTTTAAATAAAATATAATATATTCTATTTATAATCTAATAAAACGAATAACTTTATAAAAGATTTTACTATGCAAACACTATGCATGTACTATGCATAATAAAATATAATATATTCTATTTATAGAATAACTTTATAAAAGTATTCATTTTTATATAAAAAGATTTTACTATATATAAAAAAGATGCATAATAGAATATAATATATTCTATTTATAGAATAACTTTATAAAAGTATTCTGTTTTATATAAAAAGCTTTTCTGTTTTATTGCATTAATAATACCAATAAAACAAAACTGAGTGACTTATTACGTAAGCATCAATAATCAATACCGTGTACTACTATACAACCACGCGTATTATTGTACTTTTAACACCGGGTGTTTCAAGAGTTAACGGTAAAACTTCTGCCGTTATTTTTATAAAAATATTTTTGTCATTTTCTCAATCCGACAATAATTCTGTTGTGGGGTCCATAAATGATTGTACCGTCGTACCGATATTCCCCGACAAAAAGAATATTCCCCGACTAATCGAATATTCCCCGACACAACGAATATTTTATATCAACTTGCTTACTTTGCAAAAAAAAAATTCACATATTACCCTTAACTTTAAACTTTTATCAATTTAACTTATTTACCAAAATAGAAAAATTGAATACTTTTATTTCATAAAATTCGGGGTCTCAGAATCACCCCTCCTTATGAAATTTCACCCTCAAAATTTACGTACGTACCTGATATTCGAAGAGATGAGAATACCTTGCTTTTTTTTTTGGATTGTACCTTCCTGCTATATCCTCTCAGATCATGATTTTTCCATTGCTCATCTCCTGTATTTCAGATATCATTCTAGAATATAGCTTCAAAACAAAGGTTAATTGACATATCACAATTTGTCAATTTATCAAGTAAATAATTTCAGCTTAGGTAAGTCACACACTAGCGAAGTATATAACTCATCTCTCCCCTCCTAGTTCTAGACTCTTATCTCCGCCAGCGACCATATCCCTAAGCTCTGATACCAAATGTGACGCCCCCAAAATTAGGTATACATCACCCATTCTGAGTCGCCAGATACATGGTACAAAATTCAAATACATCTTCATTTATACAACTGTTGAGCTATCGTATAGAATACGACCACAGTTAAATATGAGTTTTAATACAAATGTATGTAACTCTCATGGTGCCTCGACCACAACCTTACAATGGTACTTTACATAAAAGTATAGTCAAAAACTATTTTAGAAATTAAAATCTTTGGGAAGTGCTCAAGGAATCCTTCGTTCATGGGAGGCCATGCGTCTAGGTTATAATAGATATCATATGGCCACAGAATTATCCTTGGTTGACCCAATAGACCCCAAAGAAAAATGAGAAGATTACTATCATCTTCTTTCCAATGGTGATTCTTCTCTTGACATATAACTATCTCCACTATCTCGAAGTGAATATTATATTTCAAATCAACTCCAAGATCATATAGGTAGTGCCCGTAGATATACTTGGCAAGTGGATGCGCACAATCCTGTTTTATGATAACACGAGGTTGTATGTCATTAGACATCTTGTATGATAGTGGCAAAACACCCTTCCAAAGTTGGGTTCACCTCACCCTATTTGATTCACCAAATATAACTACTAAATATTGTATAGAATACAACACACTTTTCTATACTGTTTAGAGAGAACCTCCACAGCTAGAGACCACTGTTCTATTCCTCTTTATTCTTCGCCGACCCAAAGAACACTCTTACTAAAACACTCTTTATTACCATAAAGGAATTGTGAAGCAGAAAGGGTGAGCACAACTAACCTAGTAAAGAATATCATGACTAAAGATAATTAAATTACCAATAGCTTTCATGAATAATAAATTAGAGATTTAGAACATATGGTAGATGATAAAACTTTTCAACCATAGTTGCAGCGGAACGAGCAATCCATTAGAAGAGTCAAATAGACCATAAGGTATATTATCTTCTCTATGTTAAAAGTCCACCAATAATGTTTTATCCTTGTAACATCAATCAACAATTCCCGTCCACGATCATGTGAATAACTCATAATCACAATTGTGATTCTAAATTCCTCTTCGTACCCAGGACGAAGATAATTTTTATCACTTGTCTTCACCTGAAACATCAAAAATCATGGTTATAACAAATCACAATTCTTGCTCGAAATCATTAAATCATCTTTGCACTACGGCCAAATATATTCATTATTATCACATCCATGAATTAATATTTCATTGCTGAGACTCAACTCAATAAATAATCCACATCATCGAATCATCCCTGCATTACAGGCCAAGGACATTCTTTAGTATCACGACCACGAATTATCCATGCACTACGGGCCAAAGATAATCGTGTTTTCAACTAACAGTCCCCGATCATGCCATAAAATAATTCATCTTTGCACCCTTGGCCGAAGAGAATCCATAGCCATAATCATACCGAAAACTGTCCATCAATGCACTACGGGCCAATGAGGACTTTTTCATTAATATCACAACCACAAATTATCCATGCATTACGGGCCAAAGATAATCGTGTTTTTTTTATCAACGGTCCTGATCATGCTATAAAATAATTCATCTTTGCACCCTTGGCCGAAGAGAATCCATAGCCATAATCATACCAAAAATTGTCCATCAAGGCACTACGGGTCAATGAGGACTTTTTTCACATCATTTGCAACATTACGGTCATGATTATACCGAATAATCCTTGGTCATAATCATACCAAGTCCATCTATGCACTACAGGCCACAGATGACTTTCAACATAATATAAATATGAAGATGATAACAATATTATAAGCATTAATCAAACTAAATCAAGGACAAATATTAAAGATTTTAAATTTATCCAGACATTATCAATCACTTAATAAAATCATAATCTAATCAAGTAATACTATAATAATATTTTAATCACTTTTTAAACTTATAAACAATTACATTTAATTGTTTACACTTTTCAAATAATGCATTTAATCATTCCACATAACATATTTAACTCATATGTTCGTAGCTAAATTATTTTCATGAAAAATACCAATTCATATTCCCAAAATTATTCATTTCTACCAATTTAGCATAATATAGTCCCGTATTGAACATATATTTTTCTTAACATTTTTAAAATTCATTTACTATTTTTCAAAAATCAATTTCTAATTAATTCCTTAAGAAATTAGCTACCTCATGGTTAACTCCAGAAATTCCCAAATCTTCTTATGATCTTACACATATTAACGTGAGCTTCCAGTTTAAATTTCATCGTCATCGGAGTTATAGAACTCCGGTTATAGCATTTTTCGTCGAAAAAAAACTAAATATTGAAATGGTCATAACTTGCTCATTTTAAGTTGGAATGAAATCAGTTTTGGACAGGAGGTACTTTATACCATATACTTTCATGTCTCAAAAGGCCAGAATTTTTCTCACAAATTAAGTGATCGAAATGTTTCTTTTAAAATCGTGGCAAAGTGACTTTTTTCATATTTTGCGCGCTTTTCAGTTTTTTGCTAAAATCACCATCACGAAAATCTACAACACCTTTTCCAAAGATTCCACTTGGATAAGTTATAAAACTCATAGACCTAACTCTAGAACTTGACCACACTCAAAAATTCGAAATATAATAGGAGATATGGTCAATTGAATTTCATATTCTATTTTCACTAAAATCTTATTTTTCAACCCTTTGTTATTTCTAAGAAACTTTCATGTTTTCACATAATAACCAACATAACTCATCATAACACTTACTAATACCACATATACCCATGATTTTCATTAGTCTAATGCTTTTATTATGACTTTCATCATAATCCACGTAAATAGATCATTTTCACAATTTAATAAGGAATGAAATACAAAGGATCGTTCACCATGCATGTGGTAATCCACATAGACAAGTTATTCCAATAGAATAATAAAGAATGGAATAACAAAAGGATTCACCATACATGCGATAGAGACCACACAGACAGATTATTCCCAACAAAATAATAAATATGGAACCAGTCCCATGAAAACACACGCATGAGATATTCCAAAGCAGAATAAGTAAAGATTTTAAACCAGTCCCACAGAAAAGCATGCACGTGATATTCCAAATAGTAATAGTAAAGACGAACTAGGTCCGGCGTAAAACGCATGCATGTGATATTCCAACAGAATAATAAAGAATGAAATAACAGAAGAATTTCACCAAGTATTGGGTAGCCCGCATATATAGGTTATTCCAACAGAATAATAAATAATGGAATAACAGAAGTTCTCTTCATGAATACAAAAGAAATAATACCCCTTACTATAATAATAATAATAATATCCTTTACGAGTACGACAAATAATATCCCACACTATAATAATAATAATAATATCCTTTATGAGTACGACAAATAATATCCCCTACCTTTGAAATAAGAGTATTCTGACTGGTAGGGCGAGGATATACTCGAAGAAAACTTTCACTACGCTCAAAGCTTTCTTAAACTCTAAAGAAATATGCTCAAGACTATAGAAGAAGAACTCTCTCTATAGTTTCTCTCTCTAGAGTTTCAGTGAATTCGTAAGAAATAATGAAGGAATGAGCTTCTATTTATAGAACAATGGACTGCATAGTAAATAACTCATGAACGGTCCAGATTGATTTACTTTAATCTGACGGTCCATAATTAAAGCAAAATCTTTTAAATAAAATATAATATATTCTATTTATAATCTAATAAAACAAATAACCTTATAAAAGATTTTACTACGCAAACACTATGCATGTACTATGAAAACACTATGCATAATAAAATATAATATATTCTATTTATAGAATAACTTTATAAAAAAGTATTCTGCTTTTTATATAAAAAGATTTTACTATTAAAATACTATGCATAATAGAATATAATATATTCTATTTATAGAATAACTTTATAAAAGTATTTTGTTTTATATAAAAGCTTTTCATTTTTATTACATTAATAATACCAATAAAACAAAACCGAGTGACTTATCACGTAAGCATCAATAATCAATACCGTGGTGCTACTATACTGACCCACGCCAGATTCAGTACTTTTAACACCGGGTGTTTCAACAAGCTTAACTGTAAAACTTCCGCCGTTATTTTTATAAAAATATTTTTGTCGCTTTTCAATCGCATAATAATTCTATTGTGGGGTCCATAAACGATTGTCTTGTCAGATCGATATTCCCCGACAAAAAGAATATTCCCCACTAATCGAATATTCCCTAACACAACGAATATTTTATATCAACTTGCTTACTTTGCAAAAAAAAAAAAAACATATTACCCTTAAACTTTAAACTTTTATCAATTTAACTTATTTACCAAAATAGAAAAATTGAATACTTTTATTTCATAAAATTCGGGGTCTCACACATTCTATCACTATTACTATTTATGCGGAAAATTTAAACATAAATTGTTTATACATTAATGTTACATACTTTTCCCCATGGTCGAGTAACCTTAACTTATACACAAATCATAACTTTTCAATCACATAACATTATTATTATACAACATTATTACAAATCTAATCGCGCACATTAACTTTAAGCTGGAACTGTCTTTAACCTTTCCTTGTATATGACGCATTCGCCTTAATCTGCAATGGTTTATCATGATATAGCAAGGGTGAGCATAAAAGTTGTCCAACAAGTTTGAATTCAACAATTTAACGATATATCATGATTGAAAGAGTCTGAATAATAAGCTAGCTATAATTCAACAATATACTTATGAACTAGCAGGAACAAAATTTTGACTGAAGAAGTATTAAACATTAACAAATATATCTGAACCAACTGGTAGTGAAGCTGATCAGCCTTTCATACCTGACTTATACATGCAATATGTACAGAGTACAATTACACATGGAAATCAGCAATGATTAACCATAATCATATCCGAATGAAACAACTCTTAATAGAGTTAAGTAAAAATAAACTTGCCTGAACCGTTGATTACCGCTACGCAATTCATATCGCCTTATCCGAAGACCTAATATTACTAATATAGATCTCCAATATTAGAATAATATCATCACAATATAATACTATAATATATATATATATATATATATATATATATATATATCTATACACACACACACACATAGAATAACCTAAACACATAACCCTATCAGTCTACAACACACATAAGCCTTGACCTCAAGTCAAACTTTTACAGTCTGAGTCGAGTTCTACAAAATTCTAACATCCCGACGGTCTAGTCGGACTTTTATCGAGTCTAAGTTCAATTAAACTCTGACTTAACACTTAACAATTATCTTAAATAATGTTATTAACAGTTAAAAAATTTATCGAAGTCTCGTAATAATTTTTAAATAATTATTACTATTTATCATGAATTTTCAATCATTAAAAACGTATTTAAATAATATAAATACCACATAATTCTTTTATCATTAATATTTATTATCAAATATTAATGAAATACATAACATAATATTATAATATATTTATAATATTACAAAGTATTTTTTATACTTTAAAATCACCTTTATATAATTTTTAAACAATTAAATTCATTATCCGATTATTGCTTTTAATATTAAAATATTAATATTTTCATGACAAAATATCAAAAGTTATATTTTATAAATTAAAATATTTTTATAACACTTAAATCATATTTATATGATTTATAAAGCATTAATTCTATTTTTTCCATAATTTATTTAATATATTTATTAAATAAACTAATTATCATTAATATTGATTAATTAATGAAATTCATCACAAAATATTAAAAGTTACTACAAATAACTTAAAATATTTTATTATACCATAATATTATTTTTCATGTATTATTAAAATCATTTTAAATCATTTATTTAATACAATAATTAAATAAATTAAATACCATTTATATTCCAAAATATTAAATATTTATGAAATATACTCTAAATAATTAAAAAATATTTTTCTAACTTTAAAATAATTTTTCAGATTTTATTATGTATTTTTAATTATTAAAATCTATTTTTTTATTTTAAATAATTTCGGAAAATCGAAAAATAATAATAATAATAAAACCAAGTCACTAAAGGGGCCTATAGCTGACGTAATCTGTCGCTATAGGTGTTTTTTGAGTTCTTGCTTCTTGTCGCCTGAACTTTAAGTCAGTTTACAAGGTATCTAGTTTGACCGTGATTACAACAGTGTTTGTCTTGATTTCTAGGAAGCTAATGGAACCTAGAATGTAGTATAAGTGTAATACTATAATTATAATCAAGTTTCATGACCATTACACAACAGATCAAAGAGATCCAAGCTTTCCAAATCGTTGTCAGACCTGTTCTTCAATTTCTGGGTTTTCCAGAATTGAAGAACAGTCGAGGTGTCTATCTACCCATCCTTATAACGTGCAATCTGGGCTTTGTTTGTTTGTTTTATTGATTCAGTCATGAACTAGGGATGTTAGGGAAGGATTCTATAACATAATATCATTGTACTATCAACAAAATCACAAGATTCAGGCCGGTCAAACATTGTCAGAAAATTCGGCCTTTGAAGATTCTGGGTTTTCTAGAACTTCAACAAAGCAGACGGTCAACGATACTTTGACCAAGGTTATTTATGAATCTGATGCAAATATAGGTGATCTAAGGACACATTGTGTAGTCCTTATGTCATACTACAACAGTAAAACAACAATATAGCCAAAACTAACAAACTCAGTAAGATCATGGCCAAACAAAACGTTATTAGACAACACGCTGAGTTATGGGTTGCCTAGAAGTTTACTCCCGTGATCGGTCAACGATGTTTGACCGATCATAACATGCAACCTAGACACAATCCACCCCTGATTCCACTTGTAGAGAAAAGAGGACATATCATACTACACGTTCAAATATTAAAAATACAAAAACAATTAACATACACCGATTTATGAAGTCTGACATTTGTTTGTCAGACTACATTTAAAAAGTTTTCCAGATTTTCGAAAAATGCTATTTCGTGCATTTTGATTTTATGGATTCACTATATAGCAACCCAGATCATCAAGTGACACCCTATTACACAACTTAAAACATCAAATCATAACAAATAGCGTAGATCACAAGATTTCGAAATTTTAGGTTTTGTATACCTTTTATGCTTTGATCTTGATTTCTGACTTCTGATTTTGATCTTGGCTTGATATAAAATGATCATAGCTTTATTTCTCTCTCACACACTCTATATTTCGAAAATTGTAGAGAGGATGTCTTGGATATTATGTCAACTAAAGTAAGTAATTTTCTTACTTTAATTCCTAACTTCTTTATTTTTATGGCCAATAATGTTGCAATGTGGCCTCATGGTTGATTTGTGGAGGAGTTGGACACATGTCAAGCTTCCTTGGTAAATCACCACACATTTTGGCAAAATATCTTATATTTACTAAATAATACAATAACGGTAAAATGGTCATTTATCTTTTAATTTTAATGGCATTTTAGTCTTTTGTCCAAACCCTTAGGGTTTAGAACCCTTGGGGTTTAGGGTTTGAGCCATTTAGGGTTTGAACCCTTAGGTTTTAGAAATATTTTTTAGAATTTCCAAATTAGGTTTTCAAAAATAGAAAATTAATATTTCAAAAATATAATTAGAATTTTCTAATTATATTAAAATTTACTGATCATAATTTAAATTTTGCTAATTAGGATAAATATATCCTAATTAAAATTGTTAATTAAGCAATTAGGGTCAAAATGGTCATTAGGGTTTATAACCCAAAAATTAGGGGTTCTAATAGAAAAATAATTTTCTAATTTAGAAATTAGATTTTCGTAATTAGATTAGGGTTTTCTAATTACTTTATATCTTGAAAATTAGGATTAAGGTTTCCTAATTAACATTAAAAATATGTAATTAACACTTAGGTTTTCCCTAATTACAAATTAGGGTTCCTTAACCAGAAATTAAGGTTTTCAAAATGTGAAATTAGGGTTTGCTAATTAATTAAGCTTTACCCTAATTAATCTTATAATTATTTACACTTACGCCATTAAGTTCCCAATTTAGGGTTTCATACACCGAATTAGGGTTTCGAATTCGCGAAACTGACATTAGGGTTTCCAGAACCGGTTTCTAGGATTTCTTGTTGATCGCTAGGGTTTTCTAACCGAACGTTGACATTCTTAATACATACTTAGGGTTTGTTACATATATCGTTTATTTGGTCAACCCTTGACCCTTAACCACATACTGTACACATATATACAGAACATATTCACTTATTCCCTCAATTCTGAATAATTCACTTAAATCATTTACAGAATTTTGAAATCCTCAAAATTCTATCTTAAAAATATCAAACGCATACACTTATTTTCTGTATAGGTTCTAATTTTGAACCTTAAATCAATTAATAATTTTTTTAAAAATATTCAAAATTCTCGGGTTGTCACAAGCAACGTGGGAACTCAAAAGTAAAATGAAGAAAAATTTTCCTCATTTGTTGATGTAATTATAGCGAGATTCTGGGGAAATAATCCTTATAAGGGGGGAGAATGTAACGCCCGAGAAAATAGGATTTGTAAATGAATTAAATTTTTATTTGATTATTTGGATTAAATGAATTTAATTGATTATTTATGCGAGTAAGCTATGTGAAGGTCGTTCTATGACCTAGAATGTGCGGATGTGGTTAGGATTATGGCCATGTGCTAGAATTAATTGTTTTGAATTTCCAAGATGAAAATAAAAGTTTTTCGTGAAATTTCTACTTGGGAATTAAGTTTGAATTTGCGAGAAACGCGTAATGATAGAATTCTAAGACGAGATGGAATATCCAATAATATTTCAGTTATGGCAAACGAAGTTTTCACCTGCGGACTTAAAACCTAAGGGTTAGGAAAAGTGAATTCCGAGAAGGAATTAAATGAGATGCGTATATGGATTAAGGTTATTATACGTGTGATATATGAGTATAGTATGAAGAATATTACGACGTATAATACGAATATCGTATGAATACTATACGAAGAGAATATGTGAGTTATACGTGTAGAATACGATTAGTTCTTAATGGACTTTGAGTTTAAGGACTTTGTAGAATCCAATTGGACTTTGATTATATCAAGCCTAATGAATTGTGTAATCAAGCCCAAGTTAAGGCCCAATGTTAGGTTAAATGAAGCCCGGTCCAAGAAACCAAACTGCGGATCGAACCGATGCGTAATCGAATGGGTAAAACCCATGGGACAACCCATGGAGGGACCCACAAGGCCATGTGGGCCGGCCACTTGAAGGCCAAGTAAAGTAGTCCACTTGGTCACCAAGTAAAGTGGTTACTTGGTGGCTAAGCTTTGAATAGTAAGGAGGAGAGTCATTTGACAAATTCACCCTCCATTAGATTTTCTATATAAAGAAGCTAGGCTTGGTTCATTTGTTGTTTACAAAAAAAAAATTGACCAACATATTTGAGAGAGAGAAAAGAGCTAGAAACAAGTAATCAGGTAAGCTTGAAGCATATCATTAGAGTTTTTAGCAAGAACACGAAGAACAAAAAGGTAATATTTCGTAAACATAAGTCTTCGATTCTTTTTTGATTTCTTTTTTCGTAGAGAATCATTGATTGGTGGAGCATGTCTCTTCCAGAGGAATAAGGATGGCTATTAATTATTAAATCATTGATAAGTCATGTTTAAATAGAAATCGTAAGTGGTTACGTAAGTTTAAAACGAAGAAACCTCTGAACGGTAATTTGGTAGTTGATGGACAAATTGAAAACCTTCATTGATAGGTTTTGTGCATATTGCTTGGTTAAGATGTAGATAATGAATCAATGGATTGGTTCCATTTGATTTGGCGTATAAAACACGAGTAATAAAGTTAGGGCGAATTTTTCGAAATTAGACATTAAACGTTGAAATCGTATTATTCTGGATAAGTAGTCAACTTGCCGTGTAACTTGGAAACTTTGGTTTCTAGTGGCATCACGTGAGATAAGGTATTCAAGAGTCGTGGGCTCAAGAATCGTTGAATTCTGACTTAGAACGAAGAAAACGAGCTATGAACGCTCACGAACGATAAATGAACGCTTAATAACGAACTAAGCGGTGAATTTCGTGTTAAAAGATTCAAAAATGAAATCATAATGCACATGATTTAGGAGTTAATGTCTTTTGAATGAGCCAATAAAGATGTAAAACGAATTTGGAAAGGTCACTAATGTTAAACGAACGTGTAAAACATAGCAAGAAAAGAAGTTTAAGGAATTAACAACCGGGACCCCCGTCGGGGCGGGCATTGTTTAGGCCAAACCCCCCGCCGGGGCGGGGGGTGGTTAGTGGTTGACAAGAGCCTGGCCAGCCGGGGCGGGCATATTTAATGAAGAAACCCCCATCGGGGCGGGGGGTACTGAAACAATGTTAACTTAGTTATTTTTGAACTAAAGTAATTGTAAACCAATAGTGAAGCATGTATGTATTTAATATACATAGTAAGATCAATCTTAAATCACTTATTTAGTGATGACTTTAGGAACTTGAGCATGGTTTAATAGTAAGTAAACGAAGAACGCGAAGTGTAAGTAAGTAAACCGTGAACGGTATTCAATAAGTGTACTTAACCAAAGTTAATCGAGTCTCGTTTAGTAACGTAAGAATGTAACAAGCCGTAAAGAAGCATAGTAAGTCAAGTTGACATTTATTAATGAAATAAATTCACTTAAGCATAGAAGAGAAAGAAGTTGGTTAAAATAATGAAGTTAGATTGTTTAGTAACTAATCTCAGTGTGCTATGTAAATATATCATGTAGATACTGTAACGAGCAAGAATTGTTGAATATTATATTCGAAGAAGCTTGAAGGAAAGTTTTCTTAACGCTTGTCTAACTTTCGTGTTAGCCAAGTTTTCTGTGATTCATGTTCTGAGATGCATGAATTGTTTTACGAAAGGGTCGATGCTAGTTTTAACTCGGCTAGACTATTCTTAAAAGTTAGATTTATTTGTTTGCAAGTCTTTCGATATAGAATTATTAACGCTATCCTATGCCAAGTATTTTGTACGGATTCAAAGGTAAGTTTGTATATGAACAAACAAATGTATTTTCATCGATTATTCGATGGGCACGTGAGGTTGCCAAAACTTAAACGTAAATATGTTTAACTGATGAGTGTTGATCAACATAGAGTACTATAGGCTAATCACCTAGAAGAGCTCGTAAGTAATATCGGATGTACGGCCTTAGTGCCGGGATGTCCTTTTCATGTATGAAAATGAAAAGAGTATGTTCATGGTCTTTCGACCGGTTCAGAATTCCTAAGCTATTATATATACTTTAGAATTGTTGTTATGAAATGAGAAGTGCTAGTCAATGTTTCATAGTATTTCATAGCTAATTGTTCAGTTATGGAAGATAATCATATAATTCTTGAAGTGGTATTTATATTATCCTTTGTTAGACTTGTTGAGCTAGTTATGCTCACTTCTTGTTTGAATTATATGATTGCAGCTAAGGCCGAAAGAACTTATGATCCCAGTAGGGATAAAGGCATAGCTAAGATGGATAAGTAGATTATCCTATAATAGATTAGTATGTTTGTAAGAATCGTATTATGATAACAAAGAATGTATCAGTTACAGAACCTAGGAAATGATTTATTATTATTATTGTAATAAGAAAGTAATAATTATGTTCATTTTGACGTTGTTTCAATAGAATGAATGTATAGTGATGAGTACCGTGTGACGCCCCCAAAATCGGGTCTTGTGACGTCCCCAAATCCGGGTCTCTTCCAACCCGACATATGGTGCTCCACGGTGCTACTGTTCACACAAACATTCAATTGAAACACCTCAATAGAACTAATATGTCTTATATATATTCCAAAATAATACTACCATTCCCCAGGTTCTTTATAACCGTTACATTTGTTCTTGTCATAATATCAAATATTATCATTACAAACCTATACTATTACATAGGTAATCTACAAGTTCTCTTTAGCCTTCTCCTTATCCTTGCCAAATCCTTTGGTCCGTTCGATCTAAGCTGCATTCATATGGTTCAAGCAAGAGTGAGCAAAACAAGATCAGCAAGTATAATAATTTCATTTTTAAAAGCATGCTTGAAACATAGGAGTCATATATCTTCAATAACTGGATGATAGTTACGAAGTACTATCAATAATTTAAAATAGAATTCCTTTTCCTTCAAAACATTTTACAATGACAATATTCAGTAAAACACCAATTCTGGTCCAAGACCATGAGCGTTTCATAATTTCTTTGAAAAGGACAACCCGACACGAAGTCCATAAGTTCGGCATATCTTACGAGCCCTTCTAGGTGATCAACCTATAGTACTCTATGTTGATCAACACTACATCCATTAAATGTGTGTACGTTTAAGTTGTGACAACCTCACGTGCCCATTGAATACTCGATGAAAAATACATTTGTTTATTCATATTCAGGCTTACCTTGAATCCGTACCAAACGATTGGCGTAAGATAGCGTTAGCAATTCTATATTGAAAGACTTGTAAACAGTTCAATCAATCTATCAAGATCAGTCTAGCCGAGTTAAAACTGGCATCGACTCTTTCTTTAAAACCATACATGCATCTCATAACTTGAATCATTTTGAAAACCTGGCTAACACGAAGGTTTGACAAACGTTTAAGAAAAACTTGCCTTCAGCGTCTGCTACAGTATAATTACGTTTCCTTTGAGTCTTTACGGTCTCTACATCACATAATCACATAACATACCACATTAGGTCATGAATGAACATACATAGTTCCTAAAGAATCTTACCTTTCTTCTCAATCTAATCATATATTAGATTTGTTATTATTGGTTTCGGCTTTCAATCGTTCTTTTACATCATTCTTACCAACTTCTGTCTCTTCTATAATTTAAGTGAAATTATTTCATTAACACAACTCGTTCCGAGTTAAACAACTTTCATCACGGCTTACTAACTTTATTATTAATCGAATCTCAATCGTCATTGGTGAAGTATTAACATCACATATCATTCACGATTTATTTAATTAACCTTTACGTTCTTCGTTCCCGCTCAATTGATTATCTTCAACCTTTAGTTTATTACTTAAGGTTTACCACATCTTAATTATGCTACATTAAGTTTAGTAATGTATTGGTTCATTACTAATTACCTGTCTTTGTTTCCCTACTTGATAAACTCTTGTTACTTTGCATGATCTAGTCTCATGTCCGTGCTGCTTTTCTTCTTCTTTGGGCTTGCGCTTCTGGTAGCGAGCTTTTGGTTTCTAAACTTCGGTCACGACGCTACGGTGCCATTCCTAGTGTAATCGGCCATGTTTCATGACGCCAGATTAAAAGGGGTCATGACTCACTTTGGCGTCATGCACATGACTTACTTTTTGCCTTCTTGTACTTGCGCGCCGCATTACTTTCAAAGACACGTAAATTTTTAATGCTTTTTCTTTTAGGTGAGATTCTCGGGCTCGTAACTTCTTCGTTATAAGTCCGAATTGGCTTGTTCAAGAGCCTACGGTTCACAAATCACATACTCTACATGTTCATGCAAGAATTTATCTATTCGACTTCGTTTGCTAAAATTCCACCTATTAGTCCATTTTTAACGAAAACGATAAACGTTTGTGAACGTTCAACGCTCATTTCTTCGTTCTAAGTCGAAATCCGGCCATTTTTGAGTCCGCAACTCTATAATGCCAAATAAGACTTGTCTCTATTAAAAACCAACGTTTCCAAGCTCAATATCAAAATTTGACTTCCATTCCGAGAATTTCACGAATTCGACGATTGTCGTCTAATCGTGTGAATTCCGGCGAAACTTCGTTACTTAAGATTTGTTCTTCATTTCAAATGGATTCAATTCATCATACTAACCTCTTGACATACATACTTTATTAACTTATAAACATGATAAGTTATTACTTATTCTTGATGAGTTTGTAACTTACTAAGTATAAAAATACTTATGTTTCCATTTCTCATGACATATGTCTTCTTTTCATATGACTCATTATGGTTAATGACTTTTAACCATCATTCTTACTTCTTATTATCATACTAACTTTATTAATGTAAACACGTTACAAGTTCTCACAAGTTCCTCTTAGTTCATAACTTATTTATGATTGAATTACTTATTCATGACTTATTACGGCTTAAGTCCATTTATTAATCATTCTTATCATGCCTTAGCATACATGTTCTACCACTACCCACTTCTCTAACCAATGAAAGAAAAGAGAATCATGGTTTAAGTTTGCTTACCCTTTGATGATTACTTGATTAAGCTTTGATCCTCTTCTTACTTCTTGAAATATGAAAGACTAGCTTTCCAACTTATTCTCTCAAACCAATAAGCACTTAACTTGTTTGAGTTTTGAACAAAGAACAAATGAACTAGCAAGCTTCCTATTTATAGGAAATCCTAAGTGAGGGCATAATGGTCAATAAGCCACCTCCACCTCCTTAATCCACCTCCTTACTATTCATTACTTTGTAATTAAGTTAACTTGCTAACCACATATACTTGGCCATCACACTTACTTAATCATTAAGTATACTTGTTAATCACACATAAGCACTGTGACGCCCCCAAATTCAGGTACTTGAAACCCGAATTCAGTGTTTCACGATACCATTTCTATGAGCGGAAACATACTAATAACAATAAAAATAATATAAATATTAAACTTAATTTACATATCAGAGTCTGAATCCCAGGTACGCGACCTTTAACATTCATTACATGATACTTAATAGTTATTAAAGTCTTAATAAGGTTATACTATTACAAAAATACCATAAATCTTATTCTATTCGCTTTCCTTTTTCTTTGTTTCTGCATGAGCCTTCTGGTTGTTTACACTTAGTTGAAAACATTTAATTTAAGCAAGGATGAGCATTTGAGTGCCCAACAAGTAATAACAATTATAAATATTAGCTGAAAGGATTAAATGTTTTCTTTATAATACCCTTCTACAACGAATCAATAGTTGTGAAATAATCTGTACCGATAATAATAACATAACAACTCTCTACCAAATTTTTGAAACTACGTATTGACTATAAATAGGGTCAAAGTGACATTCTACGAACATTTTTTTCATTTCAAAAAGGTTAGACAGAACTTCATCTGCAAACCGTCATAACTTACGGGCACGAGGGTGTACATCCCATAGGCCCTGTATTGATCAATACTACATAACAAGAACGATGTTATCGTTCACTTTGTCCGCCTTGGGCGCATAAAAAGTTTCCCATGAATGGGATGTTCATATCTGTCGGGGTTCCAAACCAAAGGTTTTATCTTGTTCAATAATAATCTATAATCCAACATACATATATATATATATCAAAGGTGTATCAACATGTGTTTAAATACAATGATTATCCAAGTGGGGACACTTGTTTAACCATTTAGAAATTAACGAACAGAGAATATATATCTGAATTACCATATACTAACATGTTGATAATCAATGGGCGATATAATATAGGGTTAATAATGCATGCTGAATAATATAATTACGAAACATTCTTACTCATGTCCATTGCATAAAGGAAATACAAAGGTAGGATACTTGCCTGATACGCAACTTAGTTTTATCTTTTATGTAATCACCTATCATTAATCAGATCATTCGTTCTATTAGAACAATATACTATAACACATAGTACTGCATTTCACAGTCAGCACATAACCTAATCACGTTGTCACACATATTCAGCAGTCATTGCATCACAAACAAACATTAACGCAATCAAAATATCTAAGTCTACCAAAATTTCGGAACTATGTTGGTGTACCGACAGCTCTATCGGGTAATTATCAAGTCTAAGACTCTATTCTATTACTCAATATCTACAAGTATCAGTCAAATTATTTTTAAATGACTTAATATAATTTTAAACATTTATTATATTTTATCACGAATTTTCAAACACCGGAATCATTATTAAATGATTTAAATAGTACACAATTCTATTATCATTAATATTTAATAAACTAATTATCCAAATATTAAAAGTCATTAATTATAACTTAAAATATTTTTAATTCATTTATATCCTTTTAAATGATTGTTAAGTAAATAAAATCATATTAAAACTATTTATTTAATATAATTATTAAATAAATTTAATATCATTTATATTAACTTAATATCATTAGTATTAATTTATTAATGAAATTATCCTTTAAATATTAAAAGTTATATTTTATAACTTAAAATATCTTTAAACACTTTATTTTAATTTAAAATGATTTTAAATAAATAAAATCATTTTAAATTAAATTATTTACTATAGTCATTAAATAAACCTAATATCATTAATATTAAATTATTAATATTTTCATGACAAAATATCAAAAGTTATATTAAAATATTTTTATAATCCTTTAAATCATTTTTATATTATTTTTAAATCATAATTTCTATTTTTTATAAATTATTTAATACATTTATTAAATAACTTAAATATCATTAATATTAATTTATTAATGAAATTCATCACAAAATATTAAAAGTTATCAAAAATTAACTCATAATATTTTTAAACACTTTATTCATATTTAAAATGATTTTTATATAATTAAAATCATTTTTCTCTAATTTATTTAATACACTAATTAAATAAATTAAATATCATTAATATTCAAATAATTATAAATATTAATAGAAAATATCCCAAATAATTAAATGTTATTTTCATAATTTAAAATAATTTTTTAAAACTAATTTTGTAATTTTTATAATTTATTTTCTATTTTTAATCAATTTCCGAAAATTAAGAAATTAAATTAATTAAAACCGTCGTAATAGGCCTTTTTACAGCGATGGAATCATTTGTTGCTGGTGTTCTTGAGCTCAAGAACAACGATGACTTCGATTCTGAACATACCAAGTTCGACCAAACTTTAATTTCGCGTGCTGGTTTGTTTCATCAAATCTAAAACTTAGGTATTGTAGTGTTGATGTAACTCTACAAGTTTCAATCGTTATATGGATCATACCACAACATAACAAGGAGATCTAGGCCAACAAACAAACTGTCACAAGGTTTCTGGGTTTTCCCAGAAACCCAACAGTTCGAGTGAGCATATTCAAGCTCAAATATTTTAGTGTTCTGATCATCATTTTGGTGATTTTATGGTTCATAATGGTTAGCATACACAACAAGGTATACACGATAACAAGATCACAGCTTCTACAACAAATAAATCTAATAGATCAAGTCCGGCCAAAGTTGTCGAAAAAGCGTTTTTAAAATTTTCTTCGAAAATTCCTTAAACGTAAATCAATATCGAGTGGCCTAGTTTGACCACTTTTCACGATTGATCTGTTGATGTTTGAAGACATATAAAGACCCAGATTTGTAGTATACTATACAAGCTACAACATGGTTACCATAACATTATCATATCACTTACAAGATGACAGATATATGCTTTCAAAGATCTTGTCGAGCACATTTACCCTTTCCCTAAGGTTTACCCAGATTTCATCCGGCCACGGCTCAATTCACCGACTTTGGACAAGATTAATATCTCACAATCTAGATATCCAATGACAGTGAATCCACTTTCAGAGTAAAGACAACATGACATACTACAAATATAAAGTTTAAAACAACTTAAACCATAAACATACCAAAATCTACGACCACTGACATTCATTGTCAGACAACCAAAAACAGAATTTCCAGATTTTTGAAAAACTTAAATTTGAGCATATAAATGTTATGGATTCACTAAATAACAACCCAGAACATTAATTTACACATCATACAACATATCTAAACATTCTAACATCTAATTCAACATAGCATAAAGATCAAATTTTCTAATTGGGTCTTATACCTCTATGAACCAAATTTTGATCTTCTGCTCCTAATCTGATCTTGATGTTCTGGGGACTCACTAAGGAACTGAAATGCTAACTATTTTTGTGGGTTTAGAGAGAGAGAAGCTTGGTGGTGTATGTGTGAGAAATTGGGACAAAGTTATGAACTTTCCTCTCTCTCAATCTATATATAACTTGATGAAATGGTTAGGGTTGATCATGCTTATTGATTAAAGGCTATTACTAGACCACATGGCTATGTTGAGTTGGTTTACCAACTAAAGTTATGGCAACCTATACAAGTTATCTATTTAAATAATGCTAGAAGGGCAATTTGGTCATTTGACTTATAAAGTGCATGGTACTTTGGTAACTTCTCACACCTATTAAGTTTTAACCCTTAGGGTTTGACCCTAGGGTTTCATAAGCTCTAAATCTAGAATTGTGTATTAAGGACAAAATAGGAAATCTTAGTTTTCTAAAATGTTGATTAGGGTTTCTTAACGAAATTAAGTTTCCTAATCACTTAGGACTTATAAATTAGACTTTATAATCTACTAATTACTATTAAGCTTGCTAAATTAATAACTAGGGTTTGTAATTTAGCAATTAGGGTTTCTAGATACTAATTAGGGTTTACCTAATTAACATTAATCATAATAATAATCATTAATTGCATAACACATAACTTAACAACCATTATAGTCATATTTGACTTTATACTATAGTTTATCAGTAATGTTAGGATTTTGTATTGTCCTACTATAACTGTTCCACACATTAACATTACACACATATAAGACATGCTTATATCATTGAAATATAACTACTATAATATTATTATTCTCATCCCTTATTCAAATCCAGACTTAGGGTTTTGAATTCATATCTGACATAACCTTCACGAGATACTATTATTAATTAACTTAATATAATATATACATATCATAAAAATCCATATCATATATACAATAATCATATTTTCATGAAAAAAATTAATAAATATTTTTATTACAAATATAATTTTATTATAAAAATATAATGATCAATAAATCTAATAGGAGATTATTTACATCTAATAAATAATTTTATTTATCAGATACAATTACTTTACTTTGCACATATTCTAACCCTTGTATATATATATAAAAAAAATTAATTCGTAAAATTCCTTATTGAGAATATTGGGTTATTACAAGCACTTTGCTTGCCCATCACAACACTTGCTCACCACTTATCTTAGTCATTAAGCTACTTTGTCATTAAGTTTTCTTAACTTATCCTTTACTTAACCCTTAAGTCTACATGCTCATCACTCTTGTTTCTTGGTCACCAAGATCTACCACATGATCATGGGTTGCCTCATGGATCACCTTAACTCATTGGATCTTAGCTTGGGCTTAGTTTTAATTAACTTAACTTAATCATTTGGGCTTGCATTAAATTACTTTGGGCTTCCCATTACAAACTCTTGGGCTTGCATTAAACAAACACTTGGCTTGATCCTTAACTTATATTGGACTTAACCATTTCCATACTTGGGCTAACATAATACTTACCAAATCCTACATGTTCCTTTCTTTTGGCTTAAAGCCTTATAACATATTTTATACGTATAGTTCTCGTATTATAATTCGTATACTAATTCATCATATACGATATACCATCATTCATAAACACTTGTATCATACTCGTATTCATTACTTCGTATAATACCTACGTATAATACGATCATCACTTAATTCATTACATGCGTTTAAATTCCTTTTCAAAAGTCACTTTCCCTAAACCTTAGGTTTTAAGTCCGCAGGCGAAATATTACTTTTTCCATAATTGAAATATTATTAGATATTCCATCTCACATCAATATTCTATCGTTACGTATTTCTCGGAAGTTCAAAAATAATTCCCGAGCATAAATGCGTAAATAGTGTTTTTCAGAAAATTTCTCGGAAAGCTTTTATTTTCGTCTTAGAAATTCAAACACTTTAATTCTATCACGTAGCCAAAATACTACGACGTTCTGATATGTTTAGGTTATAGAACGACCTTCAATTAGCTTGCTTCCATAAATAATCAATTAAATTCATTTAATCCTTATAATTAAATAAAATTTTAATTCTTAAAAAAAATTTGATTTTCTTAGGCGTTACATTCTTCCTCCCTTATAAGGATTCTGTCCCCAGAATCTCGCTACTATTACCTACCCCAATGAGAAAAAAATTTCTTCATTTTAATCTCGAGTTCCCACAATGCTTATTCGACATTGTGGTTCTTTCATTTCACCTTCACCAAAGGTGTTATCTTATTTCACATGACTTATTACTTCCTATCAATAATCTGAGTTGGAAGTTAAACACTTACTAACATATTACGCTATCTTCCTTTTATTACTTCTTCTTTTAACTTTAAAATTATTTGGAACTCAAATTCTTCCTTCAAAACAAGACTATACTTAGTCTTCTATTTATCCTGCGTCCTCTTCTTTATTCGCTCACTTGCATTCCTCATTACCTAGTTGTACTTGATTAACTCATTCCATTATCGTGGATTGAGTTTACGTTGTGAATAACATTTCTACCCTTCATTTCATAATTTAACTTCTAACTCTGATCTTGCCATCTCCGTTATTAACTCATTCTGAGTCGTTAACATTGATAGTTTTCCCTATTCTTCTTACCTAATGTGTCGGCTTCTATGTTTATCTTCCCTGAATGATATAAAATATCATAGTCATCTCTCTACCGCATATTCAACTTCTTCTGTATGGAGATATATTTCAGACTCTTAAAGTCCGTGTATATCTCTCCTTTCTCCCCGTATAATTACTATCTCCACATTTTTAATTCAAAAACTATAACTGCTAATTCTAGATCATAAGTATAATAGACCTCTCATAATCTTTTAACTGGCGTGATGCATATGCAATGACCTTGCCATGCTACATGAGCACGCAATCTCGTCATCCATGCAAAACATCGAGATACACTACAAAATTCCTCGTATCATCTAATAAAGATAATACAGGTGCTTCATTTAACCTTCCTCTAACTGTGACGCTAATGATACCTTCAACCATAGCATCTCACAAGGGTACCTATCAATTTTCCATCGACTTACTCAGCACCCCTTACGGAAAAATCTAACTTTAGTACAATAGTCAACCCAAATGACATAACCAGAAACTTGTCATAACTATAACGAGTTCTGAATGTCATCTTAGGTACCTTCTTCTTCCTTATTTTCAACCGACCATACCCCATACGCAAATCTATCTTAGAAAAATTCTTTGCCCCTTTCAACTGATCCAATAGATCATCGATCCTGGGCCCTAGGTATTTATTCTTAACCACTAACTTACTCCTATTAAGATAGTCGATATGCAACCGTAACAACTCATCCTCTTCCTTAACATCCTCCTAACTTGCATCATGGTTAGACAACCATAACGTTCCGGTGATTTATTATCGTAAATTTGTTTTTTTACTACCTTGGGTTTTCTGAAAAACTGAAGATTTACACTTTCCTTATAACTATTTAATATAGCTCTATGGTTAATCCACTGGTTTATATTGAGAATTACTTCAAATTCTCTTAACTTTATTAATACCTATCTACCGATACTTGCTTTCCTTTATTATTTATGAAACAATTTCCACGACTGTAATTAACAAAAGTTATTTCCTCCTCCTCTACCTTAGTGTTTTAAAGGTACTTATAATCCCTTTCAGACAGACTCCTAGATGAGTTTTTCCACATGTTTTACACACTTCGATCCTACGCTTAGGATCCCCTTGTCCCACTCTAGTATTCCCGGAGCTAAAATTTCTTTCTTTTTCGGCATACTGCCCTTGGCATTCTCTGCCTTGATTCCTCCCTCTCCCTTGCTCTCAGTCTTTCTCTCTTTGTGGTATCGAGTCAACGCGTCATTACCACCCTCTGCTATAATTTCCTTTTCCATAATGGTCCCATAGGAAGCACTCCGGAACATCGACATCCCACTATAGAGCCAGGGTTTTAGGCCTTGCTCAAACCTACAAGCCTTCATCTCCTCAGTGTCCACTTGATGTGAAACAAACCTTGTCAATTGAATTTGGCCTCGTACTAGGGAACCGTCATGTCCCATTGCTTAAGTTCTAAGAACTTAATCTCCATCTTCCCTCGCATGTTTGTAGGGAAATAATTCTCGAAGAAAACCTTCTTGAACTGTTCCCATGCTACCACATCTGTTCTAGCCCCACCCTGGTGAGCCTCCTACCAAAGGTTGGCTTCCCCTTTTGTCATGTAAATCGCAAAAAGAATCTTTTGCGCCTCACCTACATTTGTAATAACAAACGCCTTCTCTATTTCCTTTTACCCATGTCTGGGCCTCTATTAGGCCCGTCGTTCCTTTGAACTTCGGCGGACCTACGCTGTTAAACTTTTTAAAGATAATCATTTTAACTATTCTAGGTTTCGGGGTACTCTTTGTAAAACCCCGAAATCCGGTCTATCTTCACACACGGACTCCGTACGTCACGAGTACATCATTCTGCATACATCATTATATAATGAAATATAACAACATATACTCTCAAATCCCAGGTTCTCGAAACCTTAGAACCTCTTTCATTATAAATAATGATAATTACATTATTCCTTTCATCTTACAAGAGTGACTTTTATCCACCACCAAGGATACATACAGTTCTTTAAACTAGTCTATAGTTTAATTTTCATCTTTCTACATCACAAGTCTTCACTTGATCTTCTCGTTCATTCACATTCTGAATGGCACTTCATCTGGATATTGTCAGCTTGATCTATACGGGATCCTTAAGTTCTTCTAACATCGTTCGCTGAAAATATTTTTCATTTAAAGCAAGTGTGAGCATTCAATTGCCCAAAGAAGTCATAATAAATTGAACATACAACTTCAAGAATTTAAACATTCTTTTAGACTTCAATAACCGAACAAAGGTTACGAAATGTATTTTGAATAATAGGAATAGTCTTGATTCCTATCATCTTAAAACATTAGTTACATGCACTTTGAAATACTTTCATTCTCTACTCTCTTTCATGCACATTCATGCTGCTAGAATCAATAGCACAGACTTAACAATAACGGTTCATGTATAAACAGAACATTCTTTTATTGAACAGTTCAAACATAGAACAATTCATCTCATAGAAACACCGAAGTGTTCACATTGGCACAAGGGCTCATACGTTCTACCACCTTGTACAAATATCACACATTCGCACATAGACAGAACTTCTCAAGTTCAACATCTGAGAAGTTTTAGAAATTAGCATTCATTTAAAAATATGAATGAAGTTAGGAAACTTGCCTTACACACAGCTACAGCTTACGCTGAACTGCTCATTCCAATCCCTATAACACATAAGGAACAACACATACACCAATTAGTCATATACTTGACTTACGCATTGGTTTACTTAACTTCTCTTCTTAAGGTTCGCGTTCTTACAATATAATTTTACACAACTAACTTTCATTACCGATTTATGGTTTCATGACATACGGAGATGTCTTACTCAAAATGTTCATCATCTTCGATGATTTACATTCTTATCTTCTTCTTATACTGCTCTAGGACTCAGCACACATCGCTTCTCTCCTAGTAGTCCATATGGTACTCTGAGTGGTTTCCCACAAACAACCAACAAACAAGTTCTCGTCTCATCTACACTGCCATCACAGTGAGTTAGATCATTTGCCAGTTTCGTATATACCTTCGCTCTCTGAAGGAATTGTTTAGCCCAGCTCCCATATGTCAACCATCAAAGGTTACGATTGTACTACAACCTAACTTACCTTAACTTATCCGAACTATTAAACTATAATGTTCGTTAAGTCAAATTCATATTCCTTATGGCTTTTGGCAACTAATTGCCATACCTCAGGATTCATTCATCATCGTCTAAGTCATACAGTCTTTTGTATACTCAGAACAATCATTTCATATTCATTCTACGCATTTATAGTGTTAAGCATTTTACGTTACCTTATTCTTATCTTACAACGTCTGGTTCATTCGACTTTGGGCGTCCATCCAAGTTATAAACATTAACTTTCGGCTTCTTTTCGCTATACATACCTCTAATTCAGCTTCTTCACCGTTCATAGGTTTAATCAATAGTCTTCGCTATCCTACGGTCAAACCATACACGGGGTGTAGGTTCTACCCGTTTAATATTTGTGTACACTCAACCTTCACATCGGTTAAAGTGTTCAACGCTTACATTTCATTCTAACATTCTCATCCGACTTATATTCGGCTTTCAGTAATCTTATTACCGTTCGCTGCGGCTCTCTTGATACCATCCGTATCTTACTTACTACCTTTGTCAACGTCTAAGTCATACAACCAGGGTATACTTAGAACGTTTGTTCGATGCAACTACGATTCACGAGGATCGTTTACGTATTCGACGTTCACGTTGCTCATCTCTTAATCACTCACTCAACCTTTACTCAATGTTTCAATTGCTTTCGATCGTTATCCATCCCATGAACCCCATGTTCTTTATTCTTTCTTAATGTCAAAGCCATACGGTTCATTGATGCTAAGACCGATCGCTCATCGCAATAATGTTATGCGTTCACATGCCCTAAACGCTTTACATTCATCTCTCAATGCCATGTCATAACATCAAAATGTTATACATTAACATCGCCAACCAACGCCTAAGGAATCACAACCATAAGCAATCCCTCACGTTCGTTTATCGCGACTACGGTCCCCTTTACATCGGTTTCAGTAACCCGCATCTACATTCTTTGTCTTTTATTCTCGTTTAATCTTTTTGTTCAACCTTCATTAAAGGTTTAATACACTTGATTGGATGTTACATTACGTGAACTACATGTTCATACTTCTTTCTTGCACATCCTCCAGTAACTAAGAACTAAAAATCTCATTTACTGGCATTATTCTCAGACCGATGCCATGCTGCGCCTGCGTCCCTTCCTTCCTCCTCTCTCATGTCATGCGCGCCGACCTACTTCTCTCTCTCTCTCTTCTCGACCGGTGCCATATGAAGTCCTTACTTTAATAGACATATGCATACTTTTCACACTCTAGAAGATTTTCAGATCAGATACATGGCTATTGCATTTCCACAAATTGTACTACTTGTTCAAGTCACCATGAACTCTTGCAGAGTACTTTTTACACTCATATGTGTCACAAGGCGTCGGCCAAGGCACAACTTCATGTGCTGCCACGCCTTAGCATGAAACCTAGAAAATTTTTCTAAGTCTTTTACAAGTTTGAGACGCTGATTTCGAAATCTCATAACTTCTTCTTTATAACTCGGAACGAGGTCGTTCCAAAGCCCTTCCCTTCCTTATCTTACGTACTTCGATTACCCTCGGATAAAACTTTGTTCTGAATCCGTTAACATGCCATTTAATTAGCTTTATCTTCATTCTTCGTTCATTTTAACGTTTTTAACGTTCTTTGTTCGTTCGTCTGTAATTCGGTCATCCGAACTCGAAATTCATTCGTTATTGAGTCCACGAGTCACGTTTTCTACGTTCTCTTACATTCTTATGAAACCCTACACGTTTGGGTTCATTTAATAACTTTCAAATTCTCGTTCATCTTTTATAAAAATTTCGCCATAACTTAGTTATAGCTTAATTTTAATCCGTTCTTTATGAATGTTTCTAACGTTCCTAACCAAGAAATAAGCATCTAACTTATACGCGATGGTTTTAAACTTGTCCATCAACAACATTTATACTACGATTGTTTTAAATTTGTCCATCAACAACGTTCTTCGTGTTCTTCGCGTGTTCTTCGCGTTCTTCGTTCGTTCTTCATTTTAATAGATATTTTGGATTACGATTCTACTTTTTCTTGGAATTTGATGTTATAGAACACCATTCCTTACTTAATTCACCTACTCGTTCATAATATTCATTCGGACCGCTCAAAATCCTCACGAATCTTATACTTGCTTAAGAAATTTATAAACTAAATTTCTTATTTTTATTTCTTCATTTTCTTACGATTTCAACCGTATGAAATCATTTCTAACTTAATCTAATTCTTATCTTCATTAAGTTATGTTTTTGAACATAAAAACTTAAAGAAAATTTAGAAGAACTAGTGTTCGGATTACCGTTCTTCTTTATTTCTCTTCTCTTAGACAAAGCCGGCGATTTGCGAGCTTTTCTATTTCTCGATCACTTTTGATCCGAGCATTCATGCTCATACTCTTCCTTTTCTCTCCCAACCGAGCTCTCCTCTCTCTCTCAAGTGGAGGATTTTCAAAATCTCAAAAAAATGAAAATCTAGCTTTCTATTTATAGATTTTCAAAGCTATGGGCAAAATAGTCATTTCGCCCCTAAAATAACTATTCCCACCTCCTTAACAACTTAGCCACCAAGTTACTTGGCCACCACCCTTACTTAGTGGCCAAGTGGCCGGCCCACATGCCCCATGGGTCACCCCATGGGTTGCCCCAATGGTTCTTACCCATTCGTTTACCCATCGGTTCGATCCGCAGTTTCTTTTCTTGGTTTGTGCCTTAACCCTAATTCTTATTGGGCCTAACTTGAGCTTGATTTCACAAATCATTGGGCTTGACATAATCCAAGTCCAATTAGATTCTACAAAGTCCATGAACACAAAGTCCATTAAGACTAATCGCATTCTACGCATTCCATTCTCGTATTTTCTTCGTATTTAGCTCATACGATATTCGTATAATACATCGTACTATTCTTCTTTCTATACTCGTATAATAACTCATATCATACTCGTATTTCTCACGCATAATAATCCTAGTTATTATACTTACTCATTACATTCTCGAAACTCACTTTCCCTAACCCTTAGGTTTTGAGTCCGCAGGCGAAAACTTCATTTTTGCCATAACTGAAATATTATAGAATATTCCATCACGTCTCAACATTTTACGTAATCAATAACTTCTCGGAATTTCAAAATAAATCTCCGAGCAGAAACGGGTGAATAGTGCCTATTTCGTCTTTTTTCCCGAAAATATTTTTGTTCCCGGAAAACATTCATTTTCGTCTTGAAAATTCTTACTCGTTAAATCTAGCTCGTAGCCAGAATCCTCCCGATTAATAATAATTCTAGGTTATAAAACGATTAATAAAAACATAGCACGGAATAGTATTAATAAAAATTCATTTTATTAATAACTAATTCTTTAAATCTTAATTCCTGGATAATCCAAAATTCCGGGTTGTTACATTCTTCCCTCCTTATAAAAAATTTTGTCCTCGGAATTTCTTAAAACCAAACCCTTACCCGGGTCCTCACATTCTCCCATTCTTCAAAGAATTTCGTCCTCGAAATTTTAGCTTACCCTTCTTCTCAACTTCTCTTCAAAGAATTTCTTATCTTTCATACATTCCCTACCCTTCATAACTTATCAAGAATCATGAAGCAAAAGGAATAACTAGGAATATAAAGATTTCTTTAAAACATTTCATACTTTTGCTGAGGGGTCAAATTGACTATGAACTCTTACTAGGTTTACCAGCATGACGCCGTAACCTTTCTTTCTACGGTCAGTTTACAATCACAAAGAAGGTAAACTACCTCTTCCATACGTAGGTGATCAACCCATCGTATAACCCCATTTCGGAGTATGTTCACCTCAGACTTACTCCTTAGATTTCGAACCAAAACAATTTGGTTTGGCATAGCTCTTCAAAGAAATCTCGATTTTCTTTTAATCATGACATACCATTCGTCTCAGCCAAATCAAGTAGCTTAGACCATACCAATAAATTGGACATCAACTTGAAACATTAGTCTAGTCAACTCAATTGACATCGACTACTTCTTTAAATTCTTTCGCAATACATCAAAACATTTTATGGCGTCATGATACCGCACTCTTCACAGTACGTTGAGGACTTCGTTAGTTTATGACTTCGTCATTATACATCATACCATAGTAGGTTATTGATCCTAAGATCAAATCCAACACCAGGTTTAATTGCATTAATAACTCCATCCTTTTACCATCTTTGCATCAAATGCACTGATGATATAAAATTCTTTTTGATATTTTAAACCAATTTCTGTCTAGCTGAAACAATTAGCATAAACATACCAAGAATAGTTCTTTAAAAATCCATTGGTTCAAAAAGCTGAACCAATTCTTTCATTTTCAAAATGCGCACATCAGCACGATTTCAAGAAATTTTGAAATCTAGCATAGCTAGATGACTTGGAATATCCTATTCTCCATCTTCCTTCATTGTCTTACTTACAACAATACTTAATTTTCTCTAGCACCTTCAATGCTAAGTCTACTGAAAATACTTACTTTCAGTCTAAACATTCCTATACCTTAGTATAGTTCATCAAATTACCACACTTTATGTGTTTAGGAACTTTCCACAACCATATGTGTTTAAGAACTTATCTTCGCAATATGTAATCCAAGAACAAATCAAGGACTATCCATATGCTTAGGGCTCAGAAACATAGCATATAACTATGAGTCACAAACTGTTCATAAGTATGAGTTTTAAGAACCCGCACCCATCTTATCATTTTCTACCTATCAAGTATATACATGAAAAAAGATTCACCTTCTCGTCATATACATCTTGATAGCGCGACCAATTTCAATGATTATCACTGTAATAAACTGAGTGGTTGTTACACCAAGCACAAATGTGACGCCCCCAAATTCGGGACTCTTTCAACCCGACATATGGTGCTCCACGGTGCTACAGTTCACACAAACATTCAATTGAAATGCCTCAAAAGAACGAATATGTCTTATATATATTCCAAAACAATACTACCATTCCCCAGGTTCTTTATAACCGTTACATTTGTTCTTGTCATAATATCAAATATTATCATTACAAACCTATACTATTACATAGGCAATCTACACGTTCACTTTAGCCTTCTCTTTATCCTTGTAGAATCCTTTGGTCCATTCGGTCTAAGCTGCATTCATATGGTTCAAACAAGAGTGAGCATAAAAAGCTCAGCAAGTACAACAATTTCATTTTAAAAACATGCTCAAAACATAGGAATCGTATATCTTCAATAACTGGATGATAATTACGAAGTACTATCAATAATTCAAAATAGCTTTCCTTTTTCCTTCAAAACATTTTACAACAACAATATTCATCAATTCATCAATTCTAGTTCAAGACGTGAACGTCTTATAGTTTCTTTGAAAAGGACAACCCGGCACGAAGTCCGTAAGTCCGGCATAGCTTACGAGTACATCTAGGTGATCAGCCTATAGTACCCTATGTTGATCAACACTACATCCATTAAACGTGTGTACGTTTAAGTTGTGGCAACCTCACGTGCCCATTGAATAATCGATGAAAATACATTTGTTTATACATGTTCAAGCTTACCTTATATCCGTACCAAAGAATTGGCATAGGATAGCGTTAGAAAATCCTATATTGAAAGACTTGTAAAGAAATCAATCAATCCATCAAGATTAGTCTAACCGAGTCAAAACTGGCATCAACCCTTTCTTCAAAACCATACATGCATCTCATAACTTGAATCATTTGAAAACCTGACTAACGCGAAGGTTAGACAAGGGTTTAGGAAACACTTGCCTTCAGCGTCTGCTACTGAATAATTACGTTTCCTTTGAGTCTTTACAAACTCTACAGTACATAATCACATAATATACCACATTAGGTCATGAATGAACATACATAGTTCCTAAAGAATCTTACCCTACTTCTCAATCTAATCCCGTATTAGATTTGTTATTATTGGTTATGGCTTTCCGTTATTCTTTACATCACTCTTACCAACTTCTGTCTCTTCCATAACTTAAGTGAACTTATTTCATTAGTACAACTCGGTTCAAGTTAATTATCCTTCCTCACGGCTTACTAACGTCCTTACGTTATCATCCGAAACTCGATCATCATTGATTAAGTACGTTTATTGCAAACCGTTTGCGTTCATCTTCAATTGACTTTCTTTAACCCTAAGTGATCATACTTGGGGTTTAATTATAACTTAACAATGTTACTTCATGTTCATTAAGTTTGTATCACTTCATTTCCTTTCTTTTTATCTTTATAACCAATCCCTCTATGTAAATTCCTATGGTCAGGTATATGCCACGCCAAATTTTCTTTCTTTCTTCATAATCATGGCTGGCACCCCGATAGGGCTTGGAGATCGGACTTCATGCCGCAGCATTTGAGTCCGCTTGTTAACTATCGTATTGCGGCGCGAGTTTGCAGTGTCTGGATCTCACTTTGGCGCTGCGGCGTCGGTCATTTAAGCTTGGAGTCGCGCCGCGGCGCGGACTCTGAGCCACAGATAGTTTTGACAGATTTTCAACTTTGCGAGATTCCCGGACTCGTAACTTCTTCGTTATAAGTCTGAATTGGCTCATTCAAGAGCCTACAGTTCACAAATCAAGTACTCTACGTGTTCATGCAAGAATTTTGTCTATTTGACTTCGTTTGCTAAAATTTCACCTATTAGTCCATTTTTAACCAAAACGATAAACGTTCGTGAACGTTCAACGCTCGTTTCTTCGTTCTAAGTCGGAATCCGGCCATTTTTGAGTCCGCAACTCTAAAATGTAAAATAAGACTTGTCTCCATTGAAAACCAATGTTTCCAAGCTCAATATCAAAATTCGACTTCCATTTCAAGAATTTCACGAATTCGACGATTGTCGTCTAATCGTGTGAATTCCGGCGAAACTTCGTTACTTGAGATTTTTAGACCATGTCACTTGGATTCAATCCATTATACCAACATCTTGACATACATGCTTTGTTAACTTATAACCATGATAAGTTAGTACTAGTTCATTGTGAATTTGTAACTTATGAAAATATAAACTACTTATATTTCCATTTAACTTATGTCTTCTTTTCATATGACTTATTAATGAGTTAAGTCCTTAAATACTTATTCTTACATCTTATTAATCATGCTAACTTTATTAATGTAAACATGTTACAAGTTCTAACAAGTTCTTATACTTCCATTATAAGTTCATGACTTATTTATGAATGAATTACTTATTCATGACTTATCTAGCTTATTAAGACTTAAGCCCTTTGGTTTATCATTCCAATTTCTTCTTAGCATGCTATTCTACCAATACCCCCTTCTCTACAAAAGGAAGAGAAAGAAATCATGGTTTAAGTTCTTACCCTTTGATGATCACCTGACTAATCCTTAATCTTCTTCTTGCCTCTTGAAATAAGAACTCTAGCTTTCTAGCTTTTTCCCTCAAGCCACTAAGCTCTCAACTTATAAGTGGTTGGTGGAAAATCTAAAAAGGAAAGTCTAACTTATATGTGCTTATTCTCTCAACCAAATAAGTTGCTTAGCTTGAGAGGAAATGAACAACCAACAAAATGAATTGAAGCTCTCTATTTATAGGCATTCCAAAGTGAGGGTAGATTAGTCATTAAATCCTCCACCTCATTACTATTCATTACCTAGCCCTTAAGTAAACTTGGCTACCACAACACTTATCCTCTAAGTTATCTTGCTCCCCACTTAAAATACTTGGTCATTACAACATATATCCAATACTTGATCACCACATTTACTTAACCCTTAAGTATTCTTGCTAATCACATAACTTAGCCACTAAGTTACTTGCTCATCACTTTGAATCACCCATGGGTTGCTCCATGGTTCTTACCCATTGGATATTTACTTTGGGCCTTAGCTTAATTAACTTACTTAATCATTGGGCTTTGCACATTAAATTACCTTGGGCTTGTAATTAAACAAACATTGGGCTTACATTAATAAATTCACATTGACTTAACCATTCAATACTTGGGCTCACATAATACTTAACAAATCCTACCAATTCTACAAATTCAATACATTGAGATTAAAGCCTTATAGCGTATAATCACGTATTCATCTCATTTTTCTCGGATATTTATTCAATATATACGATATACCATCATTCATACGTATTTTCAGATAATACCTCGTGATCATACTCGTATTTCTCTACCTCATTCAATACCTACGTATTATATAATCATCGCTTAATTCATTAATCGCATTACATTTCCTTCTCAGAAATCATTTTCCTTAAACGTTAGGTTTTAAGTCCACAGTGCGAAATATTACGTTTTCCATAACTCGAAATATTATTGGATATTCCATCTCACCTCGATATTCTATCGTTACGTATTTCTCGTTCAAAAATAATTCCGAGCGTAAATGCGTGAATAGTGTTTTTCAAAAATTTCTCGAAAGCTTTTATTTTCGCCTTGAAAATTCAAACACTTTAATTCTACCATGTAGCCAAAATCCTACGACATTTCTGACATTTATAGGTCGAGAATCGACGCTCGATTAGCTTGCTCCATAAATAATTAATTAAATTCATTTAATAAAATAAAATTTAATTCTCAAAATCCGATTTTCTCGGTAGTTACACTCTTCCCTCCTTATAAGGATTACGTCCCCGTAATCTCTCAGAATAATACCTACACCACAGAGGATAATTTTTCTCTTATTTTAATCTCGAGTTCCCACAATGCTTCTTTGACATTGGGGTTCTTTTATTTCACCTTCATCGAAGGTATTATCTTAATTCACATGACTTATCACTTCCTATCAATAATCTGAGTTGGAAGTTAAACACTTATTAACACATTACACGATCTCTATATCATCTTAGTTTATTCTTTTAACTTATATTTATATGGAACTCAAATTCCTCCCTCAAAATAAGACTATACTTAGTCTTCTACTTATCCTGCATCATCTTCTTCATTCGCTTGCATCCCTCGTTACTTAGTTGTACTTACTTAACTCATTCCATTATCGTGGATTGAGTCTACGTTTTGAATAACAATTCTACCCCTTCATTCCGTAATTTAACTTCTTACTCTGATCTTACCATTTCCGTTATTAACTCATTCTGAGTCGTTAGCATCGATAACTTTCCCTACCCCTCCTACTTAACGCGTCGGCTACAACGTTTACCTTCCCTGAATGATATAAGATATCACAGTCCTCTCTCTACTACATATTCAACTCTTCTGTGTGGAGATATATTTCAGACTCTTAGAGTCCTTGTATATCTCACGCTTCTCTCCGTATAAATACTATCTTCATATTTTTAATTCAAAAACTATTACTGCCAATTATAGATAATAAGTAGGATAGACCTCCTCGTAACCCTTTAACTAGCGTGATGCATACACAATGACATTGCCATGCTATAAGAGCACGCAATCATAACATCTATGCAAACATAGAGATACACTACAAAACTTCCTCGTATCATCTGATAAAGATAATACAGGTGCCTTAATCAACCTTTCTTTTAAATCCTGTGACGCTAATGGTACCTTAAACCATAGCATCCCACAAGGGTAACTATCAAATTGGCCACCGACTTGATTGGCGCCCCTTACGGAAAAACCTACTTCCGCACATTAGTCAACCTAAATGACATAACCAGAAACTTGTCATAACCATAACGAATTCTGAACGTCATCTTAGGTACCTCCTACTTCTTCCTTACTTCCAACCGACTATACCCCATACATACATCTATCTTTATAAAAAATCTTTGCCCCTCTCAACTGACCAAATAGATAATCGATCCTGGGCCATGGGTATTTATCCTTAACCGCTATCTTACTCCTATTACGATAGTCGATATGCAACCGTAACAACTCATCCTCTTCCTTAACACCAACCTAACTTGAGTCATGGTTCGACAATAATAATGTCGTGGTATTTTATTACCGTAAATTACTACCTTAGATTTTCGGAGAAAACTAAAGGTTCACACTTTACTTATAACTATTTGTTATAGCTCTATGGTTAATCATCCCATTCATACCGAGAATTTCCTCAAATTCTCTCAACATGAATGTAAAGATTTATCTACCGATACCTACTTACTTCTATTATCCATGAAATAATTTTCACGAATATAATTTAACAAAAGTTATTTCCTCCTTCTCTACCTTAATGTTTTAAAGGTATTTATAATCCTTCCGCATGCACTCTAGATGAGTCTTTCCACCATCCTTACACTCTTCGATCTTCTTACGATAGGGTCCCTTGTCCCACTCCAAAGATTCCTGAGTTAAAAAATTGCTTTTGCCATACTGCCGCTGGCATTCTCTGCCTTGATCCCTCCCTCTCTCTTGCTGTCATTCTTTTCCCTCTTTGTGGTATTGAGTCTACAACTCACTATCACCTTATGCTATAATCACCTTTTCTAGAATGATCCCATAGGAAACACTCTAGATCACCAAAATCCCACTATAGAGCTAGGGTTTCAGGCCCTGCTCCAACCTATGAGCCTTCACCACCTTCGTGTCCACTTGATGTGAAACAAACCTTGACCGTTCGTTGAATTTGGTCGCGTACTAGGGAAATGTCATGTCCCCTTGCTTAAGTTCTAAGAACTCAGTGTCTATTCTCCCTCACATATCTTATAGGGAAAATAATTCTCGAAGAAAATCTTCTTGAATTGTTCTCACGTTACTACCACTGTTCCAGCCCCACCCTGGTGAGCCTCCCACCAAAAGTTGGCTTTACTCTTCCTTAGGTAAGTCACAAAAGAAAACTTCTATGGCTCACCTACGTTTGTAATAACAAAAGCCTTCTCTATTACTTTTACCCATGTCTGGGACTCTATTAGGTCCATCGTTCCTTTGAACTCTGGCGGACCTACGCTTTTAAACTATTTATAGGTAATCGTTCTAGCTACCCTAGGTTCCGCAGGTATTCTACCCCTTGTTCGGTTAATGCAGCCGTTAATAAATTAACGAACTCTTGCATAGGGTTGTGTTGACCCCATTAATTATCATTATGTGATTCCGCTTCCTGATTACGTTATCTTTTCCTTAGCGGCATTTCCTGATTAAATAAATAAAATTTCATTATTATCTATTTATTTACTTCGTTATTTATCGCCACATACCAACTCGCACCAGAACAAATCATCTCAATGAAAACTTATTTATATTCATATGCTCTTTCAGAGTTTGAAACTATTTACAACTTGTTCTCTATAGCCAAAAGCTATTACATTTTCTATCCCACAATTGAACTTCACAATAGTTGGGATTCACAAAAAGACTACCCTTTAAAAGAGGGTTCTATGTCACTACACACATACTTAAAATCTTATATTTCTAATAATGCATAACAGCATCCTCGTGTTTCTCATTCGCAATCGCCACTACAGTATCCCGACTAATAGTATGACGGGTTTGTCCTGACTTATTGGAATAACAAGCAACTTTCAGCTTGAAATCCTTATGAGCGCTCTCATGGATGTAAGACATCCGAGCTATCTTCTTCCGATCCTTCTCCCCACCTCCCTACGAATCTCGCTGCTCACTCCACCTTTAAAATCCCAAGCCGTATTTATCATGAGCACCTTCTCATCATGCTCTGACTCAAAATCTGCTTCTAGCGACTCCTTTGCTACATAAAGAGCACTAATCTCGTCATTCTGCTTCAGATTAATCGCACTCAATTATGATTCACTCACGAAATGAAGGCCGATATAATGCTTTCATTGCATCTCTGAGGCGATATGACTCAAGTGTAGGTACCACCGTAGTAATGATGTTTCCTCTTTTACGCCTCCATCTCATTCATCATACTAAGGTATGACGTTATATCCATCTCTCCCCTGAGTAGTCTTACTCGAAAAGTACTCCTCCGCCTCAGACTCCTCTATAATCACTATTGGTACCTCCGCCACCGTAAGATAGGTACGAGTGCTCTACTTTGTTCACAAGCTCTTCGCTTTCACCATGTGTATATCTCTATACATCAAGCTATCGATTGACATCCTACAATAACACATATGTTGATTAGTACATATCACAAAATCGTATAAGCACAAATCACATTTAATTTATTTAGGGTTACTTTCCATCTTTTAAATCTTTTGATACTGAGTTTCCTCAATACCTTATTATTCATTCAACTCAAGTAAAGCTCAAGTTTTTTTCTTCCTTTGAACTTCTCTTCCTTAACGAGATTATGAGCATAAGGTTCTTCCCCCTTAAGTTTTATAACCTAATGCTCGATACCAACTGTGACGCCCCCAATCCGGGTCTCTTTCAACCCGATATATGGTGCTCCACGGTGCTTAGATTCACACAAACATTTAATTGAAATGCCTCAAAAGAACGAATATGTCTTATATATATTCCAAAACAATACTACCATTCCCCAGGTTCTTTATAACCGTTACATTTGTTCTTGTCATAATATCAAATATTATCATTACAAACCTATACTATTACATAGGCAATCTACACGTTCACTTTAGCCTTCTCTTTATCCTTGTAGAATCCTTGGGTCCATCTTGGCCTAAGTTGCATTCATATGGTTCAAGCAAGAGTGAGCATAACAAGCTCGTAAGCAAGTACAACAATTTCATTTTAAAAGCATGCTTGAAACATAGGAATCGTATATCTTCAATAACTGGATGATAGTTATGAAGTACTATCAATAATTCAAAATAGCTTTCCTTTTTCCTTCAAAACATTTTACAACAACAATATTCATCAATTCATCAATTACGTTCAAGACGTGAACGTCTTATAGTTTCTTTGAAAAGGACAACCCAAAGACGAAGTCCGTAAGTCGTAAGATATAGCTTACGAGTACATCTAGGTGATCACCTATATAGTACCTATGTTGATCAACACTACATCCATTAAACGTGTATACGTTTAAGTTGTGGCAACCTCACGTGCCCATCGAATAATCGATGAAAATACATTTGTTTTCAAGCTTACCTTATATCCGTACCAAAGAATTGGCATAGGATAGCGTTAGCAATTCTATATTGAAAGACTTGTAAAGAAATCAATCAATCTATCAAGATTAGTCTAGCCGAGTCAAAACTGGCATCGACCCTTTCTTCAAAACCATACATGCATCTCATAACTTAAATCATTTAAAAACCTGACTAACACGAAGGTTAGACAAGGGTTTAGGAAAAACATGCCTTCAGCGTCTGCTACAGAATAATTACGTTTCCTTTGAGTCTTTACAAACTCTACAATACATAATCACATAATATACCACATTAGGTCATGAATGAACATACATAGTTCCTAAAGAATCTTACCCTACTTCTCAATCTAATCCCGTATTAGATTTGTTATTATTGGTTCCAGCTTTCCGTTATTCTTTACATCATTCTTACTGACTTCTGTCTCTTCCATAACTTAAGTGAAATTATTTCATTAGTACAACTCGGTTCAAGTTAATTATCCTTCCTCATGGCTTACTAACATCCTTACGTTATCATCCGAAACTCGATCGTTATTGATTAAGTACGTTTATTGCATACCATTTGCGTTCATCTTCAATTGACTTTCTTTAACCCTAAGTGATCATACTTGGGGTTTAATTATAACTTAACAATGTTACTTCATGTTCATTAAGTTTGTATCACATCATTGCCTTTCTTTTTATCTTCATAACCAATCCTCTCTATGCCAGCTTTTCTTCTTCGTGTCGCGCTCCGACGTCGCCCATTAGAGCTTGGAGACCGGACTCGGTGCTGTGGCGCGAGTCCCTTTGTTAATTATCGCGCTACGGCATGAGTTTACAGTGTCTGGAGCTCACTTTGGCGCTGCAGCACCGGTCATTTAAGCTTGGAGTAGTGCCGCGGCGCGGACTCTGAGCTACAGATAGTTTTGATAGATTTTCAACTTTGCGAGATTCCCGGACTCGTAACTTCTTCGTTATAAGTCCGAATTGGCTCATTCAAGAGCCTACGGTTCACAAATCACGTACTCTACGTGTTCATGCAAGAATTTTATCTATTCAACTTTGTTAGCTAAAATTTCACCTATTAGTCCATTTTTAACGAAAACGATAAACGTTCGTGAACGTTCAACGCTTGTTTCTTCGTTCTAAGTCAGAATCCGGCCATTTTCGAGTCCGCAATTCTATAATGCCAAATAAGACTTGTCTCCATTGAAAACCAATGTTTCCAAGCTCAATATCAAAATTTGACTTCCATTCCGAGAATTTCACGAATTCGACGATTGTCGTCTAATCGTGTGAATTCCGGCGAAACTTCGTTACTTGAGATTTTTAGACCATTTCAATTGGATTTAATCCATTATACCAACATCTTGACATACATGCTTTGTTAACTTATAACCATGATAAGTTATTACTAGTTCATTGTGAATTTGTAACTTATGAAAATATAAACTACTTATATTTCCATTTAACTTATGTCTTCTTTTCATATGACTTATTAATGAGTTAAGTCCTTAAATACTTATTCTTACATCTTATTAATCATGCTAACTTTATTAATGTAACATGTTACAAGTTCTAATAAGTTCTTATACTTTCATTATAAGTTCATAACTTATTTATGAATGAATTACTTATTCATGACTTATCTGGCTTATTAAGACTTAAGCCCTTTGGTTTATCATTCCAATTTCTTCTTAGCAGGCTATTCTACCAATACCCCCATCTCCACAAAAGGAAGAGAAAGAAATCATGGTTTAAGTTCTTACCCTTTGATGATCACCTGACTAATCCTTAATCTTCTTCTTGCCTCTTGAAATAAGAACTCTAGCTTTCTAGCTTTTTCCCTCAAGCCACTAAGCTCTCAACTTATAAGTGGTTGGTGGAAAATCTAACAAGGAAAGTCTAACTTATATGTGCTTATTCTCTCAACCAAATAAGTTGCTTAGCTTGAGAGGAAATGAACAACCAACAAAATGAATTGAAGCTCTCTATTTATAGGCATTCCAAAGTGAGGGTAGATTATTCATTAAATCCTCCACCTCCTTACTATTCATTACCTAGCCCTTAAGTAAACTTGGCTACCACAACACTTATCCTCTAAGTTATCTTGCTCCCCACTTAAAATACTTGGTCATTACAACATATATCCAATACTTGATCACCACATTTACTTAACCCTTAAGTATTCTTGCTAATCACATAACTTAGCCACTAAGTTACTTGCTCATCACGTTGAATCACCCATGGGTTGCTCCATGGTTCTTACCCATTGGATATTTACTTTGGGCCTTAGCTTAATTAACTTACTTAATCATTGGGCTTGCACATTAAATTACCTTGGGCTTGTAATTAAACAAACATTGGGCTTATGTAAGACCCCAACTTTTTGAATAAAAATGAATTTTCTATAATTATCATTTTTGAATATTATGGAATGAATTTAATATAATGTTATAGTTGTGGGTAATATTTATAAATTTTGCAAAGTATACAAGTTGTCATATAATATTCGATTGGTCGGGAAATATCCGTTTTAACAGAAAATATTCGTACGACGGCACAATCATTGTTGGACCCCACAACAGAATTATTGTCGGATTGAGAAAACGACATAAATATTTTATTGAAAATACGGTGGAAACTTTACCGTTGATACTGTTGAACTACTCGGTAGTAAAAGTACAGTAATACGCATGGTTGGATTGTAGCACACGGTATTGATTATTGATGCTTACGTGAGAAGTCACTCAATTTTACTTATTATTTGGATCCCTATTTACCCATTTTTCAAAATTATCAGAAGGATGTATTAAAGTATATATATATACATATTATTTATATATGTATAACAAGTGGGTGGGTGAGTGTTATTGGTCTTGGAAGATGAAATAAATTGGCAGGATGCAAAGTTTCTTTTCAAGATTAGGACTTAATTGCCAAATCATCCATTATATTAATAACGTGTGACTTAGTATGCTTTCTAATTGATTAAAGTCCAAGATTTGCATGTGCTAGTTTTTTTTCCAATGGCCAACAATTTGAAAAAAAATGATTCACGGGTTATTGGATTTTTTTTAAATATAGCATGTGTTATATATTATATATATAATGTGTCCATACTGCATGTGAACTGATATATATATATATATATTGCTTTGAAAAATTGTCAGAAGAAATGAATTTTGGGTTTCACGGGGAAGTACTGTGTTTGTTATTATTATTATAAATATTATATTTTATTTAAAAGATTTTGTTTTCAATATGGACCGTCAGATTAAAGTAAATCAATCTCGACTGCTTCATGAGTTAGTTACTATGCATTCCATTTTCCTATAAATAGAAGCTCATTCCTTCATTATTTTCTTACTAATTCAATTTGACTCTAGAGAGAAAAAATATAGAGAGAAAAAGAAAAGATTTTTGCTACTTAACTACTCTTATATTCAGCTTCTTTTACTAAGAAGGGTGTTATTCTTTCTTATTCATGAAGAGAATTGTTGTTATTCCATTGCTTATTATTCGTTGGAATAACTTTTGATACGCTACCTTCACCCTATACTTGGTGACATTCTTCTATTATTCCGTCTTTACTATTACATTTGGAATATCCTGCTCATGCATGCGTTTCTGTTGGACTGATTCCGTCTTTATTATTACGTTGGAATACCCTCGCTCTATGTGTTTTACATGGACTGGTTCCGTTTTATTATTATTCTGTTGGAATATCCTCGTCACATGCATGCTTTTACGCCTGGGACTGATTCCGTCCTTATTAGTATTCTCGTTGAATAACTTTGTCTGCCAAGTACCGCATGCATGGTGATTTTTGTTGTTATTCCATTCTTTATTATTCTCGTTTAACATCCCGCTTGCATGCAAATTTTGTCCGACTGGTTTAGTTATTTAGTATTCTCGTTAGAATAACCTGCCTATGCGGCAAGTACCGCATGCATGGTGATTTCTTTTGTTATTCCATTCTTTATTATACTCAAATGGTTAAAGTTTTGACTTCTATACTCCATGAAATTAGTAGAATATCCTTGATATTTGCGCTTCATCCAAAGATCTTTTCATGGAAATATTCTTCCGATCATTCTTGAATTTTACTCTACAAAGCAAAGATCATGTTGACAATTTGGACATTAGTAGTTCTTGGACAAATTAATTCTTGAACTTGTTTTATTGAATTCTTATATCATTGTCATCATCCTCATGTTTATATTATGTTGAAAGTCATTTGTGGCTTGAGTAGTGCATAGAAGGACTTGGTATGATTATGACCGGTGATTATTGATTGTAATCATGACCGTAATGTTACAAATGATGTGGTAAAAGTCCTCATTGGCCTGTGAGTGCATTGATGGACAGTCGTTGGCATGATCATGACCATTAATGAATACACAAATATTCTTGGCCCGTAATGCATGGATAATTGTGGTCGTGATACTAAAGAATATCCTTGGCCGTAGTGCAGGGGTGATTCGATGATGTGGAATATTTATTAAGCTGAGTCTCAGTGATAACTGTGATGAAAAACCTTTTTAATCATAAAAGATAGTAGATTTTATTTTCTACTTGACTCTTTTAATGGATTGTTTGTTCCGCTGCAGTTAAACTTGATGTCTTTTATATTTTATCAGTTTAACATTGTTGGAGACTAATGATAATTTATTTTGCATTATCTTAGTCATAATACTTCTTACTGGGCTAGTTGAGCTAACCCTTTCTTTCATTGTTCTCTTCAGGAAATGAGAATATAGCTGGGACGAGTCGGGGAACGGAGTGATGGTCCAGAGGATAGCATTAGTAGTCCTCACTATTCTGTGAAATAGTATGTTAATAATTGTAATGAGGACTCCTTTTGAGTTTGTATAATCTCTAGTAGACAATAATTGTATTCAAACTCAAAGTTATGTTTTGTCGTATTGTACACGACAGTTGTATTAGTAAGTTGTATTTGAATTTTGTACCATGTATCTGACGACCCAAGATGGGTGATGTATACCAAATTTTGGGGGCGTCACAGCTTACATTAATAAATTCACATTGGACTTAACCATTCAATACTTGGGCTCACATAATACTTAACAAATCCTACCAATTCTACAAATTCAATACATTGAGCTTAAAGCCTTATAACGTATAATCACGAATTCATCTCGTATTTCCCTCGGATATTTATTCAATATATACGATATACCATCATTCATACGTACTCATATAATACCTCGTATCATACTCGTATTCTCTACCTCGTACAATACCTACGTATTATACAATCATCGCTTAATTCATTAATCGCATTACATTTCCTTCTCGTAAATCATTTTCCTTAAACGTTAGGTTTTAAGTCCACATGCGAAATATTACGTTTTCCATAACTGAAATATTATTGGATATTCCATCTCACCTCGATATTCTTTCGTTACGTATTTCTCGGAAGTTCAAAAATAATTCCCGAGCAGAAATGCGTAAATAGTGTTTTTCAAAAAATTTCTCAGAAAGCTTTTATTTTCGTCTTGAAAATTCTAACACTTTAATTCTACCATGTAGCCAAAATCCTACGACATTCTGACATTTATAGGTCAGAGAACGACGTTCAATTAGCTTGCTCCATAAATAATTAATTAAATTCATTTAATAAAAATAAAAATTTAATTCTCAAAAATCCGATTTTCTCGGGGCGTTACAACAAACCTCTGTCCATACAAAGATTCATACAACTCAGCCATCACATGAGTCCTCAATTGAAATCTTACAACTTCTAACATTCTCTTTACTTAATACGAATTTTCTTTAATTCGTATACTATCCTTTACAACTCAATTTGAGTTCTTCTTCCCGTACTAATTTGTAGTACCATTCATTCATAACATTAGCTATAAATCATTCATCGTTTAATAGATCATTTGTTACTATGATTTACTATGATCACGTGGTGGTCTTCTTATCTTTCTCTTTACGATTATAGTCTTAGGTACTCATACTTAAGGTTTATAACCTATCAGCTCTGATACCAACCTGTAACGCCCCGAAATCCGGTCTATCTTCACACCCGGATTCCGTACGTCATGAGTACATCATTCATTCTGCATACATCATTATATAATGAAATATAACAACATACACTCTCAAATCCCAGGTTCTCGAAACCTTAGAACCTCTTTCATTATAAATAATGATAATTACATTATTCCTTTCATCTTACAAGAGTGACTTTTATCCGCCACCAAGGATACATACAGTTCTTTAAACTAGTCTATAGTTTAATTTTCATCTTTCTACATCACAAGTCTTCACTTGATCTTCTCGCTCATTCACATTCTGAATGGCACTTCATCTGAATACCGGTAATTGATCTATACAGATCCTTAAGTTCTTCTAACATCGTTCATTTGAAAATATTTTTCATTTAAAGCAAGTGTGAGCATTCAATTGCCCGATGAAGTCATAACGATTGAACATACAACTTCAAGAATTTAAACATTCTTTTCGAGACTTAAATAACCGAACAAAGGTTACTGGCTTGACTTGAATAATAGGAATAGTCTTGATTCCTATCATCTTAAAACATTAGTTACATGCACTTTGAAATACTTTCATTCTCTACTCTCTTTCATGCACATTCTGTCCGGCTAGAATCAATAGCACAGACTTAACAATAACGGTTCATGTATAAACAGAACATTCTTTTATTGAACAGTTCAAACATAGAACAATTCATCTCATAGAAACACCGAAGTGTTCACATTATGGCACAAGGCCTCATACGTTCTACCACCTTGTACAAATATCACACATTTGCACATAGACAGAACTTCTCAAGTTCAACATCTTAGAAGTTTTAGAAACTAGTATTCATTTAAAAATATGAATGAAGTTAGGAAACTTGACTTACGCACAGCTACAGCTTATGCTGAACTGCTCATTCCAATCCCTATAACACATAAGGAACAACACATACACCAATTAGTCATATACTTGACTTACGCATTGGTTTACTTAACTTTACTTCTTAAGGTTCGCGTTCTTACAATATAATTTTACACGACTAACTTTCATTACCGATTTACGGTTTCATGAGATACGGAGATGTCTTACTCAAAATGTTCATCATCTTCGATGATTTACATTCTTATCTTCTTCTTATACTGCTCTAGGACTCAGCACACATCGCTTCTCTGCTAGTAGTCCATATGGTACTCTGAGTGGTTTCCCACAAACAACCAACAAACAAGTTCTTGTCTCATCTACACTGCCATCACAGTGAGTTAGATCGGTTGCCAGTTTCGTATATACCTTCGCTCTCTGAAGGAATTGTTTAGCCCAGCTCCCATATGTCAACCATCAAAGGTTATGATTGTACTACAACCTAACTTACCTTAATTTATCCGAACTATTAAACTATAATGGTCGTTAAGTCAAATTCATATTCCTTATGGCTTTCTGGCAACTAATTGCCATACCTCAGGATTCAGTCATCATCGTCTAAGTCATACAGTCTTTTGTATACTCAGAACGATCATTTCATATTCATTCTATGCATTTATAGCGTTAAGCATTTTACGTTACCTTATTCTTATCTTACAACGTCTGGTTCATTCGACTCGGAGCGTCATCCAAGTTATAAACATTAACTCGGCTTCTTTTACGTTATACATACCTCAAATTCACTTCTTCACCGTTCACAGGTTTAATCAATAGTCTTCGTTATCCTACGGTCAAACCATACATGGGGTGTAGGTTCTACCCGTTTAATATTTGCGTACACTCAACCTTCACGTCGGTTAAAGTGTTTAACGCTTACATTTCGTTCTAACATTCTCATCCGACTTATATTCGGCTTTCAATAATCTTATTACCGTTCGCTACGGCTCTCTTGATACCATTCGTATAAGTCACACAACCAGGGTATACTTAGAACGTTCGTCTGATGCAACTACAATTCACGAGGATCGTTTACGTATTCAACGTTCACGTTGCTCATCTCTTAATCACTCACTCAACCTTTACTCAAGGTTTCAATTGCTTTCGATCGTTATCCATCCCATGAACCCCATGTTAATTATTCTTTCTTAGTGTCAAAGCCATACGGTTCACTGTATGCTAAGACCGATCGTTCATCGCAACAATGTTGCGTTCATAGCGTCTAAACGCTTTACATTCATCTCTTAATGCCATGTCATAACATCAAAATGTTATACATTAACATCGTCAACCAACGTCTAAGGAATCACAACCATAGCAATCCCTCACGTTCGTTTATCGCGACTACGGTCCTCGGACATCGGTTCTGTAACCCGCATCTAGATTCTTTGTCTTTTATTCTCGTTTAATCTTTTCGTTCAACCTTCATTAAAGGTTTAATACACTTAATTGGATGTTACATTACGTGAACTACATGTTCATACTTCTTTCTTGCACATCCTCAAGTAACTGAGAACTAAAAATCTCATTTCTGGGCATTGTTACTTTGCCCGTGACGTAGCGCCGTGCCCTTCCTTCCTCTCGCTGCTTATGGCGCGACCTACTTCTCTCTCTCTCTCTTCCGATTTGGCGCTTCTGACGCGAGTCCTTACTTAATGAGGTATGTGCATGCGCCCACACCCGTAAGATTTTCGTCTTTGTATGCGGCACATGCGACGCCACAAATTATACTACGGTTCACGCTGCGGTGAACTCTTGCAATGTACTCGGACACTGTTACGCGCTGCGGCATCGGCCTCCAAGGCACAACTCGCGCTACGGCGCTGAGCATGAAACCTAGAAAATTTTTCTAAGTCTTTTACAAGCTTGAGACGCTATTTTCAAAATCTCATAACTTCTTCTTTATAACTCGGAACGAGGTCGTTCCAAAGCCATTTTCTTTCTTATCTTACGTACTTCTATTACCCTCAGACAAAACTTTGTTCTGAATCCATTAACATGCCATTCAATTGGCTTTATCTTCATTCTTCGTTCATTTTAACATTTTTTACGTTCTTTGTTCGTTCGTCCGTAATTCGGTCATCCGAACTCGGAATTCATTCGTTCTTGAGTCCACAAGTCACGTTTTCTACATCTCTCTTACATTCTTATGAAACCCTACATGTTCGGGTTCATTTACTAACTTTCAAATTCTCGTTCATCTTTTACGAAAATTTCGCCATAACTTCGTTATAGCTTAATTTTAATCCGTTCTTTATGAACGTTTCTAACGTTCCTAACCAAGAAATAAGCATCTAACTTATACGCGATGGTTTTAAACTTGTCCATCAACAACATTTATACTATGATGGTTTTAAATTTGTCCATCAACAACGTTCTTCGTGTACTTCGCGTGTTCTTCGCGTTCTTCGTTCGTTCTTCATTTTAATCGATATTTTGGATTACGATTCTACTTTTTCTTGGAATTTGATGTTATAGAACACCATTCCTTACTTAATTCACCTACTCATTCATAATATTCATTCGGATCACTCAAAATCCTCACGAATCTTATATTTACTTAAGAAATTTATAAACTAAATTTCTTATTTTTATTTCTTCATTTTCTTACGATTTCAACCGTATGAAATCATTTCTAACTTAATCTAATTCTTATCTTTATTAAGTTATGTTTTTGAACATAAAAACTTAAAGAAAATTTAGAAGAACTAGTGTTCGGATTACCGTTCTTCTTTATTTCTCTTCCGTTAGACAAAGCCGGCGATTTGCGAGCTTTTCTATTTCTCGATCACTTTTGATCTGAGCATTCATGCTCATACTCTTCCTTTTCTCTCCCAACCGAGCTCTCCTCTCTCTCTCAAGTGGAGGATTTTCAAAATCTCAAAAAAAATGAAAATCTAGCTTTCTATTTATAGATTTTCAAAGCTAGGGGCAAAATAGTCATTTTGCCCCTAAAATAATTATTCCCAACTCCTTAACAACTTAGCCACCAAGTTACTTGGCCACCACCCTTACTTGGTGGCCAAGTGGCCGGCCCACATGCCCCATGGGTCACCCCATGGGTTGCCCCAATGGTTCTTACCCATCCGTTTACCCATCGGTTCGATCCGCGGTTTCTTTTCTTGGTTTGAGCCTTAACCCTAATTCTTATTGAGCCTAACTTGGGCTTGATTTCACAAATCATTGGGCTTGACATAATCCAAGTCCAATTAGATTCTACAAAGTCCATGAACACAAAGTCCATTAAGACTAATCGCATTCTACGCATTCCATTCTCGTATTCTCGTATTCTCTTCAGTATTTAGCTCATTGATATTCAGTATTATACATCCTACTATTCTTCTTTCTATACTCGTATAATAACTTGTATCATACTCGTATTTCTCACGCATAATAACCCTAGTTATTATACGTACTCATTACATTCTCGGAACTCACTTTCCCTAACCCTTAGGTTTTGAGTCCACAGACAAAAACTTCGTTTTTGCCATAACTGAAATATTATTGAATATTCCATCACGTCTCAACATTTTACGTAATCAATAACTTCTCGGAATTTCAAAATAAATCTCCGAGTAGAAACGGGTGAATAGTGCCTATTTCGTCTTTTTCCCCGAAAATATTTTTGTTCCCGGAAAACATTCATTTTCGTCTTGAAAATTCTTACTCGTTAAATCTAGCTCGTAGCCAGAATCCTCCCGATTAATAATCATTCTAGGTTATAAAATGATTAATAAACACATAGCACGGAATAGTATTAATAAAAATTCATTTTATTAATAACTAATTCTTTAAATCTTCATTTCTGGATAATCCAAAATTCTAGGTTGTTACACTCTTCCCCCGATTTGGTTAAATGCAATCTTTAATAAATTAACGAACTCTTGCATAGGGTTGTTCGGACCCCCTTGGTTAACATTACGTGATTCTGCTTCCTGATTACGTTGTCTTCTCCTTAGCGGCATTTTCAGATTAAATTAATAGAATTTTATTATTATCTATTTACTTACTTCGTTATTATTGCCACATACCAACTCATACCATAACAAAGCATATTAAATGAAAACTTCATTATATTCATAGGCTTCTTCATAGTTTGAAACTATTTACAATTTGTTTTCATAGCCAAAAGCTATTACATTTTCTATCCCGCAATTGAACTTCACAAAAGTTGGGATTTACAAAAAGACTGCCCTTTTATGTAAAAGAGGGTTTTACGTCACTACACACATATTTATAACTCTAAACTTCTCATAATGCATAACATCATCTTCGTGTTTCTCATTCGCAATCGCCGCTACAGCATCCCGACTAATAGTATGACGGGTTTGTCCTGACTCATTGGAATAATAAGCAACTTTCAGCTTGAAATCCTTATGAGCACTCTCATGGATGTAAGACATCCGTGCTATCTTCTGGTCCTTCTCCCTCAGTTTCCTACGAAGCTCATCGGCCTCCTTCTTAAAATCCCTAGCCTAATTTATCATGAGCACCTTCTCATCATGCTCTGACTCAAAATCTGCTTCTGCAGACTCCTTCTCTACATAAAGAGCACTAATCTCTTCATTCTTATTCTGCACAACTGCACTCAGTTACACATTCTTGTTAAGCTCTGCCAGATACAATGATCTCATTGCATCTGGAGGTGATGACTCTAGTGTAGGTACCACCGTAGTAACTGATGTTACCTCCATTCCTTCCTCCACATCGTTCATTGTACTAAGGTATGATCATATATCTATAACTCCCTCAGAGTAGTCTTCCTCAAAAAAGTACTCCTCTGTCTCCGACTCCTCTAGAATCACTATTGGTACCTCCGCCACTAGCATGGGTACATGCTCTACTCGGTTCACAAGCTCTTCACTCACCGCATGTATATCTCTATACATCAAGCTATCGATTAACATCCTACAATATCACATAACATGTTGATTAGTACATAACACACAATAGTATAAGCACAAATCACATTTAATTTATTTAGGGTTACTTTCCATCTTTTAAATCTTTAGGTATTGAGTTCCCTCAATACCTTATTAACTCATTTGACTTAAATAAAGCTCGAGTTTACTTCCTTCAGACTTCTCTTCCTTATTGAGGTTATTAGCCTAAGGTTCATCCCCCCATAAGTTTTATAACCTAATGCTTTGATACCAACCTGTGACGCCCCCAAATTCGGGTCTCTTCCAACCCGACATATGGTGCTCCACGGTGCTATTGTTCACACAAACATTCAATTGAAACGCCTCAATAGAATGAATATGTCTTATATATATATATATATATATATATATATATATATATATATATATATATATATTCCAAAACAATACTACCATTCCTCAGGTTCTTTATAACCGTTACATTTGTTCTTGTCATAATATCAAATATTATCATTACAAACCTATACTATTACATAGTTAATCTACAAGTTTGCTTTAGCCTTCTCCTTATTCTTGACGAATCCTTTGGTCCATTCGATCTAAGCTGCATTCATATGGTTCAAGCAAGAGTGAGCATAACAAGCTCAACAAGTACAATAATTTCATTTTTAAAAGCATGCTTGAAACATAGGAATCGTATATCTTCAATAACTGGATGATAGTTACGAAGTACTATCAATAATTCAAAATAGCATTCCTTTTCCTTCAAAACATTTTACAATGACAATATTCAGTAAAACACCAATTCTGGTCCAAGACCATGAGCATTTCATAATTTCTTTGAAAAGGACAACCCGACACGAAGTCCGTAAGTCCGACATATCTTACAAGCACTTCTAGGTGATCAGCCTATAGTACTCTATGTTGATAAACACTACATCCATTAAACGTGTGTACGTTTAAGTTGTGGAAACCTCACGCGCCCATCGAATACTCGATGAAAAATACATTTGTTTATTCATATTCAGGCTTACCTTGAATCCGTACCAAACGATTGGCGTAGGATAGCGTTAGCAATTCTATATTGAAAAACTTGTAAACAGTTCAATCAATCTATCAAGATTAGTCTAGCCGAGTTAAAACTGGCATCGACTCTTTCTTTAAAATAATACATGCATCTCATAACTTGAATCATTTTGAAAACCTGGCTAACATGAAGGTTAGACAAGCGTTTAAGAAAAACTTGCCTTCAGTGTCTGCTACAGTATAATTACATTTCCTTTGAGTCTTTACGATCTCTACATCACATAATCACATAACATACCACATTAGGTCATGAATGAACATACATAGTTCCTAAAGAATCTTACCCTTCTTCTCAATCTAATCGTATATTAGATTTGTTATTATTGGTTCCAGCTTTCCATCGTTCTTACCAACTTCTGTCTCTTCTATAATTTAAGTGAAATTATTTCATTAACACAACTCGTTCCGAGTTAAACAATTTTCATCACGGCTTACTAATTTTATTATTAATCGAAACTCGATCGTCATTGGTGAAGTATTAACATCACATATCATTCACGATTTATTTAATTAACCTTTACGTTCTTCGTTCCCGCTCAATTGATTATCTTCAACCTTTAGTGTATTACTTAAGGTTTACCACATCTTAATTATGCTACATTAAGTTTAGTAATGTATTGGTTCATTACTAATTACCTGTCTTTAATTCCCTACTTGATAAACTCTTATTCGCGTGCATGATCTAGTCTCGCACCGCCTTTGTGCCAACTTCTTCTCTTGTTCGTATTGCTATGCCACAGCAGCTTTTAGTTTCTAAACTTGGTCACGTATTTGCGACGCCATTCCTAGTGTAATCGATCGTATCATGCGCTGCCATTAACAGGTGAAGCTTGCTTTAAGGCTATGGTGTGACTTACTTTTTTTCCTTGATCAGCCATGGCTAAAGGTTTCAAAGACTGAAAAATGTTTAACAGTTTTTCTTTTAGGTGAGATTCCCAGGCTCGTAACTTCTTTGTTGTAAGTCTGAATTGGCTCGTTCAAGAGCCTACGGTTCACAAATCACATACTCTACGTATTCGTGCAAGAATTTTATCTATTCGACTTCGTTTGCTAAAATTCCACGTATTACTCCATTTTTAACGAAAATGATAAACGTTCGTGAACGTTCAACGCTCGTTTCTTCGTTCTAAGTCGGAATTCGGCCATTTTCGAGTTCGCAACTCTATAATGCCAAATAAGATTTGTCTCCATTGAAAACCAACGTTTCCAAGCTCAATATCAAAATTTGACTTCCATTCCGAGAATTTCATGAATTCGACGATTGTCGTCTAATCGTGTGAATTCCGGCGAAACTTCGTTACTTAAGATTTGTTCTTCGTTTCAAATGGATTCAATTAATCATACTAACCTCTTGACATACATACTTCATTAACTTATAAACATGATAAGTTATTACTTATTCTTGATGAGTTTGTAACTTATTAAAGTATAAAAATACTTATGTTTCCATTTCTCATGACTTATGTCTTTTTTTCATATGACTCATTATGGTTAATGACTTTTAACCATCATTCTTACTTCTTATTATCATACTAACTTTATTAATGTAAACATGTTACAAGTTCTCACAAGTTCCTCTTAGTTCATAACTTATTTATGATTGAATTACTTATTCCTGACTTATTACGGCTTAATTCCATTTATTAATCATTCTTATCATGCCTTAGCATACATGTTCTACCACTACCCACTTCTCTAACCAATGAAAGAAAAGAGAATCATGGTTTAAGTTTGCTTACCCTTTGATGATTACTCGATTAAGCTTTGATCCTCTTCTTGCTTCTTGAAATATGAAAGACTAGCTTTCTAACTTATTCTCTCAAACCAATAAGTACTTAACTTGTTGGAGTTTGGAACAAGGAACAAATGAACTAGAAAGCTTCCTATTTATAGGAAATCCTAAGTGAGGGCATAATGGTCAATAAGCCACCTCCACCTCCTTAATATTCATTACTTTGTGATTAAGTTAACTTGCTCACCACATATACTTGGCCATCTCACTTACTTAATCATTAAGTATACTTGTTAATCACACATAAGCACTTTGCTTGCCCATCACAACACTTGCTCACCACAACACTTAGCCATTAACTTACTTTGTCATTAAGTTTTCTTAACTTATCCTTTACTTAACCCTTAAGTCTACTTGCTCATCACTCTTGTTTCTTGGTCACCAAGATCTACCACATGATCATGGGTTGCCCCATGGATCACCTTAACTCATTTGATCTTAGCTTGGGCTTAGTTTTAATTAACTTAACTTAATCATTTGGGCTTGCATTAAATTACTTTGGGCTTCCCATTACAAACTCTTGGGCTTGCATTAAACAAACACTTGGCTTGATCCTTAACTTATATTGGACTTATGAAAGTAGTATGCACACAAGCCAATCATGTTTGATGATAAAGCATATACTTTGTAACAATCTTATTCATTTATTAATAAAAAGTATTAATTTATTAAAGGCTTTTAATTATCTACATGATGCTGTTTTATAATATGTGATAAACCCATAGTTTTAAGCAATGCTTTTAGAATAATGATGATGATCATTCTAATGAGATCTAAATTCTTAGAAAGCTTAAAACTAAAATAGTTCCCAATCGTTGGATTACTAAATTGGGGATTAGTGAATCCGGATAGATTGGTACATACGTTGCTTGCTCATTGGATGAGGATGATTGATCTCATGATCATTTGTGTGGAGACACTAAAGCAAGTATGTAGGTGCTTATTAGAGAATAAGTACACCTTTGAGCGTGGCTCGCTAAGGAATACCTAATGGAGTTTTATTTGCTGTCAATAGGAATTCTCAGTAGTGATAGTAAGTCAAGTAATCCTTGGACTTGAGATCATCATAGTATCTTGTGTATGATGAGTTATACTTTGACTTATTCCTTAAGACCCTTAGGGTATATCAAAGGGTATACTTGGGTATAATAAGTTGTATATGGAGATAATGTATGATCAATAAAGAATCTACCACTTCTAATAAAGAAGAGAAATGTCCTATGTGATTCGATAAATGACAACCCAATGAGTCCTTGGCGAGGCACAATGAAATTAGAAAGGAGTTTCTAATTTGCATTATTTGGAGTTGTGCATTTAAGAGTCGAAATACATATAATTAAATAAAATAAGACTTGACAGTGATTCCATGTCTTATATTTAATTGGGACATTGTATGGTGGAAGGATTGAATTGTACGGTAACTATTTACTCAAAGGTTCTTTAATGATTAATGTTGAAATCTATATTATCTGGAAAGTCGTTGATCGCTAGGGAGGCTTATCCCTATTGTAGAATAAATATTATTTATTTAAATAAATTAATTTTTTAATTTATTTATTTAAATAAGATTAGAATTGTTCTAATTGATTTATTCACAACCGGTTTAATATGGAGAACCTAAAGGGTCACACCATAAAAGGAAGAATAATTATTTAAGAAGTTAATGGCATAATCGTAATAATATGTTAAGTATATTTAATTTAATCTATGGTGATAGAATAAATTAAATAACTTAATATTATTATTTAATATTTTAGAAATATTAAATATAAATTAATAAGAGGAGTCTTATTAATATTATTACAATTATTATTATTTTAATTTCTAAAAGAGTTTAGGAATTAATTTAATATAAGTACTCTCATTTATTCCTAATTGGATTAGGAAGGAAAATTAGTTAAAGGAGTTTAATTAATTATCCCTAATAAGATTAGGGAGCTTAATTAATTAAAAGAATTTAATTAATTAAATAAAACCCAATTCCTTAATTGTTAAGGTGGGTTGCCCACATCTATAAATTAGAGGAGTCTTATTATGGGTGATATGGGTTGTTGACTTTAACAACTACGTAATAATTCCAAGTTGTTGGGAGTATGCCTTTTCTATAGAGATAGAAAACTAGGGTTAGCCATAACACCCATCTTCTTGAATTTTATTCTTCCTTGGTGGATCACCTCTAGAGGCCAAACATTTGGGTGGCTAACGTTGATCAAAGGAAGGAACCAAACCCGATGGATTCAAGATTGAACGCGAAAGGATTTGGAGGTGAACTTGTACCTGAGGAAGCTCGATCTTCAAGGGTATGATTTATTCTTTATCTTTTCGTTTAATTAATAATTATGCATAAAGGATGATCCGGGTATATGGTTTGTAAATTTTTTTAAACTCTGATTTATCACGCTTCCGCTTTATTTATGCAATTTGATTGCGCACATGAATATTACAAACCTCACAGTGGCATCAGAGCCAAATCTTTATGCGAATTATTAATTGTTTTAATTTGATATATAAATTGATATGTGTTTAGAACAATTTAATTGGGCATAATTTTATTGTATAAAATTTAAATAAAAAAAATAAAAAAAAAATACCGAAAACAGACTCGGCAATTAAAAAAAAAACGGCATGCATGATCATTCACGTGGATGTTAATTAACATGAAAAAAAACTGGCAGCCACAAAAGGAAGGCAAATCAAGTTCACGCAAATCTGGTTACCTTTTAAATCAATCATTTAAGGAAGTCAGGAGCTTGGAAAATAAAGGAACGGATGGTATATATATATATATATATATATATATATATATATATATATATATATATATATATATATTCTTAATTATTATATAATTAAAATAAAAGTTTATTTTAATTTTAAAATAAAGGTTTATTATTAAAATAAAAGGTTTAAATATATAAATATAAAGCTTTATTTTAATTTTAATAATTTTATAATTAAAATAAAAGGTTTATTTTAATCTTAAAATAAAAGGTTTATTTTAATATTAAAATAAAAGATTTATTTTAATTTTAAAATTAAATTTCATGCTAACTAATTAGAGTTGGAATTGGATTCCATGATAACTAATTGGAGTTGAAATTGGATTGCCTAATTTCCTTAAATAAAGGAGTTTATTTAGATATGAAATAGATTTCATATTATTCAAAATAAAGAGAGTTTATTTGTGAATAGGAAAGAGAATCCATGTTTCCTTAAATAAAGGAGTTTATTTAGATATGAAATAAGATTTCATATTATTCAAAATAAAAAGAGTTTATTTGTGAATAGGAAAGAATATCCGTGTTTCCTTTAATATTTTTTTTTTACATGGAATTGATTCATAATTAATTAAAATAAAAGAGTTTATTTTAATTAAAGATTTTTTTTTTTATGGAATTAGATTCCATAATTAATTAAAATAAAAGAGTTTATTTTAATTAAAGATTTTTTATTTTTATTACTTGAATTGGATTCCATAATTAATTAAAATAAAGGAGTTTATTTTGATTAAAGTTTTGATTAAAATAAAATAGTTTATTTTATTCAAAATTGGATAAATTAAAATAAAATAGTTTTATTTTGATTTAAATTTGGATTAAAATAAAGGAGTTTATTTTGATTCAAAAATAGATTTTATACTAACTAAATTTGCCCATTAAATGATATCAATATATATATTAAATGTTTATTATTCATGAGATGAATGTTATTTATTGATGCGTATGGTGATGTGTATGATAATAAATGGGATTGATTATGGACTATTGACCAATGCGATTGGATTTTATTTTAGTTGGATGCATGAATGTATGGGTTTTATTAAATGGGGTCTGCAGTACCTCGTCTTCTCTAATTTTTTCTTAATGTAAATTCTAACTCCTCCTATGTATTTCCCTCGATCACGATCAAGGTTTCTATTTATTTTAAATAATTTGGTAATAGGAATAGTTAGAATTAATTTTGAAAAATTGGAGATCAAGGAGCAAGGAGCTTGAAGACCCATTTGTAATGGAGCCCTAGGTTTAAATGTAATAGTTATATTTAAATATTATTTCTTGCACCCACAGGTTTGACCTTTTGGTTCACTTGGTGGCTCTAGTGAACCAAACTAGAATAAAAGTCCATAATCAATCCGGGTAGAATATAGTATTCTATATGTGCATGCTTATACTATATATATATATATATTATGCAAACATGCTTCGCATGTTAATTAATATAACGCGTATTTTATATATATATATGTGCATGCTAGCTAAACAAGATGAGACAATTTAATAATAAATCCCTCAAATTTTATTATATTAAGTCCTAAGCGTTCAAAGATATTTGGAATATCGAACGTCGCCTTCTAGCATGATAAAATTAATAGAGTATTAAATATTTAATATGAGTTTGTTGTGTCACCACAAGGCAAGTATTAAGTATTTAAGATGTTAATTTATCACATTTGATGCTTATAAAGAAAATTGAACAATATTGTTTTGTTGTGTCACCACAAGGATGATATTTTTCTTTTTTGAATATATGGAGTGCTAGGTCGGACTTAACTTGGATAATTTTGATTCGGATGTGCCACCACTTGATCAAAATAATCTAAGAGGCAAAAGAAAAGGAGTTACATAGTTGATGTAATTGACAAAAGTTGTCTACCTATTTATTTATATATAGTTTGTTGTGTCACCACAAGGCTATATACATTTGAAATGGGATCCTTATTCTCACTAGCAAATCTTTAATTAGATTTTGCCTTAACTATATAAGTGAGGTAATATAGTTTGAAGAAAATAGTGGAGATACCAATTTAAAACAAGACCTAATTTATTTTGGTAATTAATAAAAGAATGTATGTTAAAATGTTGTTAATTACAAATTCATTTACGTAATTTTACAATGTCCGAAATTACTATCATCACGTAGCATATTAGATGCTAAATTAACCTAATCAATTAAATGGATTGGTTAAGGAATATGAGAATAGTTCTCATAGTTGAAAAGCTATCTTATGTCCTTAATATCGCCTATCCTCGCAATGGTTGCGCATAATGCCTTTGAGGAAGAGATTTCTACTTTTAGAAAGTGGCAAAATGATGCACAGTTGGCTCAATGCATCATGCTCAAGATCCATGAGTAACGAGCTTGAACACGAGATGAAACTATAGATGCTCTTACTATATTCCCGCACATCAAGTAGTTGATGGTGAGGAAAGTAGGGCCGATAGATATCGGATATCTAAGGAGCTCTTCCGATCTAGAATGGCTAATGACACTATATAGTGCAGACAAAAGTTCTTAACATAATCAATTTGATTGATCAATTAGGACAACCGGTTTTGTCATGGATGGAGAGTTGAGCCAAGATTTGATCTTGCACTCACTCCGGACTCCTTTCACAATTGTTGTGAATTTTTCATATGAACAAGCTAGATATCGCCTCACGATTTGCTTAACATGTTTAAAAATGTTGAGAGTCACTTTCCAACCGTAAAGATCAAGTCTTCTTGGTAGGGGCCAAAGGATCTTCCTAAAAGATGAACGATTCAAAGAAGGTAAATAGAAAGGCATAAACAAAGGATAATAAGAACAAAATCGATACGGATAGCAAAGGAGTTTGCTTCCCTTTGCCGCAATAAGCTTCGACCATCGAAAAGAAACTTAGTGAAGTTTCGGTTCACAATACGCTTTTGTTCATGATTGAAATAAATTTTCTTTAAGTCAAGGTTCTACTTGGGTATTGGATACCGACTTTGGTTATCATAAATAGAGATTTATGAAGTGACCAAACAGAAGTAGAAAGTTAAACAAAGATAAGTAATCCTATGTGTGGAAAATGAAGCAAAGGTTGCTGCATTAGCTATAGAAACTTATAGTTTAGCACCGCTTACTTCAGCAAATCTATTAAGTCAATAAGTTGTTATTGTATATTCCAATTCTTGTTAGAAACATTATTTCCATTTTATTGTTGGACAATGAAAACTTTGGTATTATAATTAAGAACAATTGTTGTTCTATTTATAATAATAATGTTTTGTATAGAACTGGAATATTACTTAATAAATTTTGTATACTTGACTTACATGAAAATAATTTTGCATATTGAACAAATTAGTATAAGAAAAGGAGATGATCATTCAAAGAGTTGAATGTGTGTATTTGCTAAAATACAAGTATGAATTATTTGAAAGGTTCAAAGAATTCAGAAGTGAAACAAATTGGCAATGTATTAAGATTCATTGATTAGATCAAGGAATAAATACTTATGCAATAAGTTTCTAGATTATCTCAAATAATTTTCTCATAATGGACGCCTCCTGATATGTAATAAATGATTTATGTATCTAAAAGGAAAAATCGTACCTTGTTGGACATGGTGCGGTCCATAATGATTTTACCAACATTCCAGTATCCCTCTAGGGTCATGTCCTAGAAATGGCTGCATATCTACTTTAAAAGGTAACCTCAAAATCCATTTCAAGACTCCATAAAAGTTATGGATGTGGAGGATTCCTAATCTTAAGTATGTTAAGATAAGGGTTGTCCAACTTATGTGAAAAGGTTTCAAAGGATAAGCTTGGGACAAAATTTGACATGTACAGATTTGTGGGACATCCTAAAGTAAGTTTAGGACATATGTTCTATAATCCTACATAACAAAAGGTGTTTATTAAGAAACATCTTGCCTTCTAAGATAAAGGTGTTTATCATTAAAGGGCTAGTGGGAGGATAATAGATCTTGAAAAGTTCAAGAACCACAAAACACTATAAGTCAAATAAGAGGAACTCAGAGATGTAACCTATTGTACCACAACCAAATCGTAAATCGGAATAAGTCTGAAAGATACAGGAGGTATGGATTCATCATAGATGATGATGATGATGAGGTACACATCATAGAAGATGATGATCCAGTTACATACGATGAGGTAAGTGTTGTAGTCACTCAGAGAAATGGATTGAAGCAAGTTTCTCAAATATGGAACATTCATTTTGATGAGGCAATCAAAAGAGTTTGATTTTATCAAAAATAAGAATGAACCTAGTGTGTACAAAAGGGTCAGTGAGAGCATCGTGACATTCCTAGTACTATATGATGATATACTACGGATAAGGAATGATATACCAATGCTACAATCAGTAAAGATAAAGTTGTCTAAACATTCCTCCACGAATGATTTGGAAGAGTATCTTAATTGGGGATATAAATCTATATAGATAGATTTAAAAGGATGCTCAACTTAACCCAAGTAACGTATATTCATTTGATGCTAAAGTCATTTAGCATGGCAAACTCCAAGAGATGTCTCATGTCGATGAGCTATGGAGTGTATCTCTCTTAATAGTCCCCATAGACTCCAAAGAAGAGAGATCGCATGAGTGACAATCATGTATGCAATGAAATATACGAGACCTGATGTTGATCGGTCATATTTTGGAGAAGATCACTGTAAGACAGTGAAAAACATCTTAAAGTTCTTAACCGGCACTAAGGATGTGAGCATACATGGTGGGTCTGAATTAAAACTAGAGGGCTTTACAGACTCAAGTTTTTCTGCATGACTCAAGACGAATTTAAAATCCACTTTAAGGTAAAGTGTTACCTTGAATCGGTGGTGCGTTGAATTGGAAAGGTTCCAAACAAAGAAAGAGTTCTTTGGTTTAGTGATAAAGACAAAGTATATAGCTATAAATGAAGTCTGCAAGTTGATTGTTTGGATTAAAGTTCATTACGTAACTAGGAATAGTTCCTAAATCTCATCTTGGATCTAAACATGTGTTGTGGCACTTTCATTTGATTATTAGAATCATTGAAAGATGGGAAATCACTATAGAGATAGTGGACTCTCAAGAACAACATTACATATCCATTAACTAAAGCTTATCCAACAGGCGGGATAATCGTCACTTAGAGAAGAAAGAGTATAAGATACCATGACGATTGGCTTTAGTGCAAGTGGGAGATTGAAAGTAGTATGCACACAAGCCAATCATGTTTGATGATAAAGCATATACTTTGTAACAATCTTATTCATTTATTAATAAAAGTATTAATTTATTAAAGGCTTTTAATTATCTACATGATGTTTGTTTTATAATATGTGATAAACCCATAGTTTTAAGCAATGCTTTTAGAATAATGATGATGATCATTCTAATGAGATCTAAATTCTTAGAAAGCTTAAAACTAAAATAGTTCCCAATCGTTGGATTACTAAATTGGGGATTAGTGAATCCGGATAGATTGGTACATACGTTGCTTGCTTTCATTGGATGAGGATGATTGATCTCATGATCATTTGTGTGGAGACACTAAAGCAAGTATGTAGGTGCTTATTAGAGAATAAGTACACTTTGAGCGTGGGCTCGCTAAGGAATACCTAATGGAGTTTTATTTGCTGTCAATAGGAATTCTGTAGTGATAGTAGTACAAGTAATCCTTGGACTTGAGATCATCATAGTATCTTGTGTATGATGAGTTATTTTTGACTTATTCCTTAAGACCCTTAGGGTATATCAAAGGGTATGCTTGGGTATAATAAGTTGTACATGGAGATAATGTATGATCAATAAAGAATCTACCACTTCTAATAAAAGAAGAGAAATGTCCTATGTGATTCGATAAATGACAACCCAAAGAGTCCTTAGCAATGTAATGAAATTAGAAAGGAGTTTCTAATTTGCATTATTTGAGTTGTGCATTTAAGAGTCGAAATACATATAATTAAATAAAATAAGACTTGACAGTAATTCCATGTCTTATATTTAATTGGGACATTGTATGGTGGAAGGATTGAATTGTACGGTAACTATTTACTCAAAGGTTCTTTAATGATTAATGTTGAAATCTATATTATCTGGAAAGTCGTTGATCGCTAGGGAGGCTTATCCCTATTGTAGAATAAATATTATTTATTTAAATAAATTAATTTTTAATTTATTTATTTAAATAAGATTAGAATTGTTCTAATTGATTTATTCACAACCTGTTTAATATGGAGAACCTAAAGGGTCACACCATAAAAGGAAGAATAATTATTTAAGAAGTTAATGGCATAATCGTAATAATATGTTAAGTATATTTAATTTAATCTATGGTGATAGAATAAATTAAATAACTTAATATTTATTATTTAATATTTTAGAAATATTAAATATAAATTAATAAGAGGAGTCTTATTAATATTATTACAATTATTATTATTTTAATTTCTAAAAGAGTTTAGGAATTAATTTAATATAAGTACTCTCATTTATTCCTAATTGGATTAGGAAGGAAAATTAGTTAAAGGAGTTTAATTAATTATCCCTAATAAGATTAGGGAGCTTAATTAATTAAAAGAATTTAATTAATTAAATAAAACCCAATTCCTTAATTGTTAAGGTGGGTTGCCCACATCTATAAATTAGAGGAGTCTTATTATGGGTGATATGGGTTGTTGACTTTAACAACTACATAATAATTCCAAGTTGTTGGGAGTATGCCTTTTCTATAGAGATAGAAAACTAGGGTTAGCCATAACACCCATCTTCTTGAATTTTATTCTTCCTTGGTGGATCACCTCTAGAGGCCAAACATTTGGGTAGCTAACGTTGATCAAAGGAAGGAACCAAACCCGATGGATTCAAGATTGAACGCGAAAGGATTTGGAGGTGAACTTGTACCTGAGGAAGCTCGATCTTCAAGGGTATGATTTATTCTTTATCTTTTCGTTTAATTAATAATTATGCATAAAGGATGATCCGGGTATATGGTTTGTAAATTTTTTTAAACTCTGATTTATCACGCTTCCGCTTTATTTATGCAATTTGATTGCGCACATGAATATTACAAACCTAACAACTTAACCATTTCCATACTTGGGCTAACATAATACTTACCAAATCCTACAAGTTCCTTTCTTTTGGCTTAAAGCCTTATAACGTATTTTATACGTATAGTTCTCGTATTCTAATTAGTATACTAATTCATCTTATACAATATACCATCATTCATACACACTTGTATCATACTCGTATTCATTACTTCGTATAATACCTATGTATAATACGATCATCGCTTAATTCATTACATGCATTTAAATTCCTTTTCAAAAGTCACTTTCCCTAAACCTTAGGTTTTAAGTCCGCAGGCGAAATATTACGTTTTCCATAACTGAAATATTATTGGATATTCCATCTCACATCAATATTTTATCGTTATGTATTTCTCGGAAGTTCAAAAATAATTCCTCAGCATAAATGCGTGATTAGTGTTTTCGAAAAATTTCTCGAAAAGCTTTTATTTTCATCTTGGAAATTCAAACACTTTAATTCTATCACGTAGCAAAAATACTACAACGTTTTGATATGTTTAGGTCATAGAACGACCTTCAATTAGCTTGCTCCCATAAATAATCAATTAAATTCATTTAATCCTTATAATTAAATAAAATTTTAATTCTTAAAAAAAATTCGATTTTCTCGGGCGTTACAAGTCTCTTCCAACCCAACAAATGGTGTTACACGGTACTCATAACTGTACATTCATTCTACTGAAACGACATTAAAATGTGTGTTCCAACGACATTCTTATTACATTAATAATAATAAATCCCGTTCCCAAGTTCTTAAACCATTACATTCTTTGTTCATCATAATATAATACATATACTTATTAGTCTATTACAAGATAAACTAATCATTCATCTTCGCCTTGCCTTTATCTCTACTGGAAACCTCGGTTCGCTCGTCTTTAGCTGAATTCATATGGTTCAAGCAAGAGTGAGCATAACAAGCTCAGCAAGTACAACAATTTCTTTTAAACAACATGCTTGAAACATAGGAATAGTATATCTTCAATAACTGGATAATAGTTACGAAGTACTATCATTAATTTAGAATAACATTTCTTTTCCTTCAAAATATTTTACAAAAACAATATTCAGTAAAACATCAATTCTAGTCCAAGACCATGAGCATTTCATAGTTTCTTTGAAAAGGACAACCTGACACGAAGTCCGTAAGTCCGGCATAGCTTACGAGCACTTCTAGGTGATCAGCCTATAGTACTCTATGTTGATCAACACTACATCCATTAAGCGTGTGTACGTTTAAGTTGTGGCAACCTCACGTGCCCATCGAATACACGATGAAAATACATTTGTTTATTCATATTCAGGCTTACCTTGAATCCGTACCAAACAATTTGGCGTAGGATAGCGTTAGCAATTCTATATTGAAAGACTTGTAAATAAATCAATCAATCTTTCAAGATTAGTCTAGCCGAGTTAAAACTGGCATCGACTCTTTCTTTAAAACCATACATGCATCTCAGAACCTAAATCATTTGAAAACTTGGCTAGCACGAAGGTTAGACAAGCGTTTAGAAAAACTTGCCTTCAGCGTCTGCTACAGTAAAATTATGTTTCCCTTTAGCCTTTACGGTCTCTACAACACATAATCACATAACATACCACATTAGGTCATGAATGAATATACATGGTTCCTAATGAATCTTACCCTTCTTCTCAATTTAATCATGTAGTAGATTTGTTATTATTGGTTCCGGCTTGCCGTCGTTCTTTTACATCGTTCTTTACCAACTTATTTCCTTTGTATAACATAATTGAAATTATTTCATTAATACAACTCGGTCTGAGTTAATCATCATCCCTAGCGGCTTACTAACGTTCTTACATCATTATTCGAAACTCGATAGTCATTGGTTAAGTACATCTATTGCATACCATTCATGTTCACATTCGACTTATCTTCAACCTTTAGTGTATTACTTAAGGTTTACAATTATCTTAATGATGCTACATTAAGTTTATTAATGTATTGGTTCATTACTAATCAATTATCTTTATTCCCTTACTTGTAAGCTTTTATTACTATGCATGATCTAGTGTTGGCGCTGGTGTTGACGCTGTGGCGCCAGCTTCTCCTCTTGGGCTCGCGCTGCGGCGCAGGCTGTGGGTTCCTAGAATTTGGTCACGCCGCTACGACGCCATTCCTAGTATATTCGGTCGCGTTGCGGCACCGATTATCAGAGGCTATGGTCTGGTCTCGCGCTGCAGCGTGGGACTTTCTGCCTTGAGTCGCGCCGCGGCGTGGACTCTGTGCATCAGACAATTTTGACAGATTTTTAATTCTTTTAGATTCTCGGGCTCGTAACTTCTTCGTTATAAGTCTGAATTGGCTCGTTCAAGAGCCTACGGTTCACAAATTACATACTCTACGTGTTCATGAAAGAATTTTATCTATTTGACTTTGTTAACTAAAAATTCACCTATTAGTCCATTTTTAGCAAAAACGTTAAACGTTCGTGAACGTTCAACGCTCGTTTCTTCGTTCTAAATCAAAATTCAGTCATTCTTAAGTCCTCAACTCTATAATGCCAATTAAGACTTGTCTCCATCGAAAACCAACGTTTTCGAGTTCAAATACAAAATCCGACTTCCATTCCGAGAATTTAACGAATTCGACGATTATCGTCCAATCGTGTGCATTCCAGCAAAACTTCGTTACTGAAGATTTGTTCTTCGTTTCAAATGTATTCATTCCATCATACTAACTTCTTAATATACATACTTCATTAACTTATTTACACGATAAGTTATTACTTGTTCTTTATGAGTTTATAACTTATAAAAGTACAAACTACTTATGTTTCCATTTCTCATGACTTAGGATAGTTAATGACTTCTAACCATTATTCTTGCTTCTTGTTAACATACTAACTTCATTTGTGTAAACAAATTACAAGTTCATATACGTTCATTATAAGTTCATTAACTTATTTATGCTTGAATTACTTATTCATGACTTATACGGCTTATTAAGACTTAAGCCCTTTAATTCATCATTCCAACTCCTTCTTAGCATATATGTTCTATCACTACCCACTTCTCTAATATGGAAGAGAAAGAAATCATGGTTTAAGATTACTTACTCTTGAATAACACTTGTTTAATCTTTAATCTCCTTCTTGATTCTTGAACTTCAAAGGCTAACTTTCTAGCTTTTTCTCTCAAGCAAATAAGCTCTTAACTTATAAGTTATTGGATGAAAATCTAACAACTAACAAATGAATACAAAGCTTGCTATTTATAGGAGTTGCTAGGTTAGGGTATAATGGTCATTAATCCACTTCCACCTCCTTAATCACCTCCTTACTATTCATTACTTCCTAATAAAGTTAACTTGGCCACCACATTTACTTAGCCACCAAGTCACTTGCTCACCACTTATCTTGGTCATTACCTAACTTAGCCATTAAGCTTACTTGATTGTCACAACATTTAGCCATTAAGTTTCCTTTACTTGCTCATCACTTTGGATCACCCATGGGTTGCCCCATGGATACTCTTAACCCATTGGATTAATAGTTTGGGCTTAAGGTTTAATTAGTTAGCTTATTCATTTGGGCTTACAATAATTTGTTTTGGGCTTTACATGAACAAACATTTGGCTTGTACCTTAATTCTTATTGGTCTTTCATATTAAATCATATTGGACTTATACTTCCCACATAATCCACAAGTCCATTCACAAATGGCTTAAAGCCTTAGGACGTATTCTATACGTATAATTCTCGTATTCTAACTCGTATACTTGTTCATCATATACGATATACCATCATTTATGCATACTCGTATAATACCTCGTATCATACTTGTATACTCTACCTCGCACAGTACCTACGTATCATACGATCATTATCCTAATTTCTTAACGCTTGATTTTCCTAACGTTCTCAAATTAAGTCCACAGGCGAAATATTAATTTTTCCATAACTGAAATATTATCATCTCACCTTGATATTCTATCGTTACGTATTTCTCAGAAATTCAAAAATAATTCCCAAGCAGAAATACGTGAATAGTGTTTTTCAGAAAATTTCTCGAAAAACTTTTATTTTCGTCTTAAAAATTCAAACACTTTAATTATACCACGTAACCAAAATACTACGACGTTCTGATATGTCTAGGTCATAGAACGACCTTCAATTAGCTTACTCCCATAAATAATTAATTAAATTCATTTAATCCACGTAATTAAACAAAATTTTAATTCTCCTAAAAATCTGATTTTCTGGGGCGTTACACTCTTCCCCCCTTATAAGGATTCTGTCCCCGAAATCTCGCTAATAATACATACACCATTGAGGAAAATTTTTACTTTATTTTAATCTCGAGTTCCCACAATGCTTCTTTGACATTGTGGTTCTTTCATTTCACCTTTACTAAAGGTATTATCTTATTTCACAGAACTTGTCCATTCCTATTAATAATATGAGTTGGAAGTTAAACACTTATTAACACATTACGCTATCTCTCTATTATATTAGTTATTCTTTTAACTCGTAATTATTTGGAACTCAAATTCCTCCTTCAAAACGAGATTATACTTGATCTTCTATTTATCCTGCATCCTCTTCTTCATTCGCTTGTACTCCTTGTTACTTAATTGTACTTACTTAACTCATTCCATTTTCGTGGATTGAGTCTATATTGTGAATAACCTTTCTACCACTTCATTCCGTAATTTAACTTCTAACTCTGATCTTGCCATCTCCGTTATTAACTCATTATGAGTCGTTAATATCAATAACTTCCCCTACCCTTCTTACTTAATGTGTCGACTTCTACATTAACTTTCCCTGTATGATATAAAATAACACCATCCTTCTCTACCGCATATTCCACTCCATCTGTGGGAGGATATATTTCAGACTCTTAAGAGTCCGTGTATATCTCACACTTCTCCCCGTATAAATCCTATCTTCAGATTTTTAATTCAAAAAATACAACTGCCAATTCTAGATCATAAGTAGGATAGACCTCCTCATAATCCTTTAACTGGTGTGATGCATACACAATGACCTTGTCATGCTACCTGAGCATGCAACCTCGTCACCCATGCGAAGCATCGAGATACACTACAAAATTCCTCGGATCATCTGATAAAGATAATACAGGTGCCTCACTTAACCTTCCTTTTATCTCCTAAAAACTATTTTCTCATTTCTCTTTCCCAACATACTTATCAATAACATATCTGTATATCTTTTAAGTTAAAATTCACACTTACTGAATTCCATATCCAACTTCTCCCTCCGTAGTGTTTCTCACACTATCTTCAAATGTTCAGTGTGATCTTCTAGCGTCTTGAAATAGACAAGAATATAACCAATGATCATTACGACACACTCGTCCCAATATTATTTGAACACTCTGTGACGCTAATGGTACTTTCAACCGACTCTACCTCGTACACCAATCTATTTTAGAAAAATTCTTTGCCCCTTTTAACTGATCAAATAGATCATCGATCCTAGGCCATGTGTATTTATTCTTTGTAAGACCCCAAAATTTTTAAATAAAAAGGAATTTCCTTTATTTATTATTTTGAAATAGTAAGGGTTGATTTGATTAATGTGGATAGTTAAGGGTTAAATACGCAAATATTTCAAAATAAGCAAGTGGTTATAAAATATTCATTATCGCTTCGGGAATATTCGTTTGGTCGTGGAATATTAAATCTTTGTCAGAAATATTTGTATGCGACAGCAGCGACCATGTGTGGGCCCCATAACTAAAAAGCGATTAGATGAAGAAAGCGACAAATATAAGTTGTTTTTAAATAACGGTGTAGTTATTCACTGAATTATCTCTTGTTGGAATACCCGGTGGTTAAAACACACTATTACGCGTTGTTGAGCGATAGCACAGTATTGCACCAATTATTGATTCTTACGTGAAGAAGGCACTACTCGATAATGGTTACGATAATTCTTGTTCAATATTTTATTGAGTTAATAATTCTTTGCGTTGATATTTTATATTCTTTGTTGTTTCAATAATTGTCATTACACAAGATTTTTCATTATCGAAGCAATAATTCATATTATCTGAATAATATTATTAGATAACATTATTGGCAATGTCTAGAAAGTTACATCTAAGGAGAGGTTTGGTCACCTAATTGCGCCAAGATGAAGAAGAAATTCTTATTGAAAGCCCCTCTTTCACAGGAACTACCGGTTGTCAATATTGTGATTACGTAATATTATTTGTGAATAATTAATTATTGATTTATATGATGAGGAAAATATTGATTTTATGTGGATATAGATGGAGAAAATTTTTAAAATGACAATTGTTGAAAATTAATATTTTATCTTTTTACGATAAAATAATTCATTTAAATATATTATTTTAATAATATATTAACTTGGTGATATTTTACAACGAATGTGGGATATATGAGTATCTGAGGAGGAAGAGTATTTTTGTTGCAATAAATGTTTAAAACATGTTAAACATGTCAGTGGACCCCATTTATTGACCGAAATTTGATTATAGCACAGAAAAATCTTGGTTTGTGGATTTCGGTCAATTTCTATTTGGAATTTGGAAAATCTTTCTTCTGTAAAGTTGTAGAGAATTGAAATTCCTATAAAAACTCATGAGATTCGAATTTTCTGATGAAAGGGCTATTTATTATGAATTATTGAAGTTAGAAGCTCAAAATAATTGATTTTTGGGAGTTTAAAATATTTTTTGTAAGAAAAACGTTTTTTTGTTGTAATTGAGTGGCTCACATGTGTTATAAATGATCTGAAATCAGATTTCTAAGGTGGGCTTGAATATTTTTAAGAAATATTATTATTTTATTAAATTTTCTGCTTTGGTGTTCTAAGCATTTTCCTATAAATAGGGTGCTTAGGTTAGAATTGAAAATCACACCAGAAACTGAAGTTTTCTCTCTCTATATTATCGAGCGTATTCTTGTGAGTATTTTGAGTATACTTTGAGTATTGCTAGACGGTGCAAGTTCCCTTCAGCACTATACCCGGTATTCTAGCTAGAAGTACTGATCTTTCGAGGTAAGGGATATTTTTTTTTTTTTCGTAATGATATTATTTCTTCAATATCATTATGCTGAAATGTTGATCTGAAGTTTTTATCAAATTTGGAACTTTTTCATGTCGGGGTTACTATTCATGGGTTACTATTCATGAGTTACTATTCACGAGTTACTATTCATGAGTTACTATTCACGAGTTATTATTCACGAGTACTATTCATGAAGCGTGAAGATGTTTTTGTGGAATTTCTATCTTTTGGTGTCGGAGTTACTATTCACGTATACGGCACTATTCACGTGATCTGGTACTATTCATAGAAAAATAAAATTTCTTCTTTTTAGTCCAAAACGTCTCTATTCGGATACTAACTCGATTGTATCCATGTTTTGATCATTCTTGAATTTTACACCACTATGATTATTTTTGAGGTATTTTTTGGGCGTGGATAAAACCAAGTACGAATCCTTAATCCTTAATCCTTGTCATTTTGTTTCACCGGATTCGTTTCTTTAAAAAATATTTTTATCATCCTCGGTCTTAAATGATGATATTATAGAATATCTTTGGCTGTAGTGCAAAGATGAATGATTTCTTAAGAATATCTTTGGCCCAGAGTGCAAAGATGAATGATTTCTGAAGAATATCTTTGGCCCGTAGTGCAAAGATGAACATGTGTTTAAATGAACATGACCAATCGATGAATATCTTTGGCTCAGTAGTGCAAAGATGAATATTTGATTCCGGATGTATATTGATTGATGTTACGGGGGATAAAAGATAGAGCGATGAACTTTTAAATTCATACATAGAAGATAGTAGTTTGCATTCTCTACTTAACTCTTCTAATGAATTATTATTTCACTGCAAATATTGATTTAAAATTTGTTGTCTATTGTATTCTATTATATTTTTCCTGTTGAAGACTAACGATAATTTGTTGTATATTATCTTAGTCATAATATTCTTTTTATTGAGCTAGTTGAGCTCACCTTTTCCTTTTTGTTCCATTTTTCTCGGGAGGCGAGAATATAAGCGAGTACAGTCGGGGTATGGAATGAAGGTTTTAGAAAGGATTGTTTAGTAGTCCTCACCATTTTTGTAAAATAATGTATCAATAAATGTGATGAGGATTTATTTGAGTATAGATATTGTCTAGAAGATAATATTTGTATTCAAACTCACAGCTTTTTGTTGTATTAATAATAAAGTTGTAGTTGTTTACGTACCATGTATTGACAACTCGAATGGGTGATGTATACCTATTTTGGGGCGCGCACGATTGGTATGAGAGCTTAGAGATATGATCTCCATGGAGATCGGGGAATAGAACTAGGAGGGGAGAGAGAGTAAATCCTTCGCTAGTGTGTCCTACCTAAGCTTATTTGTTAGTTGGTCAAGATATAGGGATATTATGTGATATATTGATTTCCTTAATTAACCCTTGTTTTATGACGATGTTTGAGAATGTCGATGAGAATATTAACAATGGAAATGAGACCGTGGAGATGCCTGTACTCACCAACGAGGAGAACGCGTCAACAAAGTGGCAATGTTCCTCATGTGAACAACACCATTGAAGCGATGATGAGCGAGGGGATGTTTAGAAGTTTTTGCGCTTCATGCAAAATCGAATTTAGGGAAACTTCGTGTTCAAAATCTGAGAGGAAATGATAGAAATTCACGGGTTGTCACGACCCAAGCGATTCAAAGAGTTGGGACCACCGAATTTAAGGAAAGCCGATCCGATCATGGCGCGAAACATGGGTCAAACAAATTACCAAGATATTCGATGTCTTGGGATGCACGAGGAACAGAAGGTTCAATTCGCCACCTTTATGTTCCGTGGGCGAGGCGCATCTTCGGTGGGAGTCTCAGAAGCGTACCCATCCAGCCGCTTTTCGGCATGTCTTGGGAGGCGTTTGAGAGCTATTTAATGACAAATACTTTCTTGAAAGTGTTCATCATATGAAGGAAGTGGAGTTCATCGATTGGAACAAAACAACATGGCGGTGTCTCGATGCGAGGCAAAGTTTGCGAGTTATCCGGTTTGCACCTCATTTGGTGGAGAATGAGGAACGTGTGACGCGGATGTTTCTTAGAGGTTTGAAACCCGGCATACGTCGATATCTCATTTCTCATAAATTCTCTCTTTATTCAAATGTTGTAAATGTGGCTCAATTATTAGAAGCGAGATAACGAGTACGGTCAACCGAGGGACCACAACAACCGGATCGTGATCGTAGAGATAGCGATCAATAGAATAATGATAACTCATGCGGAGAAAGAAACAGATGACAGAAATGGTAACCACTCTGGTGGTAATCATGGCCATGAAAATAGAAGAAGCGAGTCGGGAGGAGATTTTAAAAGAGGAGATTTAACAACGACCATGTGAAGATGAGCAGTCTTACGTGAATCGGTTCTAAGGGAGGAGAAACGACCACCCATTATGCTATAAATGCGAAAAAGAGGATATATCACCAAACCGCCCACAACAGATTCAAGGTATGCTATAATTGTGGAAAGGAAGGACATATCGCTCGAGATTATGCATAGAGAGCGAAACCTAGTTCAGTGAGGACGGTGACTCAAAAATTATCGTCCTGTAAAAGTCAAAGTCAACAATTCCGGGAAGAAGCGTTTGTTGTGGTTGGTCATAATGCGAGGAACCCAACGAGGTGATCACGGGTAAGCTATTTATAAATTCTTGCGAAGTTTATACCTTACTTGATCTGGGTGCTACCCATTCATTTATCTCTCCCGCATGTGCTCAACTTTTAAACTTGACTCAGGAGAAATTATACTTTGACCTATCTGTGGAAACTCCGTTAGGAGAAACTTTCATCACATCCACTGCTTATAAATCTTGTTTGATTCAAGTTGGCACCATTACCTTACACCGTTGACCTTATCTCTTTAAAGATACTTGTTTTTGATGTGATTTTAGGGATTGATTGGTTAACTACTCATCATGCCAAAATTGATTGTTTTAAATAAGGTTGTTAGTTTTCATATTCCTAACCAACTGTTGTATGCAATTCAAGCAACTAAACCATTAAAATCGATCACCATCATATCTAATCATAAAGCTATTCGTTTATTAAAAAGCGGATGTCAAGCTTTCTTAGCCCATGTTATGGATTTGAATAAAGACACGTCCAAATTTGAATAATATTCTGTTGTTATTGACTTTCCCGACGTATTTCAAGAACTTCCCGGTCTACCCCGTAGCGTGAAGTTGAATTCTTTATTGATCTTGAACTGGTACAAAGCCCATTTCTAAAACCCCATATCGAATGGCTCCTATTGAACTTTAGGAGTTAAAGGTCCAACTACTGAGAATTGTTGGACATCGGTTTCATTCGTCCTAGTACATCTCCTTGGGGTGCTCTGTTTTATTTGTAAAGAAGAAAGACGGAGTATGCAACTTTGTATTGACTATCGGGAATTGAACCATGTCACCATCAAGAATAGGTATCCTCTACCTCGTATTGATGACTTGTTTGACCCGATTGCAGGGCACAATTCTTTTCAAAATCGATCTTCGTTCGGATATCATCAATTTGAAGATTAGAATCGAGGATATTCAAAAGACGCCTTTAGAACTTCGGTATGGGCATTATGAATTCTTAGTCATGTCTTTCGGACTAACTAATGCTCCTATGACTTTCATGGATATGATGAACCGAGTATTCAAGGAATATTTGGATCAATTCGTTGTTGTCTTTATTGATGACATCCTCATATATTCCAAAAGCCGTGAAGATCATGAGCACCATTTGAAGGTACTCCAAAGGCTTCGTGAAAACCAACTATATGCCAAATTGAAGAAATCGAGTTCGCTTGAGGAAGTAGCATTCCTTGGGCACGCGGTGTCGAAACATGGAGTATCTGTTGATCCGTGAAGATTGAAGCAATACAAAGTTGGAGCAACCAAAGTCGGTGGTGAAGTACGTAGTTTTTTGGGCTTAGTGGTTATTATCGGAGATTCGTGGAAGGGTTTTCTCGAATCGCTACTCCATTAACTCAAATAACTTTCGGAAGGATACAAAATTCGTTTGGAGCGAAGAATGCGAGAAAAGTTTCCAAGAGCTTAAGAGGAGACTTATTTCGCTTGTTCTAACAATACCATCTGGTTCGGATGGATTTGTTATCTCACGATGATTCTTGAGCAAAGGGTTAGGATGTGTTCTCATGCAACGTGGGAAAGTCATAGCCTATGCCTCGCGACAACTTAAAGAGTATGAGAGGAATTATCCTACTCATGATCTAGAGTTAGCGGCCCGATCGTTTCAAGCTTAAAATATGGAGGCACTATCTATATGGGAGAAAGTGGAGATATATTCGGACCATAAAAGCCTTAAATATTTCTTCACTCAAAAAAGAACTCAACATGCGGCGGCGGCGTTGGCTCGAGCTATTGAAAAGACTACGACCACACTATTCAATACCATCCCGGTAAAGCGAACGTGGTAGCCGGCGCATTGAGTAGAAGATCATATGCGGGAACGAAAAGCGATGATGTCAAGTATCTGCGACAGAGCCAACTTTAATAGAAAAGTTAAGGTTGCTCAAGCCACCCACCGTGAGCCGATGCGTATGAAGAAGAAGAAAGTACAAGAAGGAGCTATTCCTAAGCGAGAATTGATGAAGAAGGAATACTTGAGTCCACTCTAGACTTTGTGTTCCTAACGACTCGATTTGAAGTACAAGATTATGATGGAGGCACCTGTCGCCATTTGCAATCCATCCTGGAAGTACTAAAATGTATCGTGATCTTGACATACATTTTGGTGGAACAATATGAAGAGAGAGATTGCAAAGTTTATCTCGATGTGTTTAACTTGCCAACGTGTAAAGGCGGAGCATCTTGTACCTAAGGGTCCGTTGCAACCACTTGAGATTCCTAATGGAAGTGGGAACACATTACTATGGATTTCAAGTACGGGTCTTCCTAGGGTTTCTCAAGGCATCAATGCTATTTGGGTTATTGTTGATAGATTAACCAAGTCTGCTCATTTCTTGCCGATCTGGAGACTTATTCCTTGAGCGTCTTGCTAGTATGTATGTGAATGAGATTGTGAGGTTGCATGGCATGCACCGTATCCATAGTTTGGGATCGTGACCCAAGATTCACTTCAAGATTTTGGGTTAGCTTGCAAAAAGCTATGGGCACAGTTTGCGATTTAGTTCGGCATACCATCCCCAAACGGACGGACAATCAGAGAGGACTATTCAAACTCTTGAAGATCTATTAAGACTCTATGTCCTAGACTTCAAGGGTAGTTGGGATAAGTATTTACCATTGGTGGAATTCTCCTACAACAACAGGTTATCAGGCAAGTATAGGTGTGGCTCCATTGAAGCATTATATGGACGAAAATGTCGTTTCTCAATATGTTGGGATGAGGTGGGTGAAGCAACATTGTTGGGACCCGAGTTAATGTACGTACTATGACTACCGAAAAGATCCAAATGATTCGACAACGTATACAAACGGCACAAGATCGACAAAAGAGTTATGCGGATCTTCATCGAAAGGACGTGGAATTTAATGTAGGGGATCATGTATTGTTGCGAGTTGCTCCATGGAAGGGAGTTACAAGATTTGGGAAGAGAGGAAAGCTCAATCCACGATTTATTGGTCCATTTCAAATTCTTGACCGAGTAGGAAATGTAGCCTATAGAATTGCGTTACCTCTCCGGTATGTCTCGTGTTCATAATGTGTTTCACATATATCTGTACTTCAGTAAATATGTGAAAGACCAGAACCATGTTATAGAATTAGAACCCGGACAAAATAGCCAAAGACTTAACGTGTGAGGAGGTACTGTCAAGATCTTGGATAGAAAGGAGCATGTCCTACGGCCAGTTGAAGGTCATACCACAAGTTAAAGTTACGTGGAGGAATCATGCTATAGAGGAAATGACACGGGAATTGAAAGCGGAAATGAAAGCGAGGTATCCTCACCTTTTTGAAACACTGTGTACGTCGTCGTCAATTTCGAGGACGAAATTTCATAAGGAGGGGAGGTTATAAGACCCAAATTTTTAAATAAAAGGAATTTCCTTTATTTATTATTTTGAAATAGTAAGGGTTGATTTGATTAATGTGGATAGTTAAGGGTTAAATACGCAAATATTTCAAAATAAGCAAGTGGTTATAAAATATTCATTATCGTCGGGAATATTCGTTTGGTCGTGGAATATTAAATCTTTCAGGGAATATTAAATGCACGACGGTAGCGACCATGTGTGGGCCCCATAACGTGGCGATTGGATGAAGAAAAAGCGACAAATATAAGTTATTTTTAAATAACAGGCGTGGTTATTACAGATTATCTTGTTTGGAATACTCGGTGGTTAAAACACACTATTACGCGTTGTTGAGCAAGAGCACACCAGTATTGCACCAATTATTGATTCTTACGTGAAGGCACTACTCAATAATGGTTACTGATAATTCTTCATTCGATATTTTATTGAGTTAATAATTGCTTGCGTTGATATTTTATATTCTTTGTTGTTTGAATAATTGTCATTACACAATTTTTTTTATTATCGAAGCAATAATTCATATATATCCTAATAATATTATTAGATAACATTATTGGCAATGTCTAGAAAGTTACATCTAAGGAGAGGTTTGGTCACCTAATTGCGCGTCGATGAAGAAGAAATTCTTATTGGAAAGCCCCTCTTTCTGTGAACTCGCACGGTTGTCAATATTGTGATTACGTAATATTATTTGTGAATAATTAATTATTGATTTATATGATGAGGAAAATATTGATTTTATGTGGATATAGATGGAGAAAATTTTTAAAATGACAATTGTTGAAAATTAATATTTTATCTTTTTCGATAAAATAATTCATTTAAATATATTATTTTAATAATATATTAATCTATGATATTTTTACAACGAATGTGGGATATATGAGTATACAAGGAGGAAGAGTATTTTTGTTGCAATAAATGTTTAAAACATGTTAAACATGTCGGTGGACCCCATTTATTGATGAAAAATTGATTATAGCACAAAAATCGCCTGTTTGTGGATTTCGGTCAATTTCTATTTGGAATTTGGAAAACCTTTCTTCTAAAAGTTATAGAGAATTGAAATTCCTATAAAAACTCACAAGATTCAATTTTCTGATGAAAGGGCTATTTATTATGAATTATTGAAGTTCAAGCTCAAAATAATTGATTTTTGGGAGTTTAAAATATTTTTTGTAAGAAAAACGTTTTTTTTGTGTAATTGAGTGGCTCACATGTGTTATAAATGATCTGAAATCAGATTTCTAAGGTGGGCTTGAATATTTTTAAGAAATATTATTATTTTATTAAATTTTACGCTTTGGTGTTCTAAGCATTTTCCTATAAATAGGGTGCTTAGGTTAGAATTGAAAATCACACGAGAAATTGAAGTTTCTCTCTCTATATTATCGGCGTATTCTTGTGAGTATTTTGAGTATACTTTGAGTATTGCTAGATTTGCAAAGTTCCTTCAAAGACTATACCCTTTGATTCTAGCTAAAGTCTTGATCTTTCGAGGTAAGGGATATTAATTTTCTTTCAGTAATGATATTATTTCTTCAATATCATTATCTTTGAAATGTTGATCTGAAGTTTTTATCAAATTTGGAACTTTTTCATGTCGGGGTTACTATTCATGGGTTACTATCCATGAGTTACTATTCACGAGTTACTATTCATGAGTTACTATTCACGAGTTACTATTCACGAGTACTATTCATGAAGCGTGAAGATGTTTTTGTGGAATTTCTATCTTTTGGTGTCTGAGTTACTATTCACGTGTCACGGCACTATTCACGTATACTGATACTATTCAATTTAAAAATAAAATTTCTTCTTTTCGTCAAAACGTCTATTCCGGATACTAACTCGATTGTATCCATGTTTTGATCATTCTTGAATTTTACACCACTATGATTATTTTGAGATATTTTTGGGCGTGGATAAAACCAAGTACGAATCCTTAATCCTTAATCCTTGTCATTTTGTTTCACTTTGGATTCGTTTCTTTAAAAAATATTTTTATCATCCTCGGTCTTAAATGATGATATTATGGAATATCTTTGGCACATAGTGCAAAGATGAATGATTTCTTAAGAATATCTTTGGCTCAGAGTGCAAAGATGAATGATTTCTGAAGAATATCTTTGGCCGTAATGCAAAGATGAGCAGTGTTTAAATGAACATGACCAGTGATGAATATCTTTGGCTTTAGTAGTGCAAAGATGAATATTTGATTCGGATGTATATTGATTGATGTTACGAGGGATAAAAGATAGAGCGATGAACTTTTAAATTCATACATAGAAGATAGTAGTTTGCATTCTCTACTTAACTCTTCTAATGAATTATTATTTCATTGCGAATATTGATTTAAAATTTGTTGTCTATTGTATTCTATTATATTTTTCCCTGTTGAAGACTAACGATAATTTGTTGTATATTATCTTAGTCATAATATTCTTTACTGAGCTAGTTGAGCTCACCCTTTTCCTTTTTGTTCCATTTTTCTCAGGAGGCGAGAATATAGCGAGTGCGAGTCGGGGTATGGAATGAAGGTTTTAGAAAGGATTGTTTAGTAGTCCTCACCATTTTTGTAAAATAATGTATCAATAAATGTGATGAGGATTTATTTGAGTATAGATATTGTCTAGAAGATAATATTTGTATTCAAACTCACAGTTTTACTGTTGTATTAATAAAGTTGTAGTTGTTTCTGTACCATGTATTGACAACTCAAAATAGGTGATGTATACCTATTTTGGGGGCATCACATTCTTAACCACCTCCATTTCTCCCTCCCTATCAACCATCATATCGAGGTATGATGTCCAAGCTACATCTCCCTCGGAGTAGTCTTCCTCAGAGAAATACTCCTCTGGCTCTGACTCCTCTAGAATCACTATTGGTACCTCCGCCACTGGAATGGGTACAGGCTCTATTATGTTCACAGATCTTTCGCTCACCTCGTGTATCTCTATACATCAAGCTATCGATCGACATCCTACAATAACACATAACATGTTGATTAGTACATAATACACAATAGTATAAGCACAAATCACATTTAATTTATTTAGGGTTACTTTCCATCTTTTTAATCTTTCGGTACTGAGTTTCCTTAATACCTTATTGACTCATTCAGCTAAAGTAAAGCTCGAGTTTACTTCCTTCGGACTTCTCTTCGTTAACGAGGTTATTAGCCTAAGGTTCTTCCCCCCTTAAGTTTTATAACCTAATGCTTTGATACCAACTTGTGACACCCCCAAATCCGGGTCTCTTCCAACCCGACAAATGGTGCTACACTGTACTCATAGCTATACATTCATTCTACTGAAACGACATTTAAATGTGTGTTCCAACGACATTCTTATTACATTAATAATAATAAATCCCGTTCCCAAGTTCTTAAACCATTACATTCTTTGTTCATCATAATATAATACATATACTTACTAGTTTATTACAAGAAAAACTAATCATTCATCTTCGATTTGCCTTTATCTCTACTGGAAACCGCGGTTCGCTCGTCTTTAGCTGCATTCATATGGTTCAAACAAGAGTGGGCATAACAAGCTCAGCAATAACTGGATAATAGTTATGAAGTACTATCATTAATTTAGAATAACATTTCTTTTCCTTCAAAACGTTTTACAACAACAATATTCAGTAAAACATCAATTCTGGTCCAAGACCATGAGCATTTCATAGTTTCTTTGAAAAGGACAACCCAGCACGAAGTCCGTAAGTCCGACATAGCTTACGAGCACTTCTAGGTGATCAGCCTATAGTACTCTATTTTGATCAACACTACATCCATTAAACGTGTGTACGTTTAAGTTGTGGCAACCTCACGTGCCCAACGAATACTCAATGAAAATACATTTGTTTATTCATATTCAGGCTTACCTTGAATCCGTACCAATCAAATTGGCGTAGGATAGCGTTAGCAATTCTATATTGAAAGACTTGTAAATAAATCAATCAATCTATCAAGATTAGTCTAGCCGAGTTAAAACTGGCATCGACTCTTTCTTTAAAACCATACATGCATCTCATAACCTAAATCATTTGAAAACTTGGCTAACACGCAGGTTAGACAAGCGTTTAGAAAAACATGCCTTCAGCGTCTGCTACAGTAAAATTACGTTTCCCTTGAGCCTTTACGGTCTCTACAGCACATAATCACATAACATACCACATTAGGTCATGAATGAATATACATGGTTCCTAATAAATCTTACCCTTCTTCTCAATCTAATCATGTAGTAGATTTGTTATTATTGGTTACGGCTTGCCGTCGTTCTTTTACATCGTTCTTTACCAACTTATTTCCTTTCTATAACATAATTGAAATTATTTCATTAATACAACTCGGTCTGAGTTAATCATCATCCCTAGCGGCTTACTAAGGTTCTTACATCATTATTCGAAACTCGATCTTCATTGGTTAAGTACATCTATTGCATACCATTCATGTTCATATTCGACTTATCTTCAACCTTTAGTGTATTACTTAAGGTTTACAATTATCTTAATGATGCTACATTAAGTTTATTAATGTATTGGTTCATTACTAATCAATTTATCTTTATTCCCTTACTTGTAAGCTTTTATTAATGTGCATGATCTAGTGTTGGTATTTGTGGCGCCAAACTTCTCCTCATGGGCTCATGCTACTGCGGTGGTGCATGGTTCCTAGAATTTGGTCACGCAGTGACTGCATGGCATTTCCTAGTGTATATTCAAGCGTACTGCTGGCGATTATTAGGGGCTCTTGTCCGGTCTCTCGCTGCAGTGCGGGACTTTCTGCCTTGAGTCGCGCTACGGCGTGGACTCTGTGCATCAGACAATTTTGACAGATTTTTCATTTTGTAAGATTCCCGGGCTCGTAACTTCTTCGTTATAAGTCTGAATTAGCTCGTTCAAGAGCCTATGGTTCACAAATTACATACTATACGTGTTCATGAAAGAATTTTATCTATTTGACTTCGTTAACTAAAAATTCACTTATTAGTCCATTTTTAGCGAAAACGATAAACGTTCGTAAACGTTCAATGCTCATTTCTTCGTTCTAAGTCGGAATTCAGTCATTCTCGAGTCCGCAACTCTATAATGCCAAATAAGACTTGTCTCCATCGAAAACCAACGTTTTCGAGTTCAAACACAAAATTCGACTTCCATTCCGAGAATTTAACGAATTCGACGATTATCGTCCATTCGTGTGCATTCCGGCAAAACTTCATTACTTAAGATTTGTTCTTCGTTTCAAATGGATTTATTCCATCATACTAATTTCTTAATATACATACATCGTTAACTTATTTACATGATAAGTTATTACTTGTTCTTTATGAGTTTATAACTTATAAAAGTACAAACTACTTATGTTTCCATTTTTCATGACTTAGGATAGTTTAGGACTGCTAACCATTATTCTTGCTTCTTGTTAACATACTAACTTCATTTGTGTAAACATAATACAAGTTCATATACGTTCATTATAAGTTCATAACTTATTTATGTTTGAATTACGTATGCATGACTTATACGTCTTATTAAGACTTAAGCCCTTTGATTCATCATTCCAACTCCTTCTTAGCATACATGTTCTACCACTACCCACTTCTCTAATAATGGAAGAGAAAGAAATCATGGTTTCAGATTACTTACTCTTGAATAACACTTGTTTAATGTAAGACCCCAGCTTTTAAAAATAAAGATGAATTTTTCTATAAATATTATTTTTGAATATTATGGAATAAATTTGATATAATGTTATAGTTGTGGATAATATTTATAAATTTTGCAAAGTATGCAAGTTGTTATAAAATATTCGTTTAAATTTGGGAATATTGTTTTTGTTAGGGAATATTAAATACAACGGCTCAATCATTGGTGGACCCCACAATGTAATTATTATTCGGATTGAGAAAACGACAAAAATATTTTATAAAAATAACGGTAGGAGGTGTTACCGTTAAAAGCTGTTGAACTACCCGGTGGTAAAAATACGATGTCTGGCGTGGTTGCATAGTAGCACTACGGTATTGATTATTGATGCTTACGTGAGAAGTCACTCACCTATGCTCAATTATTGCTTTCGATAATTCTTTGCATCATATCTCTTATATTATTGATTCAATTATTGTCACAAGTATCATCTCGTATAATATGTTATAGTATTAAATCAATAATTGAGACGACAAGTTATAAATGATTAATAATTGTTGAAAGATTAAATATGTGTTGATGAAAAAAAAAATGATTTGTGGTAAGTTTGATTATTTTATAGGGGGCTCATATGTCATCATCTAAGAGTCTCTTCGTCAATAGTATTTACCTTCGTCAATAGTAATTACCTTCATCAATAGTAATTACCCTTGTGAATAGTATTTACCTTCGTCAATAGTAATTACCCTTGTGAATAGTATTTACCTTCGTCAATAGTATTTACCTTCGTTAATAGTAATTACCTTTACCAGACGTCGAACCACTTGTCGTTTCACATTACAAAAGCGCCAAACCACTTTTCTTTTCACATCATTAGTCGTCAAGCCACTTGCCTTTTCACACGGCGGTGCTAAGCTAGAAATCTTCTATAAATAGAGGCCTGGGGGCTTCATTATTTTTCACAATTCATTCAAGCTATAGAGAGAGAAAGTATAGAGAATAAGAGAAAGAAGAAGAGTATTTTGTTACTACACCGTCTTTGCGATATTCAATCTCCTACCAAATGTAAGGGGTGTTATTCTTTCTTATTCATGAAGAGAACTGTTGTTATTCCATTACTTATTATTACATTGGAATAACTTTTGTGTACATGCCATTTACCTATACTTGGTGACATTCTTCTATTATTACATTGGAACATCACATGCATGTGTTTTACAGGACTGACGGTTCCGCTCTTTATTATTATTACATTGGAACATCACATCATGTGTGTTTTACAGGACCTGGTTCCGCTCTTTTTATTATTATTCTGTTGGAACATCCTCATGCATGTGTTTTACACGGACACAGTTCCGCCTTTATTATTATTACATTGGAACATCCATGCATGTGTTTTTTACGACGGACCGGTTCCATTCTTTATTATTCTGTTGGAACATCCTCATGCATGCGTTTTTACGCGGGACTGGTTCCGTTATTTATTATTCTATTGGAATAACTCGCATGCGGCGATCTATCGCATGCATGGTGATTTCTTTTGTTATTCTATTCTTTATTATACCCATTGGTTAAACTTTGACTTCTATACTCCATGAAATTAGTGGAATATCCTTGATATTTGCGTTTCATCCAATATCTTTTCATGGAAATATTCTTCGATCATTCTTGAATTTTACTCTACAAAACAAAGATTATCATGTTGATAATTTGGGCGTTAATAATTCTGGATAAAATAATTCTTGAACTTCTTTTATTGAATTCTTATATCATTGTCATCCTCCTCATGTTTATATTATGTTGAAAGTCATTTGTGGCACATAGTGCATAGATGGACTTGGTATGATTATGACCGAGAGACTATTCGGTGTAATCATGGCCAGTAATGTTACAAATGATGTGATAAAAATCCTCGATTAGTAGTAGTGCATTGGTGGACGATTGTTGGCATGATCATGACCATTAATGAATACACAAATATTCTTGGCCCGTAATGCATGAATAATTGTGGTCGTGATACTAAAGAATATCCTTGGCCGTAGTGCGGGGTGATTCGATGATGTGGAATATTTATTAAAATTTGAGTCTCAAATATAACAAAGGATGAAAAACTTTTAAAACCTAAAAGATAGTAGACTTTATTTTCTACTTGACTCTTTTAATGGATTGCTTATTCATTGCAGATTAAACCGGTTGTCTATTGTATTTTATCGGTTTAACATTGTTGAAGACTATTGATAATTTATTACGCATTATCTTAGTCATAATATTTCTTCTTGGGCTAGTTGAGCTCACCCTTTCTTTCACCGTTCTCTTGAAATGAGAATATAATATAGGGACTTAGTCTGGGAAATGAGTGATGGTCCTGAAGATAGCATTAGTAGTCCTCACTATTCTCGTGAAATAGTGTGATAATAATTGTAATGAGGACTTTTTTTGAGTTTGTATAATATCTAGTACACGATATTTGTATTTAAACTCACGCTTTATGTCGTATTGTACACCACAGCTTATGTTAATAAGTTGTATTTAAATTACATACCATGTAAGTGGCGACCCAAGATGGGTGATGTATACCTAATTTTGGGGCGTCACGGTTGATATCAAAGCTTAGGATATTATCCTGGCTAAGATGTGAGAATAGTACTAGGAGGGGAGGCAGGGAATACCTTCGCTAGTATGACCTACCTAAGTTTATGTGCTATTTTATTGGTTGGTCAGAAGATAGGGATAATTTGTTACATGTCAATTAACCTATTGTTTTGTGGCAGTATCTGAAAATGACATCTGAGAATGTTGAGAATAGCAATGGAGCGCAGGCGATCGTTGATTCACCACATATCAATAATCAGGATAATGTGCATCAGGAAGGTGACAATCCTCATGCAAACAACAACACTGACCAAATGATGAATGATCAAATGTTCAGAGGCTTTATGCAATTTATGCAACAGCAGGTGATAGCGACTCCTGTCCAAAATGTAGGTGGAAACACGGAAAACTCTCGGGCGATCACCGCTAAACAATTCAAGGAGCTGGGACCACCGGAGTTTAAGGGTGAGCCAAAACCACTTCTGGCGGAAGCATGGATAAAGCAGATTACCAAGATATTTGATGTCTTGGGATGCTCCAAGGAGCAAAAGGTTCCCTTACGCCTTTATGTTTGCGCGGAGAGGCGATTCTTGGTGGGAATCGGTAAAACGTACTCAACCCATTTGTCTTGAAGATATCTTGGGAGAAGTTCCAGAGTCGTTCAACGACAAATACTTTCACGAAAGTATTCGCCACACGTGTAGGAGGTGGAGTTTATCAAGTTGGAACAAAATAATATGGCCAGAGTCGCAATACGAGGCAAAATTTGCGGAGTTATCACGGCTTTATCCCCACTTGGTGGATAATGAAGAGAGAATGGCGCGAATGTTTTTAGAGAGGTTTGAAGCGGGAGATACGTCAACATCTTATTTCTCATAAACCGTGTTTGTATTCGGATGTTGTAAATAGGGCTCGATTAGTGGAACGCGATAATGAGTCAACACAACTAAAAGAGAGCGGTAGGTAAAATTATAATACCAATGAGAGTAGTCATCGAGCGGTGACATCAAGCGTGGAGGAATCAATAGGCGGATATGGTAACCACTTGGTGTAATAATCGGGGCCAAAACAATAAGAATGGACATTTCAAGAAAGCGGAGATTCAACAATGATGGAAAGACGTCAAAGACCAAAGCACCCATTGTTAAGGAAGGAGAAAGACCACCTATCATATGCTTCAAATGCGGAGGAGAGGGACACATCGATCAAATCTGCGTCATGCCAGTCAAAGCATGTTATAATTGTGGAAGAGAAGGTCACTTAGCTCGATTTTGTCGTTTCTGAGAAGACAAATTCAGCTAGGATGGAGGCACCAAAGGCCATCCCGAAAATTCAAAACCCATTAGTCTGAGGAGAGAGCGTTTGTTGTGACCTCCCAAAGAGCAAGGAATCCGAATGAGGTCATCACGGGTAAGCTTATCATAAACTCTAATGAAGTCTATACTTTATTTGATACCGGTTCTACCCATTCTTTTATTTCTCCTACTTGCGCTCATCGATTAAATTTGACTCCGGAGAAATTAGACTTTGACTTATCTGTGGAAACTCCGTTGGGAGAAACCTTCATTACATCCATTGCTTATAAGTCTTGTTTGGTTCAAATCGCTACCCTCACATTACCCCATAGATCTTATTTCATTAAAAATACTTGCATTTGGCGTGATTCTAGGAATTGATTGGTTAACTACTTATCATGCAAAAATTGATTGTTTTCGTAAGGTTGTTAGCTTTCATATTCCTAATCAACCTATTATCGCGAATTCAAACGACCAAACCATTAAAATCAATCACGGTCATCTCAAGCCATAAAGCTATTCGCTTATTGAAAAGCGGATGTCAAGCTTTCTTAGCTCATATCACGATTTAAACAAAAATACGTCGGTTTTGAACGATATTTCTATTGTTAATAAATTTCCGACGTATTCTCAGAAGAACTTCCCCGGCCTACCCCGGGCGTGAAATTAAATTTTGTATCGACCTTGAACCCGAGTGACAAAACCTATTTCCAAAGCCCCATATCGAATGGCTCTATTGAACTTCGAGGAGTTAAAGACCCAACTGCAGGAATTGTTAGACATTGGCTTTATTAGTCCTAGTACTTCTCCTTGGGGTGCTCTGTTCTATTCGTGAAGAAGAAAGATGGGAGTATCGACTTTGTATTGATTATCGGGAGTTGAATCATGTCACCATCAAAAATAGGTATCCATTGCCACGTATTGATGACTGTTTGACCCGGTTGCAAGGAGCCAAATTCTTTTCAAAGATTGATCTTCGTTCCGGATATCACCAATTGAAGATTAGAACCGCTGACATTCCAAAGACGGCTTTCAGAACTCGGTACGGGCATTATGAATTCCTAGTCATGTCCTTTGGATTGACTAATGCTCCTGCTGCCTTCATGGATATGATGAACCGAGTATTCAATGAATATTTAGATCACTTTGTGGTCGTCTTTATTGATGACATCCTTATTTATTCCAAAAGCCGTGAAGATCATGAGCAACACTTGAGGCTGACACTCCAAAAGCTTCGTGAATATAAGCTTTATGCCAAGTTGAAGAAATGTGAGTTCTGGCTTGAAGAAGTAGCATTCCTTGGGCACGTGGTATCAAGTCATGGAATATCTGTTGACCCAAAGAAAGATTGAAGCTATTCAAAGTTGGAACAACCTAAATCGATGGCCAAAAGTCGTAGCTTTCTCGGTTTAGTTGGTTATTATCGGAGATTCGTGGAAGGATTTTCTCGAATCGCTACTCCATTGACTCAAATGACTCGGAAAGATACAAAGTTCGGTTGGAGCGAAGAATGTGAGAAGAGTTTTAAGAACTCAAGAGAGACTTTTTCAAAGACTGCTCGACAATACCATCCGGCTCGGAGGATTTGTCATCTATGATGATGCTTCTTGAGCAAAGGGTAGGGATGTGTTCTTATGCAACATGGAAAAGTTATAGCCTATGCCTCATGCGACAACTCAAAGAATATGAGAGGAATTATCCTACTCATGATCTAGAGTTGGCATTATGTCTTTGCACTTAAAATTTGGAGGCATTACTTGTATGGGGAGAAAGTGGAGATCTTTACGGATCATAAAAGCCTCAAATATTTCTTCACTCAAAAGAACTCAACATGCGACAACGACGTTGGCTTGAACTATTGAAAGATTATGATCATACCATCCAATACCATCCTGAAAAGCGAGCGTGGTAGGCGGCGCGTTGAGTAGAAAATCATATGTAAGTACGAGTGCGATATTGTCAACACAAAGGCCCATTTTGTGTGACTTGCAAAGGATGGAGATAGAGTTAAAGACTCGAGGGGACGTATGTGATGATAGCGGTATACGAGTAGAACCGACTTTAATCGATAAAGTTAAAGTCGCTTTCAAGCTACTGACACGAGGCGATGCGCGTGAGGAAGAAAGTGCAAGAAGGTGCTATCTCTGGAAGCAAGAATCGATGAAGAAGGAATACTTGAGTCAACTCCGGACTTTGTGTTCCTAACGACCACGATTTAAAGTATAATATCATGATGGAGGCGCACAACACACCATTTGCAATCCATCTCAGGAGTACCAAAATGTATCATGATATTCGCCATAAATTTTGGTGGAGCAATATGAAGAGAGAGATAGCTATTTGTTTATCTCAAGGTGTCTAACTTGTCAACGAGTTAAAGCGGAGCATCAAGTACCAAAAGGTCCATTGCAACCACTTACAATTCCGAAATGGAAGTGGGAGCACATTACCATGGATTTCAAGTTCTGGGTCTTCCTAAGGTTTCTCAAGGCATTGATGCGATATGGGTCATTGTTGATAGATTGACCAAGTCCTGCTCATTTCTTCTGACACGAGAAACTTATACACTTGAACGTCTTGCTCGTATGTACATAAACGAGATTGTAAGATCGCATGGTATCTTGCATATCCATAGTTTCGATCGAGACCCAAGATTCACTTCACGATTTTGGGTTAGTTTGCAAAAAGCTATGGGCACAGGACTTACGATTTAGCTTTCGGCATATCATCCTCGAGACGGAGACGGACGATCGGAGGGACTATTCAAACTCTTGAAGATCTATTAAGACTCTGTGTCCTTGATTTCAAGGGGAGTTGGGATAAGTTCTTACCATTGGTGGAGTTTTCCTATAACAACGATTATCAAACAAGTATTGGCATGGCTCCATTCAAGCATTGTATGGAAGAAAGTGTCGTTCTCGATTATCTTTGGGATGAGGTGGGTGAAGCAACGTTGTTGGGACCAGAGTTGATACGTATGACTACGGAAAAGATTCAAACGATCCGACAACGTATAAAAACCTCACAAAATCGATAAAAAGAGTTATCTTGATCTTCATCGAAAGGACGTGGAATTCAATATAGGAGATCATGTGTTGTTAAGAGTTGCTCCATGGAAAGGAGTTACAAGATTTGGAAAGAGAGGAAAACTTAATCCTCGATTCATCGGTTCATTTTTAATCCTCGATCGAGTAGGAACTGTGGCCTATAGACTCGCTTTATTGCCAAATATGTCTCGTGTTCATAACGTTTTTCACATATCTATGTTACGTAAATATGTGAAAGACCCGAACCATATTATTGAGTTAGAACCCACGAAATAGCGGAAGATTTGACGTATGAAGAGGTTCTGTTCAAATTTTGGATAAGAAGGAACATATTCTACGCTCCAAGGTTATACCTCAAAGTCAAAGTTTTGTGGAGGAACCACGATGTTGAGAAAATGACTTGGGAGTTAGAATCAAAATGAAATCAAGGTATCCTTACCTCTTCGACATACCAGGTACGTACCCTAATTTCGAGGGCGAAATTTCATAAGAAGGGGAGGTTGTAAGACCCTAGCTTTTATAAATAAAGATGAATTTTTCTATAAATATTATTTTTGAATATTATGGAATAAATTTGATATAATGTTATAGTTGTGGGTAATATTTATAAATTTTGCAAAGTATGCAAGTTGTTATAAAATATTCGTTTAAATTGGGAATATTGTTTTTGTTAGGGAATATTAAATACAACGGCTCAATCATTGGTGGACCCTAGCGAAATTATTATCGGGATTGAGAAAACGACAAAAATATTTTATAAAAATAACGGTGGAGGTGTTACCGTTAAAACTGTTGAACTACCCGGTGGTAAAAGTACAGTAATACGCGTGGTTGCATAGTAGCACACGGTATTGATTATTGATGCTTACGTGAGAAGTCACTCAGCTATGCTCAATTATTGCTACAGTAATTGCTGCATCATATCTCTTATATTATTGATTCAATTATTGTCACAGTATCATCTGTATAATATGTTATAGTATTAAATCAATAATTGAGACGACAAGTTATAAATGATTAATAATTGTTGAAAGATTAAATATGTGTTGATGAAAAAAAAAATGATTTGTGGTAAGTTTGATTATTTTATGGGGGGCTCATATGTCATCATCTAAGAGTCTCTTCGTCAATAGTATTTACCTTCGTCAATAGTAATTACCTTCGTCAATAGTAATTACCCTTGTGAATAGTATTTACCTTCGTCAATAGTAATTACCCTTGTGAATAGTATTTACCTTCGTCAATAGTATTTACCTTCGTTAATAGTAATTACCTTTACCAGACGTCGAACCACTTGTCGTTTCACATTACAGGCGTCAAACCACTTTTCTTTTCACATCATTAGTCGTCAAGCCACTTGCCTTTTCACACTGCAGGTGCTAAGCTAGAAATCTTCTATAAATAGAGGCTGGGGCTTCATTATTTTCACGAAATTCATTCAAGCTATAGAGAGAGAAAGTATAGAGAGAATAAGAGAGAAAGAAGAAGAGTATTTTGTTACTACACCGTACTTTGCAGTATTCAATCTCCTACCAAATGTAAGGGGTGTTATTCTTTCTTATTCATTAAGAGAATCTGTTGTTATTCCATTGCTTATTATTACATTGGAATAACTTTTGTATCTGTGATTTACCCTATACTTGGTGACATTCTTCTATTATTACATTTGAACATCCTGTGCATGTGTTTTTACAGGACTGGTTCCGCTTTATTATTATTACATTTGGAACATCACATGCATGTGTTTTACACCGACTGGTTCCGCTCTTTATTATTATTACATTGGAACATCCTGTGCATGTGTTTTACAATTTGACTGGTTCCGCTCTTTATTATTATTCTTGGAACATCCTGTGCATGTGTTTTTCTGGGACCGGTTCCATTCTTTATTATTCATTGGAACATCACATGCATGCGTTTCTACGGGACCGGTTCCGTTATTTATTATTCTATTGGAATAACCTGCATGTGCGGTCTATCGCATGCATGGTGATTTCTTTTGTTATTCTATTCTTTATTATACCCAGTTGGTTAAAACTTTGACTTCTATACTCCATGAAATTAGTGGAATATCCTTGATATTTGCGTTTCATCCAAAGATCTTTTCATGGAAATATTCTTCCGATCATTCTTGAATTTTACTCTACAAAACAGTATCATGTTGATAATTTGGACGTTAATAATTCCTGGATAAAATAATTCTTGAACTTCTTTTATTGAATTCTTATATCATTGTCATCCTCCTCATGTTTATATTATGTTGAAAGTCATTTGTGGCACCTGTAGTGCATAGATGGACTTGGTATGATTATGACCGAAACTATTCGGTGTAATCATGGACCGTAATGTTACAAATGATGTGATAAAAATCCTCGATGGTAGTGAGTGCATTGGTGGACGATTGTTGGCATGATCATGACCATTAATGAATACACAAATATTCTTGGCCCGTAGTGCGTGAATAATTGTGGTCGTGATACTTAAAGAATATCCTTGGCCGTAGTGCTGGGGATTCGATGATGTGGAATATTTATTAAAGTGAGTCTCAAATTATAACGATGATGAAAAACCTTTTAAAACCTAAAAGATAGTAGACTTTATTTTCTACTTGACTCTTTTAATGGATTGCTTATTCAGCTGCAGCTTAAACCGGTTGTCTATTGTATTTTATCGGTTTAACATTGTTGAAGACTATTGATAATTTATTCGCATTATCTTAGTCATAATATTTCTTCTTGGGCTAGTTGAGCTCACCCTTTCTTTCACCGTTCTCTTCGTGAAATGAGAATATAGGTGGGACGAGTCGGGAAGCAGTGATGGTCCCGAAGATAGCATTAGTAGTCCTCACTATTACGTGAAATAGTGTGATAATAATTATAATGAGGACTTTTTTTTTGAGTTTGTATAATATCTAGTAGACGATATTTGTATTTAAACTCACAGTTTATGTCGTATTGTACACGACAGTTATGTTAATAAGTTGTATTTAAATTCTGTACCATGTAAGTGGCGACCCAAGATGGGTGATGTATACCTAATTTTGGGGGCGTCACATTTAATCTTTAATCTCCTTCTTGATTCTTGAACTTCAAAGGCTAACTTTCTAGCTTTTTCTCTCAAGCAAATAAGCTCTTAACTTATAAGTTATTGGATGAAAATCTAACAAATAACAAATGAATACAAAGCTTGCTATTTATAGGAGTTGCTAGGTTAGGGTATAATGGTCATTAATCCACTTCCATCTCCTTAATCACCTCCTTACTATTCATTACTTCCTAATTAAGTTAACTTGGCCACCACATTTACTTAGCCACCAAGTCACTTGCTCACCACTTATCTTGGTCATTACCTAACTTAGCCATTAAGCTTACTTGATTGCCACAACACTTAGCCATTAAGTTTCCTTTACTTGCTCATCACTTTGGATCACCCATGGCACTACAACAAAAAGGCTTATCGTGATCGATATCGTGACCGCTTTTCGATGTCAGCAGATAGATATATCTGCTGACGAAGTCGCGATCACGATAATCGTCACATAAAATTTGGTCATTTGGGATGCACATCGACCACCACTATTAGCGGCAATCGAGATATCTGCGATCGCTATGAGCGTACCGAAATGACAAATACGATTACATTTGAGTGATCGTGCATGGTCGAGGCCAAAAGTCGCGTGGTCCACGTGTCGTGACCATTATCGTGATCGCGTTGATACTATACTATCTTGCGTCGCTAATAACGTTCGGCTGACCGCATCGCGATCATTGATATGAAAAAAAAATTACTGACCAGATTTTTCTTTTTTTGCGAAATTCCCAAAAACCACATACATGTTTTCTACACTTTATCCCAACACACATACACACCAAGATAAACAACATACTGAAAACAATATAAACATCCATCGTCCACCAACACATACACCAAACTAGTATATAAACCTTTAAAAACCAATATGATTTGAATAAATATAATAACATTTCAAAACTTGTTTAAGTAACATATATACAAACATCCAATAATGAATATACAAGTACAAGGTTATGTCAAGCGTCATCCCTCCTTGATCACCACATTAATTAACAAAATAATAAAATAGTTTAGTACATAAACATGATGATGATATAAACATGTATATATATGAATATAAAATGACAATAAACAAAAGTTGCATTTAAATAGTTTAGTACATAAACATGACAATGATATAAAAAACATGTATTGCTAAACATACATTTCATGAGTTCAAGTGTCGATATACGATTCGAATCATCTTGTATCGTGTTGCAGATTCATAACCATCATCTGCTTGATTACGTGTCGATTCGATCAATAACTCTTCCTCCTCGATGTATCAATGTCATCGACACAAGTATTGACTCGGGATCTAATTCATGTGGTTTATCTCCACCATCTAAGCTGGATTACTTCATTGTCGTCCTCCACATTTATTATAGTCGACTATGAAGCATCTGCTCTTGGTAAATCTCCCCATCAACTAATTCTACATGACTACGGCGGCGGGAGTATAAATTACAACTTGCCAATCATGGGCGATATATCCCTTTTCTAACGGGACTAGGAGTGTAGTATACTTGTCTTGTTTGAGTTGGTAAAACAAGCGGTTCGTTGGAGTCAGTGAGACCTATGGAGGTCAATATCAATGATTCCATATGCATCGACACGTATCCTTTTTACGAATCAAACCAGCGGCACTTGAACAAGTGAATATGACCCCGTCGTGCCCTTGTCACGACAACTCTACGATTTCCTCCAACTCCCCATAAAAGGCACGACCAAGCTCATTGTAACAATCTCCTTGGACACACACTCGAGTTCGTTGTTCTTTTACTGGCGCCCGTATGCCTTTGTGTGAAATTCACAACCATTTATTTTGTAACCATTCTGGTGACTTGATCCTTATGCGGTCCCATAGCTAGGACTTGTACATTAGCTAGGAATCGTTGATCCCTCGATCAAAGCCTACAAAAACTCCATCTTATTAAATGAAGTCATAGTTAACATATGGAGTATATATATTATATATATATATACACTACGTGCTTAAAAATTGAACTTACTTTGTCCTTTAGCCAAAGTGCAAAGTTTTTATCCGATTGATTTGAATATCTTTATCGGTTATGTCGGCATGCTTCACTTTTAACTTCGTCATCGTACAATCTATACCATGTTATAAACATTAACATATTAGAATAAATTTTCAACTTAAAAGATAAAATATTAAGTTTACATGTGTACCTCACAAATTAAATCAATCTCCTCACAATTGAGAAGAATGTAAGTATATGCGGCATGTAATTCTTGCTTTCGAGAGAGGAATATCGCTTCCCTTTTCATAAGCGCGCCCGATAGACCAAATCTGAGAGAGCCGACCATTTAGTTCAACATTTCCCCCATCATCATGTCTCGATACTCGATTGGCCTTTGTCGAGACTTCGTCCAGGAAAATAGTGCGAGACAAACGTAGATATCTCATCAAAGCTGTATGCCTCGCATATCGACCCCTCGACATAAGCTCTATTCTTCACCTTCCTCTTAAGGTTTCCCATCACCCTCTCGAAAGGGTACATCCATCTATATTGAGCTGGACCCCCAACCACGAGCTTCATAGGGAAGATGGATTTGCAAATGCTCCGTGGAGTCAAAAAAACTAGGTGGAATATTTTTCCGGTTTACGTGATCTCTATGATGTTCTTCTCAAGTACAAACATGTCCTTCTCATTCAATGATTTTGAACACAAGTCTTTGAAGAAAGCGACTAAGATCCGTCAAAGCATCCCATATTGGTTTATCAAGCGGATCCCGAAATTATAGGCATGAGTCTCTCCATGAACACATGATGATCATGACTCTTCATCCCTTGCAATTTCCCACCGTAACACACCTTGCAATGTTTGGCGCATATCCATCCGGTAGTTTCGGAGACTTAACCCATGTGCACACATCTTGACTTGCTTTTTGGACAATGTGTACCTTGCATGCGGTTTGACAATCTTACCATTAGGAGATTCATAAAGTTCTAATCCGGGGCGACTTACAAATATCTTTCATTTCCAAACGCGTGCCTTATCGTTATCTTTTGTCTTCCCGTAACATTCATCACGATGTTAAACACATTGTCAAACACATTCTTCTCAATATGCATCACATCTAGATTATGAATGAATCAAATTTGTAGACCAATAAGGCAATTCCCAAAAGATGCTTCTCCGAACCCGGTTATGAGATTCACCAAACCCATTGATTATGTTTGTCGCATCAACCTTACCAAATGGGATAACAAGCAATCTCATCACACGATCTCGCATCTCCGTTCCGAAGCAATCGCGGTGCGAGGCATATCATTATCTACTTTCCCTTTCTGAAGTGTTCTCTATTTCTTGAAAGCGGGTGATCTCTAGGTAGAACCAAGCGATGTGATCGAAACCAACAAGGCTTTCGACCTTTTGATAGATTAAACGACTTTGTATGCTCCATACAATACGGACAAACCAACTTCCGTGTGTACTCCATCCAACTAACATACCATAAGTTGGGAAGTCACTTATAGTCCACATATGCTTGCCTTACCTAAGGTTGAAATTTGTTTTCGTTGCAACATCCCAAGTCACATACTCCATCCTCCCACAATACCTTTAACTTGTCTATAAGAGGTCTCAAGTAAACATCTAAGTTCTTTCCGGGACTCTTAGGACCGGGAATCATGAGTGAAAGAAATAAGTATGGGTTTGTTTCATACACATCCAAGGAGGCAAGTTATGCGGATAACAATCACGAGAGCCAACATGAGTGCGGAACAATTGAGTGTGGCCAAACAGTTGAAACCATCGGTTGGACAATCCAAGCCTCACATTTCTAGGTTCAATGCAAATTCGGGATGTGCTAAGTTGAAATCTTTCCAAGCACCTTACATCTGCGGGATGATTTAGTTCTCCATCTTTAGTTTGGAGATTTAGCATACCAACTCGTATGTTCGGTGATCTTGAAGACATGTACAATCTTTTTAGTCGATGTGTTATTGGAAAATACCTTAGAATCTTAAGCGGTATACTTGATTTTTTGTAGTCACACCCTCTTTATTAGGCCTAAACCGATCATGACCGCAAAAGCGTGCACATTGTCATCTGTTCATTTTCCTTATAAAACAACATGCGATCGTTGGGACATGCATCGATCTTTTGGTATCCAAGACCCAACTTCTTCACCATTTTCTTACAAAAGTAATAGTTACTGGTAATTTCTCACCGTCGAGGCAACATACTCTTAATTGCCTTGAAGAGTGACTCAAAACACTCATGGCTCATGTTGTGATCGACCTTGATGTTAAGTAATGTATACCACTGCGAGACAATGTAGTGTGTTTGGTGCAACCATGCCACAATGGCTTGCTACCCTCGTCTAACAACTTAAAGAAGTCTTTGGCATCGAAATTCATAGGTTGCTCTCTTGCTTGCTCCCAATCAAAATCGGCCTGCAATATCATGGACCATTTCATTCATACGATGAGTACTCTTTGCCTACGGTTGTGTACTTGTGTGATGCCACCATCTCTTCTCGCCCATGTGCCCACCAAAGATTCTTCGTAATTTCTCATGAACCCGAAACAAGTAAATGATAGTTTACCATGTCTCATCCCATATAATTTACATTCTTACACTTTAAACATGGACATCGTATCATGCGACTTACCATTCATACATTACGGGTGACTATCGCGCGTACTCCAAAACACTTGGCAACCAAACTCTAAATTCAATTGTAGCACTTTATCTGGGCACTTGACTTTCGTCGTGCCATCCAACTACTGATGCGAATAGAGGTCCATGATTCCACGGTACCTACTACGAGACAACATTATAAATGTTAATTAACATATGACTTGAGCATACTTGTAACCATATGACTTGAGCATACTTGTAAGCATGCATAACTTGGTTGAGCAATTTATAAACTTCTATAACATTTTGTAGCTTTATTCTTATATACATAAGTGTTAAATACCCTTGTTAAAAAGATAAGCAGTCTCTTTATTGACCATGTGTGTCTAGTTACCTTCTACATTGCCTTAACGGTTCCCTAACCTTTTATTTTGGCTTAATAGCCCCCCAATAGCTTACCGTGCTAACAACCAAGCTTGGCTTGGCCCGTGAGAGCTTAGCTAAGCTTGGCGTGGCCTCGTGTGGCCTCGTTGCCCCAAGCCCGACCCATCGACTCAATAGCCCCTTAATAGGCTCTAGTGGATCAACAATAGGCTCGTTAATAGTATAAATGTTACGCAACTACACGACTAATAAAAAAAAATTAGCGAGTCTCCCCTATAATATGGACTAGCCACATGCGACGACATGTATATAAAGTCATTTCTAGGCACCCAAGACACAAACCAAGAGAAATATACAAATTCCCAATATAATAAGACCAAAACAATAACGATAAATCGATATCGAAGACTAGATAAACCAAATTACGACTCTAGAAAACACACTAATAAACCAAATTACATTCTAGATCGATCTAGGTTTGTGTCTATCAATGGGTAAAAGCGATTATCAAGACTAGATAAACCAAAGCGGTCTCACGGGGTTTTAGGAATGGAATTTATAGGAAGATTAGCGGGGAACCACCAAGAATCAGTACATTGAAATAAAATCAAAAAATAATCCTACAAAATTTGCTATTGCAAAACAGAATAAGGAAACTAAAATTTTAGGGATATACGTGTCAGGGCATGAAACTTAATTTCCAATATATCAAACCCAGTTACTATTCCATATATATATCAAATATATCAAATATACACACTATACCTAAACATGCATAAACAAACCAAAAATTGATACATTCTTTTACATTCATACATTACATATCAAACTCAAATTTATACAAATTAAAACTTAATTGTAGAATATGTATTTACACAAATCAAACACTAATTGCGTTATACAATACAATACATATCAAATCCAAATTTCCAATATATCAAACCCAAGTTGAATTAAACCTACGATTAATATATAACAAATTAAACCCTAGATTAAATTTCAAAACTCAAATTGAACACTAATTCATTCGAGATTCATCATTTTATAACAAAATAAATTAAAACCCTAAATTAAACACAAATTCTAGCATATTAAACAAACAAATTAAACCCAAAATTAGTTTCTGGGGTGTGGTGAAGTGGTGGTGCTGCGGTGGTGAAGCGGGTAGTGCGTGAATGTCTTGGCGGCAGTCCTCTCTTCCCTACTCCCTCTTCTCCTTGTGTATCTCTTTTTTTTTTTCTTCTACTAACGATATCGCGAACTCGAAGTCCGAATAAGTTTTAGTTGATCAATTCATTTCGGTGACCGCCGCGGTCTTCGATTTTATGACGTGGCCCCTTTTAGCGACCGCATTGCGGTCACGATATATATTGGTCGCACAAATAAATGCGCCACCTTTCGCACCAATTTTTGGAGGAAACTAATGTCGTGACGAGTTGATAGGCCTTTTTCTTGTAGTGTGGGTTGCCCCATGGATACTCTTAACCCATTGGATTAATAGTTTGGGCTTAAGGTTTAATTAGTTAGCTTATTCATTTGGGCTTACAATAATTTGTTTTGGGCTTTACATGAACAAACATTTGGCTTGTACCTTAATTCTTATTGGTCTTTCATATTAAATCATATTGGACTTATACTTCCCACATAATCCACAAGTCCATTCACAAATTGGCTTAAAGCCTTAGAACGTATTCTATACGTATAATTCTCGTATTCTAACTCGTATACTTGTTCATCATATACGATATACCATCATTTATGCATACTCGTATAATACCTCGTATCATACTTGTATACTTCGTATCATACTTGTATACTCTACCTCGCACAGTACCTACGTATCATACAATCATTACCCTAACTTCTTAACGCTTGATTTTCCTAACGTTCTCAAATTAAGTCCACAGGCGAAATATTACGTTTTCCATAACTGAAATATTATTGGATATTTCATCTCACCTTGCTATTCTATCGTTACGTATTTATCAGAAGTTCAAAAATAATTCCCGAGCAGAAATATGTGAATAGTGTTTTTCGGAAAAATTTTCGGAAACCTTTTATTTTCGTCTTGGAATTTCAAACACTTTAATTCTACCACGTAACCAAAATACTACGACGTTCTGATATGTCTAGGTCATAGAACGACCTTCAATTAGCTTACTCCCATAAATAATTAATTAAATTCATTTAATCCACGTAATTAAATAAAATTTTAATTCTCCTAAAAATTCAATTTTCTCGGGCGTTACATACCGTGTAGCACCATATCTGTGGGTTGAAAGTACTTGGATTTGGGGGCGTCATAATTAAACTCTTTTAATTAATTAAGTTCCAAATCTTATTAGAAATATATGAGAGTACTTTTATTAATTAATTCTCAAACTCCTTTAGAAATTAAATAATAATAATAATTGTATAAGACTCCTCTTATTAATTTATATTTAATATTTTTAAAATATTAAATAATAAATATTAAGCTATTTAATTTATTCTATCACAATAGATTAAATTAAATACACTTAACATATTATTACGATTATGCTATTAATTTCTTAAATAATTATTCTTGTAAAGACCCCAAACTCGGGTACTTGAAACCCGAACTCGGTGATTTACGATACCATTTCTATGAGCGGAATATTACTAATAATAATAACAATAATATAAAAATCCAACTTAATTTATATTTATCAGAGTCTAATCCCAATTACGCAACCTTTACTATAATTCTTTACATGATATATAATACATATCATTGTCTATATATTGTCTAACTATTACAAAAGACGCCATTAAACATATTCTGTTTGCTTTCCTTTTCACTTTTTCTTGTCTGAACCTTCGGGTTGATCATGCCTAGCTGAAAACATTTAAATTTAAGCAAGGATGAGCATTTGGGTGCCTAACAAGTAATAACAATTATGAATATAATTAGCTGAAAGAAATAAATGTTTTCTTTGTACATCACTTCTACAACGAATTTATAGTTGTGAAGTAAACTGAACCGATAATAACAACATAACAATTCTATCTCAAATTTTTAAAACTACATATCGACTATATATGGGGTTTTGTTGACATACTATGAACATTGTTTTAAATTTTCGATAAGATTAGACAGAACTTCATCTGTAAACCGTCATAACTTACGGGCACGAGGCACTACTACAAAACAGTAAATAGACAATGCGAAAAAAACGTTGTGGTTTCAGTAAGAAAAACGTTGTGGTTAAGGGTGTTGTCTATTTGACACCCTTACACAACGTTTTTAAAAGGTTGTAGTTAAGCACAATACACAACGTTTTTTAAAAAAAAAAACGTTGTAGATTTATTTTTCAAAAATTAGCAGATGCTTAAAAACGTTGTAGAAGGTATAATTCCACAACGTTTTTTGAATAAAAATGTTGTTTAGTATATCAGACAACGTTTTTTAAATGTTGTAGATTAAAAAAGAAAAAGAAAAAAAAAGGATGTGGTTCACCAAAAATGTGACCTAGTACTGATGTATGGCAAGATAACTGAGCAATCACAGGAATGACTTTTAACATAATTCCTAACCAAATTTATATATCCAAATAAATGTCCTGCTACTGATGTATGGCAAGATAACTGTAAAAAAAAAAAGGATACCAAATCTGAGATAACTGTAAAACATAAGAATACCAAATCTGATCCCATAAATATTTGTAACATTGTAACCAAATTTATATATCCAAATAAATATAATTCTTATGATAACATTGTAACATTGTAAAACACAAGATACTGGCCATCTAATGCCATTGCATTACTGGCCTCCTCAACAGATCTCATCTCCACAAAAGCAAACTACTTTTCATGGTTTATATATAAACATTGACAACAGCATCCCCTGACCAATCATAAGAGGGTATTTTAGCATCAGAAATTGAAGGTAAGTACGCTATATAAAAAACAGATTAAAAATACTGAAGCCACGCAAAATAAGAAAATTCGTTATTTTATTTTTACAAGTCCAGTCCTGGATATTAGATGGTGTTTGCAATGAACACTAGATAACACATAGAATACTACTATCTACTATCAAACTTACACTGAACACCAGATATACAACATAGGAAACTAGTGTCTATTATCCAAGACACTGAAGACAGAACTATAGTAGTGGCTGAAGAGAAACAAAGTATGCTGATAAAAACAGCGTCAAAAGAGAAACAAATTATGCTAAAAGAACCAGCTGAAAAAAAATTAACAAGTGCTTCCATGTTCATTGCAATCATATAACAAAAAAAAAAGGTTTCAGTCATATTAGCACCATCTTAAACTTTGTTCTTCCTAGAGAAGATAAAAAGATTATCCCATTGACCATCTCATACCATCTTTTTACCACCTTCAAATGAAAGTACAGTTAACCAATAACTTTGACATGTTCAAATGAAGGTACGTCTTACCGCTAATAATTGGAACCCAATTCAGAAAGGGCAAAGATTTTCCAAAATGTTGGGCCCACCACTTTGATATTCTTTTATTTACAATAGACATTAATGAAAATGCACACATATAGCCCCACCCCAATCCCAATAATGGATGTCATACGATTTTTAGATCTCTATGAAAATGCACACACATAGTTTCTTATGATTCAATAATTGCAATTAAACTTGCAGCAAGATAACTTAATGGAAACAAGTTTACGATTCCTCTCCAACAAATAATGGCTAAGTCTAAGAAAATAGAAAAGGGTTCAGTGTCTCTGCACACAAACGATCCACAATAAGGGGTTTTCTTACCCATGAGAATTAACTGCAAATAATTGGAATTCTGCTAGATTTTCCAGAAGAAAGACAAAACCACAAAAAAATGACAGATTGATTTGAGTAATCTCTAAACTCCAAACCTGGTTGACAAATTAATACCTTACCAAGATCCCCAAAAAAATGACAGATTGATTTGAGTTTTTCCTCAAGACAATAAATATCCCCAAGTCAGAATTCACCCACATTCCTGATTCCCCACACTGAATGCCAAATTTAGTCAGACAAATCAAATGTAACCCATGTCCAATCAGTAAAATTGGAAAATTAGCAAATTTTAGGCAATAAAAGAACCTAGCAAATCAAATGCCTTTTATGATGATGATGAAGTGCAGCTTTAAGTATCAATCAACTTAATTAATTCAAGCTCTCTGAGCCAGAGGAGATGATATATATACCAGAAGAAGAAGAACAAAGGATAAAAATGAAAGAATTCAGTAATTAAATCAACCTTTGGACTCAATAACCTTATCCAAAGTCTCTTGATCCCAATCCTCCATTGTTTCCTTCTCTTTCCCTATTCACAATTAAATCACACCCAACCGCATCAAAATCACAAAGATAATAGCAATTAATCAATATTCCACCAATATACCATAAATCATACTCAAAGAAAGGAAATTAACCTTCATTGGAAAGCTTTTTAAAGGGTTCAGAGATCCAACTGAACTGCTAAGAATTCCATTGGACCCAAGCCTACAACCAAGAGATCAAATAATGTTTAATTAGACAATGCCATAAGAGGGGATGGACAAACTATCACTTCAAATCTTATCATATGCAGCTTCCTAGAGGTTTCAAAACTTGTTAACAGTTAAGCAATCAGTGTGGGTAAAAGAAAAGCGCAACAGAATACAAGAGAACAAACCAAATTGTTAGAGAAAAAGCAGATAAGGAACATTGCAAATTTGAGGACAGATATGCTATCCCAGTCTTGCAGCGACTATAAAGAAGAATTTTCTGTATAAGGCTTGGAAGCTATACATGGCTTAACAAATATTTTGCATCAGTATGCTTATAGATGTAATTAAGTCTACATAACCTCCGAATACCAAGCCTCTTATGAAAAACATAAAGTACAATCCAAGGGGGGGAAAACCATCTGAGTTCCAAAAAGAGGACAGAACTTTGATGCTTTGAAATTTAAAAATAAAAAAAGAAACATTCAAAAATATTTCTAATGCAGGCCAGCAGAGTTTCCAGAAATCTGAGCAATCCATACAACAAATACTATTCCGAGATTATCATATAATATTCAATCTTTATGATCACACTATCAATCATGTTTAAAAGTAAAGCTTATGACAGATGCCCCAAGCCTTATCGCATTTTGCAATCATATTAAATGAAATTTGGGGAAAATACCTTGGAAACCTCCCCGGAAGAGGTGATCTTGAAGCAATCGGAACAGCCTGCAAATCCCAGTCATTTTCCATTGATGGGTGATAGACTTGGCATCATTACTAATATATGTTTTCAACGAGAAAGCTAACTGATGCAATCTCTTGTTCAGTGTCTTGCCTCAATAATCAATGAAAAAGAAACAAATCAAAAAATTACCATAGAGATATGGATGTTCAAATAGAGACAAATAAACTGACATAGAGACAGTGTATAAGAATCATAAACTATAGACTTCAAATAAAAATACAACTGACCTCATCATCACTGTCATAGAGAACATGGATGTTCAAATAGAGACATGACCTCATCATCACTGTCATAGATACAACTGACTTCAAATAAAAGTACGCCTCTATGGAATGTTTATAACATGGATTGAAAAATTTAAATCATGGGCTCAACCCAATGCAAATTCACAAACAACATATTCAGTCATGAAATCAATTGCAGCAGATTTTGAAACCTATAAGAGCATTAACCTATAACAGTCAATTATACTCGTAAATATGACAAGAATATAAATAACCTTCAAAAGCTCAAACAATCTGGAAATTAAAAGATAGCTGTCTTAAAAAAACAAATCTTTTTTTTACTTCTTTTCAAAATCCAATCAAATAAAAAATACATGAACTCAAAGTAAGAGTATTAATTAATTGATAAGAACAACAAAAATTAGTCCCCTTTCCTCTATTATGTATAGGGCAAAACAATAGAATTTCAATGGGTATGAAACACAGGGTTCAACTTCTTCAAGGTCTAGACGTAAGTAAGATGAGTATGCTCTTTCTTGTTGAGGCTGCATTTAAGATAAGCAAAGGTCTCATCAGATTGCACCAACTGGAAATAAAACTTATTACAGATTAGATGGACAAATAAGTTTCTATCATTGTAACTAAGCTTACCTCGTTATAATCCACAAACATTTTATTAGCACGCAAGTAAGCTTCTATCATTGACACCTGAATTTAACCAAAGAATATCCACAAGGTTTACACAGAGATAGAGGAAAGGAAAAAAATATATATTATCATACCAACACTGGAATGCATATAAATGAGAAAAAAAATACTTACAGTATCATCGCTCCTTCCAGTTAATTTGATCTTTATTTCTTTCGAAAGTTGAGAACATTGAATTTCAATCTTCAATTCACAGACAAAACAGTCAAAACACAAATTAATATTAACAAAAAATAACACTACCATAAGCTAACAGGGTTGGTCAAAAAACCTCAATCGCAGACGATAAGCAGTAAAAAGAAACAGACCACGCGAAGATAAAAACAAAAAACAAAAACAAAATCGAATGCTGAGAGTTGAGATACAGAAGATTCAGATATGGGTCAGGCGGGTTTTGTGGTGTGAACCCTAGATTTATCAGAGACGCTCATAAAAGCCCTAGATTTATCCAAATTTCTCAAACCAAAACCTCGAATTCCATGCTTGAAACCCGTGAAACAAACCGAATTAAAGCTCCTCAACGATTCTGAAGCTTCAAAAATGGCGAGATTTTGAGGAGAAATGGAAGGGAAAAGGAGAAACTGAAGCTCTGCACGGAGACCAAACTGACGAGCACAGAGATGAAAGAATGAAACTGACGAGCGTTGGAGAGAAAAAGACTATGTTTTAATTTTAAGTGTTTTAGAGCTCCGTGTTTTTCTTCATAGATAATGTTTTAAAAACAACGTTATCTAGTTAAAATTAAAAAAAATGTCCTTTTAAATAGATAACGTTTTTGTATATATATTTACAACGTTTTTTTAAAAAATATTGTAAAAAAAATACCACAACATTTTTAAAAACGTTGTGGTTTAAGTGTTGTCTATTTAGTATTTTATAGTAGTGAGGGTGTACATCCCATGGGCCCTGTATTGATCAATACTACATTACAAGAACGATAGGATCGTTCACTCTGTCCGCTTTGGACGCATAAAAGTTTTCTCGTGATCGGGATGTTCATACTTAGTCTGGAATCCGAACCAAAACAATTTGATTGGATACAAAAAAAGATTTTAACTTATTCAACGATATTTCTAAATTTGTATCTAGTTGGGTCAAATAGCTTAGACGGCTTTATATATATATATATGGGTCTCCATCCACAATGACGAGTTGTTGGGAAGCAACCCTTTTTTTATATACTACAACCTGTAGCGACATTGTTACTTTTTTTTTTATAAGCCACACAGAGTTGTAGCTTACCAGGCTAAAGGTGTCATTTCCTCAAACAACCAAATCTTTGTCATGGAATCCCTATATATATATATATATATATATATATATATATATATATATATATCAACATGTGATTAAATACACTGATTATCCAAGTGGGGACACTTGTGTAACCATGTTTAGAAATTAACGAGCGTAATATATATCTAATTACCATATACTAACATGTTGATAAACAATGATCGGATATAGAATATATCACAATAGGGTTAATAATATAGCATAATAATAATATAATTCTGAAACTTCTTACTTACGTCCATTGCATAAAAGAAATGCAAAGGTAAGATACTTGCCTAGTCTGCTGCTTACAGTTATGCAACTTAGTTTTATCTTTTATACCGAAACCTATCATTAATAAGATCATTTGATCGATTAGAATAACATACTATAACACATAGTACTGCTTATTACAGTCAGCACATAACCTAATCACATTGTCACATATATTCAATAGTCATTGAATCATAAACAAACATAAATACAGTCAAAATATCTTAAGTCCAGATCAATTTACGAAATCAGGTTATTGCATCTGAAACAACTTTATATCGAGTAATTATCGAAGTCTAAGACTCTATATCAAAGTTCAATATCTGTAAGTATCGGTCGTATATTATTTTAAATGACTTATAATAATAATTTTAAACATTTATTATAATTTATCATAAATTTTCAAACACCTAATTATTATTAAATGATTTAAATATTAAATAATTCTATTATCATTAATATTTAATTAGTATTAAACTATTAATGAAACCATTAATGCAAAAAAATATTAAAGTTATTTATAATAACTCAACGTATTTTAAAAGTACCAATATTGTGAAACCCCAGATTTTATGAATAAAGATTTAAATTTATCGAAATATTTTTTTTGAATATTATGGTGTGGATTTGATATAATGTTATAGTTATTGGTAGTATTTATAAATTTTTCAAAGTATACAAGTTGTTATAAAATATTCGATTGGTCGGGGAATATTATTTTTGTCGGGGAATATTCATACGACGACATAATTATTGGTGGACCCCACAACAGTAGTATTGTCGTAGTTAGAAAACGACAGAATTATCTTTTTATATAAATAACGGCGGAAGTGTTCTGAAGTTAAAAGCTGTTGAACTACTTTCGGTAGTAAAAATGCGATGTCTGGCGTGGTTGCGTAGTAGCACCGTGGTATTGATTATTGATGCTTACGTGAGAAGTCACTCGGTTATACTCGATTATTACTACGATAATTCTTTGCTCATATCTCTCATATTATTGATTCAATTATTGTCACATTATCATCTGCATAATATATTATATTATTAAATCAATAATTGAGATAACAAAGTTATTCATATTATTATTTGCAATATTGATGATGTCTAGAAGTTACATCGAGGAGGGTTTGGTCACCTAATTGCGGCGCGATAAGGAGAAATCCTTATCGAAAGCCCCTCTTTCTTGGGAACGACACGGTTGTTAAATATTGTGAGTTATAATATTAATGATGAATAAGTTGTGTTGATTAAAGATGAAATTGATTGTTCCATTGTATTGGGATTATTAGTGTTAGTGGAAATTGACATTTATTTCGATGATAATTGATGTCGGAGATTATATTGTTCACTTGGGTATTGAACACTTTTTGTGAGAACTATTCACGAGTTACTATTCACGAGTTACTTATTCATGAGTTACTATTCACGAGTTACTTTATTAATTACTATTGATTCACATTCTTATACTATTAGGGGTGGTGGTGCAAAATTGATAATACTTGCATGACTAAGTTAAAAATGGAGGTATAGATGGAGGTCTTATCTTGTAATTATTTTTATCACATGATTAGAACTATTGAGTCACATGATTTACTATTGATTCACATTATTTACTATTAGGGAGTTGGTGAAAGTTTGATAATACTTGCGGGGACTAAATTAAAAATGAAAGAAAAAGAGGAAGGTATTATCTGTAATATTTTGAGCCCCTAAACGTGCAATTATCGAAACTATATTTTTCAATAAATAGAAGCTCATTCTTCCTTCATTTCTCACCAATTCACTAAAGCTATAGAGCAATTATTATAGAGAGAAATTATAGAGAGAAAGAAGAAAAGTATCCTGCTACTTCACCACTTCTATATCTAGTTTCTTCTAAGGTAGGGAATATTATTTGTTGTACTCGTAGGGAGTATTATTTCTTTCTTATTCATGAAGAGAACTTACGTTATTCCATTCTTTATTATTTTGTTGGAATAACCTGTATACGCGGGCTACCCTATACTTGGTGACATTCTTCTATTATTCCGTCTTTATTATTACATTGGAATATCACATGCATGCGTTTTTACACTGGGACTGATTTAAATCTTTATTATTACATTTGGAATATCACATGCATGCATTTTACGTGGGACTGGTTCCGTCTTTATTATTATTACATTTGAAATATCATGTCTTTGCGTTTTCTGTGGGACTGATTCCATCTTTATTAGTATTACATTGGAATAACTTTGTACATCATCAAGCACTGCGCATGAATGGTGATTTTTGTTGTTATTTCATTCTTTATTATTACATTGGAACATCACATACGTGCGAATTTACTTTGACTTTGGTTCCGTTATTTAGTATTACTGTTGGAATAACTTTTATACATCATGCGATCTGCATATACATGGTGATTTCTTTTGTTATTCCATTCTTTATTATACTCGGTTGGTTAAAGTTTTGACTTCTACTCTCCATGAAATTATTGGAATATCCTTGATATTTGCGCTTCATCCGATATCTTTTCATGGAAATATTCTTACGAGCATTCTTGAATTTTACTCTACAAAGCGATATCTTGTTGACAATTTGGACGTTATTAGTTCTGAATAAATTAATTCTTGAACTTGTTTTATTGAATTCTTATATCATTGTCATCATCCTCATCGTTTTATATTTTTGTTGAAAGTCATCATGGCACATGGTGCATAGATGGACTTGGTATGATTATGACCGGGATTATTCGGTGTAATCATGGCCGTAATGTTACAAATGATGTGGTAAAAATCCTCGTTGGCGTATTGCATTGATGGGCGATTTTTGGTATGATTATGGCTATGGATTCTCTTGACCAGGTGCAGATGAATTGTTTTATGGCATGATCGGGATAGTTGATGAAAACACGATTATCTTTGGCCGTAGTGCATGGATAATTAAATGGTGTGATACTAAAAATATCCTTGGCACATAGTGCGGGATGAGTTAATGATGTGGATTATTTATTAAAATTGAGTCTCGGCGATAAAATTGATGAAAAACTTTTTAAATCATAGAAGATAGTAGATTTTATATTTTACTTGACTCTTAATGGATTGTTTATTCATTGCGAGTTTTTGATCTAAAACTTGTTGTCTACTATATTTTATCGGTTGTTATCTTTGTTGAAGGCTAATGATAATTTATTACGCATTATCTTAGTCATAATATTTCTTCTTTGGGCTAGTTGAGCTCACCCTTTCTTTCATTTCATTCTCTTTGAAATGAGAACATAGCCGGGACTAGTCGAGGGAGCAGTGATGGTCCTAGATGTTTGCATTAGTAGTCCTCACTATTTTGTGAAATAGTGTGATAATAATAGTAATGAGGACTCCTTTTGAGTTTGTATACTCTAGTAAACAATATTTGTATTCAAACTCACATTTTATGTTGTTTTGTCATATATTATTAAGATTGTATTTGTAAGTTGTATTTGTATTTTGTACCATGTATTTGGCGACTCAAGATAGGTGATGTATTCTGTTTTTTTGGGGCGTCATGGTTGGTATCAAAGCTTAGGGATATGATCCACAGGCTGAGATGTGAGATAAGAACTAGGAGGGAGAGCAGGGGAATTCCTTCGCTAGTATGACCTACCTAAGTTTATTTGATATTTAATTGGTCGGTCGAGTATAGGGATAATATGTGATATGTTAATTAACCCTTGTTTTGTGGCGATGTTTGAAAATGACATCAGAAATGTTGAGAATAGCAATGGAGCACGAGGAGACCGTTGAGTCTCCACAGATCGATAATCGGGACAATGTGCAGCGGGATGGCGATAATCCTCCTGTAAATAACAACAACTTGACCAAATGATGAGCGACGATATGTTTTAGGAGCTTTTTAGAATTCATGCAACACCGGACGAGAGAGACTCCATGTTCATAATGCGAGGAGGAAACAATGGCAACCACGGTTGATCACCGCTAAGCGATTCGAGGAGTGGGACCACGAGTTTTTGGAAAGCGAACCCACTTAAGGTGGAGGCGTGGTTAAAGCGGATCACCAAGATATTTGATGTCTTGGGATGCTCGAAGGAGCAAAAGGTTCCCTTTGCCACCTTTATGTTACGTGAAGAAGCGATTCTTGGTGGGAATCAGTAAAAGCGCACCTAGACCGGCCTTTTCAAGATGTCTTGGGGAAGTTCGAAGAGTCTGTTCAAAGACAAGTACTTTCCCAAAAGTATTAAATCACATGAAGGAGGTGGAGTTCATCAAGTTGGAGCAAAACAATATGGCCAGTGTCGCGATGATGAGGCTAAGTTTGCGAGTTGTCTCGGTTTGCATCCCATTTGGTCGATAATGAGGAGCGAATGGCGAATGTTTTAAAGAGGTTTGAAACCCGATATCGTCGATACCTCATTTCTCACAAACTTTGTTTATATTCGGATGTTGTGAATAGGGCTCGATTATTGGAGCGCGATAACGAGTCGGCCTGACCAAAAAAAGCGACGACCAACAACATGATAGTAATCGTCTGGGTGGCAACGACCATCCGAACAATGATAACCATCATGGGGGAAATTATCATGCCATGAATGGTAACCATTTGAATGGTAATCATGGCCAAAACAATAAGAATGGACATTTCAAGAAGAGAGGTTCAACAATGGCGTGAAGGCGTCGGCACACCAACACCGTTTCAAAGGAAGAAGAATGACCACCGATCATATGTTTCAAATGCGGACGGGAGGGACACATCCGTCCAAAGCTATCTTGACCATCAAAAGCGTGTTTTAATTGCGGAAGAAGGTCACCTAGCTCGATTTTGTCGTATGGTGAAGTCAATTCCAACTAGGATAGTGATGCCAAAGGATGTCCCGAGACAAAACAAAGCCGGTAGTTTAAGAGAGCATTTTTTTTTTGACGAGGAACACGAATAAAATTATCACGGGTATATTAGTCATAAACTCTTGCGAAGTCTATACCATGTTGAATCTGGGTTCTACTCACTCTTTTATTTCACCTAGTTGTGTTCAATGTTTGAATTTAACTCAGGAGAAGTTAGATTTTGATTTATCTGTTGAAACTTCGGTTGGGAGAAACCTTCATTACCTCCACTATTTATAAATCTTGTTCAAATCAACACTTTCACGTTACTGTCGATCGTATCTCTTTGAAAATACTTGCCTTTGATGTGATTTTAGGAATCGATTGGTTAACTACTCATCATGCTTTTTAGTAAGGTTGTTAGCTTTCATATTCTAACCAACTTTGTTATGCGAATTCAAGCAACCAAATCACTAAAAGTCGATCATGGTCATATCGAGCCATAAGTAAAGAGCCCCGGTCCTTTTCGTTGTTGACTTCCTTGTGTGGAATGCACCAAAGCGGAACTTTACAGAGTAGGCGTCGTTGAAATGACGATGGCAAGTTGATAGGTATCAATGTGACGTGTTATCCAAGTCTTGGATGAGATTCACGATTTTGAATGATATTTCTATTGTTAATAAATTTCCTTACGTATTCTTGAAGACTTCTTAGCCTACCCCCTAGGCGTGAAATCAATTTTGTATTGACCCGATCTGAAAAACCCATTTCTAAAACCCTCAAATATTTCTTTACTTAAAATGAACGTAACATGCGCCAAAGAGCGTTGGCTCGATTTATTGAAGATTACGATCGTACCATTCAATACCATCGTGGGAAAAGCGAGCGTGGTAGGTGACGCGTTGAGTAGAAGATCGTATCGTTTTCTGAGTGCGATGTTGTTAACAACAAAAGACCCATTTAAATATGACTTACAAATGATGAAGATAGAGTTAAAGACTCTAGGAACCCACGTGAAGATAACGAATATCTGATTAGAATTGACTTTAATCGATAAAGTTAAATCCGCTCAAGCTACACACACGGAGTGATGAATGAAGAAGGTTCAAAAGGCGTTATTCTAGAAGCAAGAATCGACGAAGAGAAAATCTCAACCCTCGATTTAATTGGCCCATTTGAAATCCTCGATCGAGTAGGAGCTGTGGCCTATAGACTCGTTTTACTGCCAATTATGTCGGCGTGTTCATAACGTTTTTCACGTGTCGATGTTACGTAAATATGTGGACGACTGAACCATATTATTAAATTAGAACTAGGCGATATAGCGGAAGATTTAGCGTTATGAGGAGATACGTGTTAAAATCTTGGATAAGAAGGATCGTATTCAACACTCAAAGGTTATACCTCAAGAGTTAGAATCTGAAATGAAGTCAAGGTATCCTCACCTCTTTGGCATATCAAGTGCGTACGTAAATTTCGAGTGCGAAATTTCATAAGGAGAGGAGATTGTGAAACCACAGATTTTATGAATAAAGATTTAAATTTATCGAAATATTTTTTTTGAATATTATGGTGTGGATTTGATATAATGTTATAGTTGTGGGTAGTATTTATAAATTTTTCAAAGTATGCAAGTTGTTATAAAATATTCGATTGGTCGGGGAATATTCTTTTTGTTGGGGAATATTAAATGCGACGACACAATCATTAGTGGACCCCACAACGGAAGTATTGTCGTAGTTAAAAAATGACGAAATTATCTTTTATAAAAATAATGGCGGAAGTATTCTGACCGTTAAAAGCTGTTGAACTACTCGGTAGTAAAAGTATGATGTACTGGCGTGGTTGCGTAGTAGCACACGGTATTGATTATTGATGCTTTACGTGAGAAGTCACTCGGTTATACTCAATTATTACTATAGATAATTCTTTGCATCATATCTCTCATATTATTGATTTAATTATTGTCACAGTATCATCTGCATAATATGTTATATTATTAAATCAATAATTAAGACGACAAAGTTATTCATATTATTATTTTAATATTGACAATGTCTAAAAGTTCTGTCAAGGAGAGGTTTGGTCACCTAATTGCGCGCCAATAAGGAGAAATCCTTATCGGAAAGCCCCCTCTTTCCTGAGAACGATCTAGTTGTTAACTATTGTGAGTTATAATATTAATGATGAATAAGTTGTGTTGATTAAAGATGAAATTGATTATTCCATTGTATTGGGATTATTAGTGTTAGTGGAAATTGACATTTATTTCGATGATAATTGATGTCTGGAGGTTATATTGTTCACTCGGGTATTCAGAGCACTTTTCATGTCGGAGTACTATTCACGAGTTACTATTTACGAGTTACTATTCACGAGTTACTATTCACGACTTACTATTCACAGGGTACTATTGATTCACATTCTTATACTATTAGGGGTGGTGGTGCAAGATTGATAATACTTGCATGACTAAGTTAAAAATGGAGGTATAGATGGAGGTACTTATCTTTGTAATTATTTTTATCACATGATTAGAACTATTGAGTCACATGATTTACTATTGATTCACATTATTTACTATTAGGGGAGTTGGTGCAAGTTTGATAATACTTGCGGGACTAAAATAAAAATGAAGAAAAAAGAGGAAGGTATTATCTTGTAATATTTTGAGCCCCAAAATGTGCAATTATCGAAACTATATTTTCCTATAAATAGAAGCTCATTCTTCCTTCATTTCTCACCAATTCACTAAAGCTATAGAAGCAATTATTATAGAGAGAAATTATAGAGAAAAAGAAAAAGTATTACTACTACTTCACCACTTCATATCCGGTTTCTTCTAAGGTAGGGAATATTATTTGTTGTACTCGTAGGGAGTATTATTTTCTTTCTTATCCATGAAGAGAACTTACATTATTCCATTCTTTATTATTACATTGGAATAACTTTGTATCTGTGAGCTACCCTATACTTGGTGACATTCTTACATTATTCCATTCTTTATTATTACATTGGAATATCACATGCGTATTTGCGTTTTCTGTGGGACTGATTCCGCCTTTATTATTACATTTGAATATCACATGCATGCGTTTTCTGGGGACTGGTTTCGTCTTTATTATTATTACATTGGAATATCACATGCATGCATGCGTTTTATGCGGGACTGATTTAAATCTTTATTAGTATTACATTTGGAATAACTTTATACATCTGAATCTGCATGCATGGTGATTTACATTATTATTTCATTCTTTATTATTTTGTTGGAACATCACATGCATGCGTAATTTTTCTTTGACTTTGGTTTAGTTATTTAGTATTCATTGGAATAACTTTGTCTGTCACGATCTACCGCATACATGGTGATTTCTTTTGTTATTCCATTCTTTATTATACTCAGTTGGTTAAAGTTTTGACTTCTATACTCCATGAAATTATTGGAATATCCTTGATATTTGCGCTTCATCCAGTATCTTTTCATGGAAATATTCTTCTGAGCATTCTTGAATTTTACTCTACAAAGCAGTATCTTGTTGACAATTTGGACATTATTAGTTCCTGGATAAATTAATTCTTGAACTTGTTTTATTGAATTCTTATATCATTGTCATCATCCTCATGTTTATATTTTTTTTGAAAGTCATCATGGCTGTAGTGCATAGATGGACTTGGTATGATTATGACCGAGGGATTATTCGATTGTAATCATGGCCGTAATGTTACAAATGATGTGGTAAAAAAGTCCTCGTTGGCCCGTAGTGCATTGATGGGCGAGTTTTGGTATGATTATGGCTATGGATTCTCTTGACCAAGAGGTGCAAAGATGAATTGTTTTATGGCATGATCAAGGACCATTGATGAAAACACGATTATCTTTGGCTTTGTAGTGCATGGATAATTAAGTGGTCGTGATCTTAAAAAATATCCTTGGCACATATTGCGGGGATGAGTTAATGATGTGGATTATTTATTAAGTTTGAGTCTCGGCGATAAAATTGATGAAAAACTTTTTAAATCATAGAAGATAGTAGATTTTATATTTTACTTGACTCTTAAATGGATTGTTTATTCATTTGCTTTTTGATCTAAAACTTGTTGTTTATTATATTCTATCGGTTGTTATCTTTGTTGAAGGCTAATGATAATTTATTACGCATTATCTTAGTCATAATATTTCTTCTTTGGGCTAGTTGAGCTCACCCTTTTTTCTTTAATTGTTCTTTTTCGAAATAAGAACATAAATTTGGGACTAGTCGGGGAACAGTGTGATGGTCCTAGATGTTTGCATTAGTAGTCCTCACTATTTTGTGAAATAAATAGTGATAATAATAATTATGAGGATTCTCCTTTTGAGTTTGTATACTCTCTAGTAAACAATATTTGTATTCAAACTCACAGTTCATATTGTATATTTAAGATTGTATTTGTATTCTGTACCATGTATTTGTCGACTCAGAATAGGTGATGTATTCCTGTTTTGGAGGAATCACAAATATTACTCTTAAATGATTTTTAAAACAATTAAAATTATTTTTAAATAATTACCATTAATATTAAAATATTACTGCATTATCTATCAAAATATTAAAAGTCATTAATTATAACTTAAAATATTTTTAATTCATTAATATCCTTATTAAATGATTTTTAAATAAATAAAACCATTTTTAAAACTATTTATTTAATATAATTATTAAATCTATTTAATATCATAAATGTTAAATAAATATCATTAATATTAATTTATTAAGGAAATTATCCTTAAAATATTAAAAGTTATATTTTATAACTTAAAATATCTTTAAACAATTTATTATCATTTAAAATGATTTTTATAATATTAAAATTATTTTTAAACTAATTTGTTTAATATAATTATTAAATAACTTTAACATCATTAATAGTAAATAATTAATGAGATTTTCCTTTAAATATTGAAAGTTATATTTTATAACTTAAAATACTTTTAAAATCTTTATTTTCATTTAAAATGATTTTTCTAATATTAAATTCATTTTAAACTAATTTATTTAATATAAGTATTAAATAAATCTAATATCATTAATATTAAAATATTAATATTTTATATCCTTTAAATCATTTTTCTATAATTTTTAAATTATTAATTCTATTTTCCATAATTTATTTAATATATTCAATAAATAACTTAATTATCATTAATATTATTTAATTAATGAAATTCATCTCAAAATAACTTAAAATATTTCTTATATCATAATATAATTTTAAATGATTTTTCAAGTATTAAAATCATTTCTAAATAATTTATTTAATATTATAATTAAATAAATTAAATACTTTTAATATTCCAAAATATTAAATATTTATGAAATATAATCAAAATAATTAAAACTAATTTTTGGATTTTAAAATAATTTTTAGGAATCTATTTTGTATTTTTCATAATTAAAACTAATAATACTAATTATTAAATAAAAATATAATTTTTATATAGAAGCGTCAAGAAAAGACCACTATACATAACAGTAACCAATCGCTTATAGGTGTTCTTCGTGTTTCTTGAGCCCAAACCCGTAAAACATGTCGGTTAACTAGGTACCACGTTTGACCGGTTCTAGATCATTAGTTATCACGTTTTTGAGTTTGCTAATGGTTTAAGATTGTAGTATTAATGTAATACTACAATTATCAACAAGTGGTATGCCCAAATATTATCATATCGGTGAGATCTAGCCCATCAAATAGCTTGTCAGGACTGTTCTTCCATTTTTGGGTTTCCCAGAAATGAAGAACAGTCAAAGTACCCTCCTTTCGATACTTATATCTTGTATCCTGGTTCTGTTTAATATGATCTAAAGGTTTATAATTATAGCCGAGATGTCAAAAAACAATTTTGTAACAACAAATCATCATCACACAAAAAAGATCAAAGCTGGTCAAACATTGTCAGAGAACCAGTTCAACCGGTTTCTGGAATTTCCAGAAAAGTAAATCGTGATTAGATGGTAAGGTTTGACCGTCCACTACATTTTATCAGTTGATTATTTGTGGGATCTTAAGAGATGGGTTTAAAGAGAATACAACATACTATAAACTAGTTACAACAACAACATCAAACAACTTAACCAATTGACAGATCAAGGCTTGCAAAATATTGTCAAGCGCTGGAAAATAAGTTTCTGGGTTACCCAGAATTTAGAAAGTCATGGTCGGTCAACGACCTTTGACCATGAATATCTATCAATCCATGCACTATTTGGTCCTGATTCAAACTCCAGAACAAAGACCTCTTGACGTACTACAAATATAAAACATAAAACACACAAAATCATTAACAACCAAAGATTTGCAGGGTCTGACATTTGGTTGTCACACTCATTTTAAAAATTTTCCAGAATTGCAAAATCATTAAATTCGAGCATCTAGATGTTATGGATCTAACATCTAGCAACCCATATCACTTAGTTAGACTCCATACAACATATATAACACACAAAACTTAACATCTAACACAAGATTAAAAATCTGATTTTGGTTTTTAAGTTATACCTTTCTTGATCAAATCCTTGATTCAGGGCTTATAATCTGTTAGAGAAATTAAGTGGGGCTTGCTTTTTAGGGACCCATCTACTATATTAATTAAGTGAGGTTAGAGAGAGGGGGTCTTGGATGAGGGTTGTGCAAAAATGAGCTACCAAATGATCATTTCTCTCTCTTAAATCTATTTATAACATGTATGCAAGGTGTGGGCTGATATGTAGTGGCTGATTGCTGGAGTTTTAAGTCAATGGAGTGGTTGAATTAGTTCACCAACTAAAGCACTATCTAATTTGACAAGTTAGCTTCAATTATGCAAGAGGGGCAATTTGGTCTTTTTGCTTTTATTTTTAATGGCAATCTTGTAAACAAGACAAACCCTTAGGGTTTAACCCTAAGGTTAGCACAAATTTGAAATTCTAGGATGTTTATTTAGGGTTTGTGCAAAATTTTAGTTTCTAAAAAAAGTAAAATAAAATTAGAGTTTTCCTTAAGTAGATTAGATTTTTAATTATCTAAACTTGAAAATTAAATTAAGAATTTACTAATTATAATTAACCTCGCTAATTTAGCAATTAGGGCACCAATTAGCAAATTAGGGTTTATAATATAAATATTAGGATTTCTAGAAATTTAATATTTCTAAATATTAATTAGGGTTTACGTAATTAATCATAGAATTTTATAATACTTCACCATAATCGTAATCACACAGTCACGTAGCAGTTTCGAACTCAAATTGAGTTTTAAATTAGGGTTTCAAATTAAGGTTCCTAACTTTTAAAAATTAGGGTTTTAAGTTTAGAAATTAGGGTTTTACAAATACTTAGGGTTTCTTGATATTATTAGGTTTCCCAAAATTATGAATTAGGGTTTTCTAATTAACATAATAATTTACTAAAATAATAATTAGGGTTACCATTTTAACAATTAGGGTTTCAAATTAGAAATTAGCGTTTCTAATTTATAATTAGGGTTTTTAGACAATAATTAGGGTTTACCTAATTAGCATAATATAATAATGGTTATAAATCACGTACCGCCATTTCCTATCCACCACAAACTACGTTTTTAGTTTGAAGTTAAGGTTTAACGAATTAATGCTACCGTTTTGACATGCCCCAACATAATTAACCAACCATTATCTGTGCGTTCATACAGTACATATTATAGCATTGAAAAATCAAAATATAATTAATATTATATTATTATTCTCATTCCTTAATTCATATCCAAAATTAGGGTTTGGATTCCATATCTGATTTTCTTACATATTTAACATTATCAATTAAGTTAAATAATTAACTTAATTAATCTAACATAAATTCATATAATTAAATAATTATTATAATAATTCTATAATCGTATCATATATTATTTAAATAATATATAAACATAATTTCATGGAAATAATTAATAAAACATTTTTTTAATATAAAATTAATTATTATAAGAATAATTTAAAATGATCAATAATTCTAAAATAAAATTAATTATAATCATTCATGTAATAAATATATTTTATATTCATCACATAAATACATACACACCTTATCTTGTACAAATCCTCATCCTTAAAATAAAAAAAAAATTATACGCAAAATTTCTGATTTAATTATATAAAAAATATCGGGTTGTTACATTCACCCTCCCTTATAAAGATTCCGTCCCTGGAATCACCGTTTTAAAACCTATACATACCAGGGTACATAGCATACACAATCATTGCGAGTAGATCTCGATCATAATCGATCAAACCGATCCTTAACTATTCAGCAAAAGCTTATCTTTCCTATTAAACGAAATTTGATTTCTAAGAGAACTCAAATTCCTCTTTCAAAATATCTTTATAAAATAATTTACTATATATAAGAAAATAATATATAAGAAAATAAAATTTGATCGAATAATACCTGAAGTTGCATCCCCAGCTGCCACGATATCTTGAATAGTCATGTTGAAGATGTGACGCCCCCAAAATTAGGTATACATCACCCATCTTGGGTCGTCAGATACATGGTACAAGATTCAAATACAACTTACTAATACAACTGTCGTGTACAATACGACAAAACATAACTGTGAGTTTGAATACAATTATTGTCTACTAGAGATTATACAAACTCAAAAGGAGTCCTCATTACAATTATTAACACACTATTTCACAGAATAGTAAGGACTACTAATGCTATCCTATGGACCGTCACTCCATTCCCCGACTAGTCCCTCTATATGTTCTCATTTCAGAAGAGAACAAAGAGAAGAAAGGTGAGCTCAACTAGCCCAAGAAGAAATATTATGACTAAGATAATGCGAATAATAAATTATCGTTAGCCTTTTCAACAATGTTAAACCGATAAAATATAACATCATCAAGTTTAAGCTGCGGTAGAACAAGCAATCCATTAAAAGAGTCAAGTAAAGAATAAAATCTACTATCTTTTATGATTTAAAAGGTTTTTCATGACTTTTATAGCCGGGACTCAAACAATAAATAATCCACATCATCGAATCACCCATGCACTACTGGCCAGGATATTCTTTAGTATCACGACCACAAATTATCCATGCACTACGACCAAGGACATTCGTGTATTCATTAATGGTCATGATCATGCCAACAACTGTTCATCAATGCACTACGGGCCAATGATAACTTTTACCACATCATTTGTAACATTACGGTCCTGATTACACCGAATAATCCCTGGTCATAATCATACCAAGTCCATCTATGCACTACTGGCCACAAATGACTTTCAACATAATATAAACATGAGGATGATGACAATGATATAAGAATGTTCCAACAGAATAATAATAAAGACGGAACGAGGTCCGGTGTAAAACACACAGACAGGATGTTCCAATAGAATAATAATAAAGACGGAACCAGATCTGGTGTAAAACACACAGACAAGATGTTCCAACGAGAATAATAGAAGAATGTCACCAAGTATAGGGTAAATCATTATCACAAGTTATTCCAATGAAATAATAAGCAATGGAATAACAACAGCTTCTCTTCATGAATAAGAAAGAATAACACCCTTTACATTAGTAGTAGATTGGATAACGCAAGAGGTGTAATGTAACGTATCACTCTTCTTCTTTCTCTCTTGTTTTCTCTATACTTTCTCTCTATAGCTTGAATGAATTCGTGAAAAATAATGAAGCACTAGGCCTCTATTTATAGAAGATTTCTAGCTTAGCACTTGAAATGTGAAAAGGCAAGTGGCTTGACGACTGGTGATGTGAAAGGAAAAGTGGGTTGACGCCTGTAATGTGAAATGACAATTGGTTCGACGCCTGTAATATGAAACGGCAAGTGGTTTGACGTCTGGTAAAGGTAGTTACTATTGACGAAGATAATTACTATTGATGAAGGTAATTACTATTGACAAAGGTAGTTACTATTGACGAAGATAATTACTATTGACAAAGAGACTCTTAGATGATGACATATGCCCCCCCCCATAAAATAACCAACTTACCACAAACCTCTCATAATAGACTCTTTATATACATCAAAGATTGAATAAATATTACCACAAAACATTTTATTTTTAATCAACACATATTTAATTTTTAACAATTATTAATCATTTATAACTTATCGTCTCAATTATTGATTTAATAATATAACATATTATATGATGATAATCTTGTGACAATAATTGAATCAATAATATAAGAGATATGATCAAGTGAATTCTCGTAGTAATAATTGAGTATAATTTGAGTGACTTCTCATGAAAGCATCAATAATCAATACCGAGTGTGCTACTATGCAACCAATGCCAGACATTCTTGTACTTTTACTACCGGGGTAGTTCAACAGCTTTTAATTCGGTAACACCTCCGCCGTTATTTTCATAAAGTATTTTTGTCGTTATCTCAATCCGGCTAATAATTCCGCCAGGGGTCCACTAATGATTGTCTTGCATTCGCATTTAATATTCCCCGACAAAAAGAATATTCCCCGACCAAACAAATATTTTATAACAACCTACTTACTTTGTAAAATTTATAAATATTACCCACAACTATAACATTATATCAAATTTACTCAATAACATTCAAAAATAATATTTATAGAAAATTCATCTTTATTTATAAAAGTTGGGGTCTTACAACCTCCCCTTCTTATGAAATTTCGCCCTCGAAATTAGGGTATGTACCTGGTATGTCGAAGAGGTAAGGATACCTTGATTTCATTTCAGATTCTAACTCCCAAGTCATTTCCTCAACATCGTGGTTTCTCCACAAAACTTTGACTTGAGGTATAACCTTGGAGCATATGATATGTTCCTTCTTATCCAAGATTTGAACAGGAACCTCTTCATACGTCAAAACTTCCGCTATTTCATCCGGTTCTAACTCAATAATGTGGTTCGGGTCTTTCACATATTTACATAACATGGATATGTGAAAAATATTATGAACACGAGACATACTTGGCGGTAAAAGCGAAATCGATAGGCCACGCTTCCTAATCGATCGAGGATTAAAATGGTAGATGAATCGAGGATTGAGTTTTTCTCTTTTTCCAAATCTTGTAACTCCTTTCCATGGAGCAACACGTAACAACACATGATCTCCTATATCGAATTCCACGTCCTTTCAATGAAGATCAGAATAACTCTTTTGTCGATCTTGTGAGGTTTTTATACGTTGTCGGATCGTTTGAATCTTTTTCGTAGTCATACGCACCAACTCTCGTCCCAACAACGCTGCCTTCACCCACCTCATCCCAAATCTACCGGAGAACGACACTTTCTTCCATACAACGCTTGAATGGAGCCATGCCAATACTTGCTTGATAACTTGTTGTTGTAGGAAAACTCCACTAATGGTAAGAACTTGTCCCAAATTCCCTTGAAATCAAGGACACAGAGTCTTAATAGATCTTTAAGAGTTTAAATAGTCCTCTCCGACTGTCCGTCCGTCTGAGGATGATATGCCGAGCTAAATCGTAAGTCTGTGCCAATAGCTTTTTGCAAACTAACCAAAAATCCATCTGTGACGCCCCCAAAATTAGGTATACATCACCCATCTTAGGTCGTCAGATACATGGTACAAAATTTAAATACAACTTACTAATACAACTGTCGTGTACAATACGACAAAACATAACTGTGAGTTTGAATATAATTATTGTCTACTAGAGATTATACAAACTCAAAAGGAGTTCTCATTACAATTATTAACACACTATTTCACAGAATAGTGAGGACTACTAATGCTATCCTCTAGACCGTCACTCCGTTCCCTGACTAGTCCCTACTATGTTCTCATTTCCTGAAGAGAACAGTGAAAGAAAGGGTGAGCTCAACTAGCCCAGTAAGAAATATTATGACTAGGATAATGTAGAATAAATTATCGTTAGCCTTCAACAGTGTTAAATTGATAAAATATAACAACATCAAGTTTAACTGCAGCGGAACAAGCAATCCATTAAAAAAGTTAAGTAGAGAATAAAATCTACTATCTTTTATGATTTAAAAGGTTTTTCATGACTTTTATCGCTGGGACTCAACTTAATAAATAATCCACATCATCGAATCACCCATGCACTACGGCCAAGGATATTCTTTAGTATCACGACCACAAATTATCCATGCACTATAGCCAAGGACATTCGTGTATTCATTAATGGTCATGATCATGCCAACAACTGTTCATCAATGCACTACGGGCCAATGATAACTTTTACCACATCATTTGTAACATTACTATTATGATTACAATCGAATAATCCTCGGTCATAATCATACCAAGTCCATCTATGCACTACAGGGCCACATATGACTTTCAACATAATATAAACATGAGGATGATGACAATGATATAAGAATTCAATACAACAAGTTCAAGAATTAATTTATCCAGAACTAATAATGTCCAAATTGTCAACATGATCTTTCTTTGTAGAGTAAAATTCAAGAATGATCGGAAGAATATTTCCATGAAAAGATCTCGGATAAAGCGCAAATATCAAGGATATTTTACTAATTTCATGGAGTATAAAGTCAAAATTTAACCAAATTTTGTATAATAAAGAATGGAATAACAAAAGAAATCACCATGCATGCGGTATTACGATGGATGAGTTATTCAGCAATGTAATAATAATAATCGGAACTAGGTCGTGCAAAATTTGCACAAGCGGTGATGTTCCAACAGAATAATAAAGACGGAACCGGTCCTGTAAAACAAATGCACATGATGTTCCAACAGAATAATAATAAAGAGACGGAACCAGTCCGGTGTAAAACACATGATGTGATGTTCCAAATGTAATAATAGAAGAATGTCACCAAGTATAGGTAAATCACGATACAAAGTTATTCCAATGAATAATAAGCAATAGAATAACAACAGTTCTCTTCATGAATAAGAAAGAATAACACCCTTACATTAGTAGTAGATTGAATCTGCGCATGGTGTAGTAACAAAATACTCTTCTTCTTTCTCTCTTATTCTCTCTATACTTTCTCTCTCTATAGCTTGAATGAATTCGTGAAAAATAATGAAGCACTAGGCCTCTATTTATAGAAGATTTCTAGCTTAGCACTTGAAATGTGAAAAGGCAAGTGGCTTGACGACTGGTGATGCTAAAGGAAAAGTGGTTTGACGCTTGTAATGTGAAACGACAATTGGTTCGATGCCTGTAATATAAAACGGCAAGTGGTTTGACATCTAGTAAAGGTAGTTACTATTGACGAAGGTAATTCCTATTAACGAAGAGACTCTTAGATGATGACATATGGGCCCCCCCATAAAATAACCAACGTACCACAAACCTCTCATAATAGACTCTTTATATACATCAAGGATTGAATAAATATTATCACAAATCATTTTATTTTTAATCAACACAAATTTAATCTTTCAACAATTATTAATCATTTATAACTTGTCGTCTCAATTATTGATTTAATAATATAACATATTATCTGAGATGATACTTGTGACAATAATTGAATTAATAATATAAGAGATATGATCGTGAATTCTCAGTAGCAATAATTGAGTATAGCCGAGTGACTTCTCACGTAAGCATCAATAATCAATACCGTGTGCTACTACTTAACCACGCCAGACATCGTACTTTTTACTACCGGGTAGTTCAACAGCTTTTAACGGTAACACCTCACAGTTATTTTCATAAAGTATTTTTGTCTTTTTCTCAATCCGACAATAATTCTGTTGTGGGGTCCACCAATGATTGTGTCGTCGTACGAATATTCCCCGACAAAAAGAATATTCCCCGACCAACAAATATTTTATAACAACTTGCTTACTTTGCAAAATTTATAAATATTACCTACAACTATAACATTATATCAAATTTATTCCATAACATTCAAAAATAATATTTATAGAAAATTCATCTTTATTTATAAAAGTTGGGGTCTTACACTTTCGTCCATACAATGCTTCAAATGGAGCCACACCTATTCTTGCCTGATAACTGTTGTTGTAGGAGAATTCCACCAATGGTAGGTACTTATCCCAACTCCCTTTGAGGACACAAAGTCTTAATAGATCTTCAAGAGTTTGAATAGTCCTCTCTGATTGTCCGTCCGTTTGAGGATGGTATCTTAATCGAACCAAGTAAATCTGCGCCCATAGCTTTTTGCAAGCTAACCCAAAATCTAGAAGTGAATCTTGGGTCACGATCCGAAACTATGGATACTGGCATTCCATAAAATCTCACAATCTCATTTACATACATTCGAGCAAGACGTTCAAGGGAATAAGTCTCCCGTATCGACAAGAAATGGGCAGACTTGGTTAATCTATCAACAATAACCCAAATCGCATTTATGCCTTGAGAAACCGTGGGAAGACCCGTAACGAAATCCATGGTAATGTGTTCCCACTTCCATTTCGGAATCTCAAGTGGTTGCAATGGACCTTTTGGCACTTGATGCTCCGCCTTTACACGTTGACAAGTTAAACACCTCGATATAAACTTCGCGATCTCTCTCTTAATATTGTTCCACCAAAATGTATGTCGAAGATCATGATACATTTTGGTACTCCCAGATGGATTGCAAACGGTGTGTTGTGTGCCTCTATCCTGATTCTATGCTTCAAGTCAGAATCGTTAGGAACACAAAGTCTGGAGTGGACTCTAAGTAATCCTTCTTCATCGATTATAGCTTCTGGAATAGTACATTCTTGTACTTTCTTCTTCATACGCATCAGTTCCGGATCTGTGGCTTGAGCAACTTTAACTTTTTCGATTAAAGTTGGTTCTATGCGTATACTTGACATCATCGCACTCGTTCCTGCATATGATCTTCTACTTAACGCGTCAGCTACCACGTTTGCTTTTCCAGGATGGTATGGTCAGAACATGTGCCGAAATGAGTCTCCTCTTGAGTTCTTTGAAGCTCTTCCCACATTCCTTGCTCCATTCGAATTTTTTATCTCTACGAGTCAGCTGCGTTAATGGAATAGCGATTCAAGAATATCCTTCAGCGAATCTCCGAAAATAACCAACTAAGCTTAGAAAGCTACATATTTCGATTACCGACTTATGTTGCTCTCAACTGTGACTCATATCCCAACCTTGGATAGCACGTCACAATGACACCTATCAGTTTACTATCGCATTTAATATGGCGTCCCCTACGAGAGTCCGGCTTCGGCATTCCACAAAAGAAGTCACCAGATAGAGGCTCGGTTATCAACTTCTATAGTTGGGTTTTTAACTCCTGAAGTTTAATATGAGTCATTCGATATGAGATTATAGAAATGGGTTTTGTACCGGGTTCAAAGTCAATACAAAATTCAATATCACGCTCTGGGAGTAGGCTAGGAAATTTTTCAGGAAATACGTCAGGAAATTTACTAACAACAGAAATATCATTCAAATCTGGCGTATTTTTGTTCAAGTCCATAACATGGCTAAGAAAGCTTAACATCCATTTTTTAATAAACGAATGACTTTATGGCTTGATATGAAAGTGTTTGACTTCAATGGTTTGGTTGCTTGAATTCGAATAACAGGTTGCTTAAGAATATGAAAACTAACAACTTTATGAAAGTAATCAATTTTGGCATGATGAGTAGTTAATCAATCAATCCCTAAAATCACATCAAAAGCAAGTATCTTTAAAGAAATAAGGTCAACAGGTAATGTGATGGTGCCAACTTGGATCAAACAAGATTTATAAACAGTGGATGTGATGAAAGTTTCTCCTAACGGAGTTTCCACAGATAAATCAAAGTCTAATTTCTCCGGAGTCAAGTTTAAAAGTTGAGCACAAGCAGGAGAAATAAATGAATGAGTAGCACCGGTATCTAGTAAGGTATAGACTTCACAAGAATTTATAATTAACTAACCCGTGATACCTTCGTTCAAGTTCCTCGCATTTTGGGCAGTCACGACAAACGCTCTTCCAGGAACCGTTGACTTTGACTTGTTCGTATCCGCCTCTGGTGCCATCGTCCCAACTGGACTTAACTTTGCTATAGAGTACATTCAACCCGTCATTGCTTCGTCGAATTCCCGATCCATGATCCATATCAAATTGGGGTTGACCGCTCTGCATAGGGTAATTCCGAACTCGATGTTGGATTCTCCCAATTGTTATCCAAAAAGTGAAATCCATTTCATCTATTTTGGCCTTATTGGATCGGATGTCTTTTTCTACAATATCAACGTGTCGTGTAGCTTTTACCCATGCATCCTCAATTCTTATTCGTTTGGTTGCTTCTTCTTTCATCAGAACTTTGATCATAGCATTCTCAGATTCCAGTTCTAATATCTTATACTCTGCCAAAGAGTGCTTCTGTTCAAGCATTGCACATCGAGTACCAAAATTTAGAATTGTTGCATCTCTTTGCTCCACGACTGCCTGCCGTTCTTCAGTCTGCTCTTCTAACTCATGAATACGATTTTGTAATTCTAAATTTCGATCATAAAATTATTCTAATTAATTCTCCTCAGGTTCCTCTTCTTCCTCTTCTTCCTCACTCTCAGCTGCTACCTCTGCGACTATCTCGGGTGCAACTATTAATTCTTCACTCACCACATGAATATCTCTAATTCTTTCTTCGCCTGACATCACATTATCTTGGTTGGCGATTAGAGCTTTCTCCACGGTCTCATTCACTCCATTGTTAATATTTTCAGCTGCCATTCTCAAATACTGCCACAAAACAAGGGTTAATTAAAGAAATTGACATGCAACATAATAACCCTATACTCTGACCAACCAACAAATAAGCTTAGGTAGGACACACTAGCGAATGATTTACCTCGTCTCTCCTCTAGTTCAATTCCCGATCTCCGCCAGAGATCATATCCTAAGCTCGATATTAACCGTGACGCACCTAAAATAGGTATACAACACCCATTCTGAGTCACAAAATACATGGTACAAAATAACTACAACTTTATTAATACAAAGATAAAAAGCTGTGAGTTTAAATACAAATATTGTCATCTAGACAATATCCACACTCAAATAAGTCCTCATTACAATTATTGATACATTATTTTACAAAAATGGTGAGGACTACTAAAATGACTTTCTAGAACCTTCATTCCATACCCCGACTAGTTCTCGCTACATTCTCGCCTCTTGAGAAGAAAAATGGAACAAAAGGAAAAGGGCGAGCTCAACTAGCCTAGTAAAAAATATTATGACTAAGATAACATAGAACAAATTATCGTTAGTCTTTAATAGGGAAAAATTTAATAGAATACAATAAACAACCAGTTTTAAATCAATCTTCGCAGCGAAAATAATAATTCATTAGAAGAGTGAAGTAGAGAATGCAATCTACTAACTTCTATATATGAATTTAAAAGTTCATCGTTGATATTTTATCCCTGTATCATCAATCAATATATATCCGAATTAAATATTCATCTTTTTACTACAAAGCCAAAGATATTTATCGACCGGTCATGTTCATCTAAACACCTGTTCATCTTTGCACTACGGGCCAAAGATATTCATTAGAAAATCATTTATCTTTGCACTACATGCCAAAGATATTCAGTAATATCATCATTTAGGACTGAGGATGATGAAAAATATTTTAAAGAAAATGAATCCAGTGAAACAAAAGAATAAATATTAAGGATTCGTACTTTAAACAATCCAAGTTCAAAAATACTTTATAAATAACCAGAGTGGAGTAAAATTCAAGAATGATCAAAACATGGATACAATCAAAGCTAGTATCCATAATAGATATTTTGGATGAAAAACGAAAATTTATTTTTTCTGTGAATAGTGTCGTATTCATGAATAGTGTCGTATACGTGAATAGTGCCGTATACGTGAATAGTAACTCCGACACTAAAAGATAGAAATTTCACAAAAAAAAATCATCATGCTTCGTGAATAGTAACCCATGAATAGTAACTCATGAATAGTAACTCGTGAATAGTAACTCATGAATAGTAACTCATGAATAGTAACTCGTGAATAGTAACTCATGAATAGTAGTTCCGACATGAAAAGTTCCAAATTTGATAAAAATTCAAACCAATATTTCGGCATAATGATATTGAGGAAATAATATCATTTACGAAGAAAATAACATCCCTTACCTTGAAAGAATAGTACTTCTGGCTGGAATATTGGGTATAGTGCTGAAGGGAACTTGCACCGTATAACAACACTCAAAGTATCAAAATACTCACAAGAATAAGCTCAATATATCAAGAGAGAAATAGAGAGAAAACTTCAGTTTCTGGTGTGATTTTCAATTCTAACCTAAGCACCCTATTTATAGAAAATTGCGTAGAACACCAAAGCAGAAAATTTAATATAATATAATTATATTTACAAAATTTTCAAGCCCACCTCTTGAATCAATTCACCACCTTGCACATGTTTAATGCAATTTCACCAAGCAAAAAAAAAATGATTTTGTAATTAAAAATAATTAAAACTTTCAAAAATCAATTATTTCGGAACTTCGGAACTTCAATAATTCATAATAAATAGCCCTTTTATCAGAAAAATTTGAACCACATGTCTTTTCCATAAAAAATTTCATTCTCTACAACTTTGTAAGTTTAAGTTTTTTCAAATTCCAAACAGAAATTAACCAAAATCCACAAACATGCGATTTTATAGGCTATAATCAAATTTTGGTCAATTATTGGGGTCCACCGACACACAAAACATGTGTTAATCATTTAATGCCACAAAATACTCTTCCTCCTCATATACTCATATATCCTACATTCATTGTAAAAATATCATCATTATTATATTATAATAATATAATAAAATATTATTTTATCAGAAAAGATAAAATATCGATTTTCAACAATTGTCACTTTAAAAATTTTCTCCATCTATATCCACATAAAATGAATATTTTCCTCATCATATAAATCAATAATTAATTATTCACAAATAATATTACAAAATCACAATACCGACAACCAAGCGCCTTCTGGAAAGAGGGCTTTCAATAAAGATTTCTCCTTCTTGGGCTGCAATGAATTAGGTGACCAAACCTCTCCTTAGATGTAACTTTCTAGACATTGCCAATAATGTTATCTAATAATATTATTCGTAATATGAATTATTGCTTCGATAATGGAAAATACTTTGTGTAGTGACAATTATTGAAACAACATTAATATAAAATATCAACGCAAAGAATTATTGAATCAATAAAATAAAATATCTTGAGAAGAACTCATCAGTAACAATTATTGAGTAGTGCCTTCTTACGTAAGAATCAATAATTGGTGCAATACCGGTAGTGTCTTCTCGTGCAACAACGCCAGACATTCGTGTTTTAACCAATTTGATATTCCAACAAGATTAATCAGTAATAATCTGCGGCAGATTATTTATAAACAACTTATACTTGTTGTTTTCTTCATCCAATGGCTTTTCAAGTTGGGGGCCCATAAGGTCAGGCCATTGTTATCTAATATTCCCGACAAAGAAGAATATTCCATGACCAAACAAATATTCTCCGATAAAAATAAATATTTTATAACCACTTGCTTATTTGAAATATTTGCGTATTTTACCCATAACTAACCACATTAATCAAATTAACCCTTACTATTTCAAAATAATAAATAGAGAAAATTCAATTTTATTTATAATAAGTTGGGGTCTTACAATTACTATTAATATTAAAATATTATTGCATTATCTATCAAAATATTAAAAGTCATTAATTATAACTTAAAATATTTTTAATTCATTAATATCCTTATTAAATGATTTTTAAATAAATAAAACCATTTATTTAATATAATTATTAAATAAATTTAATATCATAAATGTTAAATAAATATCATTAATATTAACTTATTAAGGAAATTATCCTTAAAATATTAAAAGTTATATTTTATAACTTAAAATATTTTTAAACAATTTATTATCATTTAAAATGATTTTTATAATATTAAAATCATTTTAAACTAATTTGTTTAATATAATTATTAAATAACTTTAACATCATTAATAGTAAATAATTAATGAGATTTTCCTTTAAATATTGAAAGTTATATTTTATAACTTGAAATACTTTTAAAATCTTTATTTTCATTTAAAATGATTTTTCTAATATTAAAATCATTTTAAACTAATTTATTTAATATAAGTATTAAATAAATCTAATATCATTAATATTAAAATATTAATATTTTTCATGACAAAATATCAAAAGTTATATTTTATAACTTAAAATATTTTTATATCCTTTAAATTATTTTTCAATAATTTTTAAATCATTAATTCTATTTTCCATAATTTATTTAATATATTCAATAAATAACTCTATTATCATTAATATTATTTAATTAATGAAATTCATCTCAAAATAACTTAAAATATTTTCTTATATCATAATATAATTTTAAATGATTTTCAAGTATTAAAATCATTTTTAAATAATTTATTTAATATTATAATTAAATAAATTAAATACTTTTAATATTCCAAAATATTAAATATTTATGAAATATATTCAAAATAATTAAAAACTAATTTTCTGATTTTAAAATAATTTTTAAGAATTTATTTTGTTTTTTTCATAATTAAAAACTAATTAATACTAATTATTAAATAAAAATATAATTTTTGTATAGAAACTGTCTCTAAAGACCACCTATAGCGACAGAACCGTCGCTATAGATGTTCTTCGTGTTCTTGAGCCCAAACCCAGAAAACATGTTAGTTAACTAGGTACCACGTTTGACCGGTTCTAGATCATTAGTTCTCACGTTTCTGAGTTTGCTAATGGTTTAAGATTGTAGTGTTAATGTAATACTACAATTATCAACAAGTGGTATGCCCAAATATTATCATATCGGTGAGATCTAGCCCATCAAATAGCTTGTTAGGACTGTTCTTCCAGTTTCGGGTTTCCCAGAAATAAAGAACAGTCAAAGTACCCTCCTTTCGATCCTTATATCTTGTATCTTGGTTCTGTTTAATGTGATTTAAAGGTTTATAATTATAGCCGAGATGTCCAAGAACAATTTTGTAACAACAAATCATCATATCATCATCACATAAGAAAGATCAAAGCTGGTCAAACATTATCAGAGAACCAGTTAAAACCAGTTTTTAGAATTTCCAGAAAAGTAAATCGTGATCGGATGGTAAGGTTTGACCGTCCATTACATTTTATCAGTTGATTGTTTGTGGGATCTAAAGAGATGGGTTTAAAGAGCATATAACATACTATAAACTAGTTACAACAACAACATCAAACAGCTTAACCAATTGACAGATCAAGGCTCGCAAAATATTGTCAGGCGCTGGAAAATAAGTTTCTGGGTTACCCAGAAATTAGAAAGTCATGGTTGGTTAACGACCTTTGACCATGAATATCTATCAATCTATGCACTATTTGGTCCTGATTCAAACTCCAGAACAAAGACCTCATGACGTACTACAAATATAAAACATAAAACACACAAAATCATTAACAACCAAAGATTTACAAGGTCTAACATATGGTTGTCAGACTCATTTTAAAAATTTTCCAGAATTGCAAAATCATCAAATCCAAGGTTCTAGATGTTATGGATCTAACATCTAGCAACCCAAATCACATAGTTAGACTCCATAAAACATATATAACACAAAAAACTTAACATCTAACACAAGATTAAAAATCAGATTTTGGTTTTAAAGTTATACCTTTCTTGATCAAATCCTTGATTTAGGGCTTATGATCTGTTAGAGGAATTCGTGGGGCTTGCTTTAGGGACTGATCTACTATATTAATTCGTAGGTTAGAGAGAGAGGGGGTCTTGGATGAGGGTTGTGCAAAAATGAACTACCAAATAATCATTTCTCTCTCTTAAATCTATTTATAACATGTATGCAAGGTGTGGGATGATATGTAGTGGCTGATTGCTGGAGTTTTAAGTCAATGGAGTGGTTGAATTAGTTCACCAACTAAAGCACTATCTAATTTGACAAGTTAGCTTCAATTATGCAAGAGGGGCAATTTGGTCTTTTCGCTTTTAATTTTAATGGCAATCTTGTAAACATGACAAACCCTTAGGGTTTAACCCTTAGGATTTAACCCTAGCACAAATTTGAAATTCTAGGATTTTTATTTAAGGTTTGTGCAAAATTTTAGTTTCTAAAAAAAATAAAATAAAATTAGGGTTTTCCTTAAGTAGATTAGATTTTTAATTATCTAAACTTGAAAATTAAATTAAGAATTTACTAATTATAATTAACCTCGCTAATTTAGCAATTAGGGCACCAATTAGCAAATTAGGGTTTATAATATAAATATTAGGATTTCTAGAAATTTAATATTTCTAAATATTAATTAGGGTTTACCTAATTAATCATAGAATTTTATAATACTTCACCATAATCATAATCACACAGTTACGTAGCAGTTTCGAACTAAAATTGAGTTTTAAATTAGGGTTTCTAATTAAGGTTCCTAATTTTTAAAAATTAGGGTTTTTAAGTTTAGAAATTAGGGTTTTACAAATACTTAGGGTTTCTTGATATTATTAGGTTTCCAAAAATTATGAATTAGGGTTTCCTAATTAACATAATAATTTACTAAAATAATAATTAGGGTTACTATTTTAACAATTAGGGTTTCAAATTGGAAATTAGCATTTCTAATTTACAATTAGGATTTCTAAACAATAATTAGTGTTTACCCTATTAGCATAATATAAAATGGTTATAAATCATGTACCACCATTTCCTATCCACCACAAACTACGTTTTGAGTTTCAAGTTAAGGTTTAACGAATTAATGCTACCGTTTTGACATGCACCAACATAATTAACCAACCATTATCTGTGCGCTCATACAGTACATATTATAGCATTGAAAAATCAAAATATAATTAATATTATATTATTATTCTCAGTCCTTAATCCATATCCAAAATTAGGGTTAGGATTCCATATATGATTTTCTTACATATTTAACATTATCAATTAAGTTAAATAATTAACTTAATTAATCTAACATAAATTCATATAATTAAATAATTATAATAATAATTTATAATCGTATCATATATTATTTAAATAATATATAAACATATTTTCATGGAAATAATTAATAAAACATTTTTTACTATAAAATTAATTATTATAAGAATAATTTAAAATGATCAATAATTCTAAAATAAAATTAATTATAACCATTCATCTAATAAAAATATTTTATATTCATCACATAAATACATACACACCTTATCTTGTACAAATCCTCATCCTTAAAATAAATAAAAAAATTATACGCAAAATTTTTGATTTAATTATATAGAAAATATCGAGTTGTTAAATTCACCCTCCCTTATAAAAATTCCATCCCCGGAATCACCGTTTTAAAACCTATACATACCAGGGTACAAAGCATACACAATCATTGCGAGTAGATCTCGATCATAATCGATCGAACCGATCCTTAACTATTCAGCAAAAGCTTATCTTTCCTATTAAACGGAAATTTGATTTCTAAGTGAACTCAAATTCCTCTTTCAAAATATCTTTATAAAATAATTTTCTATATATAAGAAAATAATATATAAGAAAATAAAATTTGATCAATTAATACCTGGAGTTGCATCCCCGACTGCCATGATATCTTGAACAGACATGTTGAAGATGCTTGCGGTTGATTTTTGGTTTTTTTGTTGATGTAGGTCCCGTTGTCGCCAATGTCCTGCTGCCTTTTCCCGTATTCGCATTCCTTGCCTCCTAAATCCTTCTTGGATAGTCTTCCACCTTATACTCCATTGATTCACACTTAAATCACGCAGACTTGCCCTTTATCTCCTTTCCTTTTATCGTATAGGTGACAAAACTATCTTTTGCCCCTCCATTATCCTAGCTATCACAAACGTTGCTACAAGGTTAGTTGATCCTCTAAATCCTGGCAGTACGGATGCCTTGAAGTCTTTGACGTTCGTCGATCGACTATCGGGTTGTTACAATTCTTCTTTTTGCGGTGTGACCCTTTAGGTTCTCCATATTAAACTGGTTGTGAAAAAATAATTAGAACAATTCTAATCTTATTTAAATAAATAAATTAATCTAATACTTTATTTAAATAAATAACATATATTCTACAATAAGGATAAGCCTCCTTAGCGATCAACGACTTTCCAGATAATATAGATTTCAACATTAATAATAAAAGACCCTTTGAGTAAATAGTTATCGTACAATTCAATCCTTCCACCATACAATGTCCCAATTAAATATAAGACATGGAATTACTATCAAATCTTATTTTATTTAATTATATGTATTTCGATTCTTAAATGCACAACTCCAAATAATGCAAGTTAGAAACTCTTTTCTAATTTCATTCTGCCTTGGCCAAGGACTACTGAGTTGTCATTTATCGAATCACATATGACATTTCTCATTTTTTTTACTAAAAGCGATAGATTCTTTATTGATCATACATTATCTTCATGTACAACTTATTATATCCAAGCACACTCTTTGATATTCCCTAAGGGTCTTAAGGAATAAGTCAAAGTATAACTCATCATACACAAGATATTATGATGATCTCAAGTCTAAGGATCACTTGTACTACTATCACTTCAGGAATTCAAATTAACAAGAAAATAAAACTCCATTAAGTATTCCTTAGCGAGCCAGGTTCAGTGTACTTATTCTACAATAAGAACCTTCATATTTACTTTAGTGTCTCCACACAAATGATCATGAGATCAATCATCCTCATCTAATGAGCAAGCAACGTATGTACCAATCTATTCGGATTCACTAATTCCCAATTTAGTAATCCAACGATTGTGAACGATTTTAGTTTTAAGCTTTCTAAGAATTTAGATCTCATTAGAATGATCATCATCATTATTCTAAAAACATTGCTTAAAACTATGGGTTTATCACATATTATAAAGCAACATCATATAGATAATTAAAAGCCTTTAATAAATTAATATTTTTTATTAATAAATGAAAAAGATTGTTATAAAGTATATGCTTTATCATCAAACATAATTGACTTGTATGCATACTACATTCAATCAATTCTTATAATTCATACATAGAAATTCCTTCTTATCTTCAACATATTGGTGTATCTCACGTATTCAATTAGCTAATTCAGCCATTCCTAAATCTTTTTCAAAGTACTTACATTTTATTATTTAACCTCATTGGGAGGTCTTTAATTCACTATCCTGGGTCCTCTGCCATTTATACTCATTTCTTTATGAGGTTATTTTCTTTTACGTTCTTTTATTATAGAACTCCTTCATTACATTCCTTTTATAATGAAATATTTATTATTATCTCATTCCTTTACCTCATAACATAGTCATTGACAAGCATATACAATAAAAATTTATATAAATATGCTTCTTACAATACATACTGTGACACCCCCAAATTCTGGTACTTCATTACCTCAAGATTTGGTGTTCACGTAATCAAAACATTTATATCTAACTACATAATCATAATAAAATTGAATAATAAAACCTGCCCATACAGGATTACATTAATAAAAACATTATCTCCCAGGTTATCTAACCTTTAATTACAATCATTCAAATGCGGAAATTAAATAAATGCTTTATTACATCAATCAAATTAAAGTCTGATAAATAACTATCAACATATTACAAGTCTTCAAAACTTGTTCATCTTTCCCTTACCCTTACTGGTGCTAGGTACATCTACCTTCTCATCCTTAGCTGTAATGATTATATAAGCAAGAGTGAGAAACAAAGCTCACTTGAAATAAGAATGAATAAACTTTACAACATTTGCCAAATAATAGGCTCAATAGAACTGAATGATATGTTCTATTAACATTCTGAAATATACTACTGAGGGTCTAATGACCACGAACCATGTCCACAGTTATAAGTAATCTTTCAACTTTAACTTTAAGAGTCATATGACTATAAGGACTCCACGTACTTAGGGGGATCAATCCTTCGTACAATGTATTGTGCACAAACATTTCAACACTAAGCGTAAAACCCCCTAATAATAGGGTTTTTCATCTCAGTATTTAGATTACAAGTCCGCACCAAAGTAAGTTTGGTTTGGATACATTTCAAGGTAATTTGGAGTTTCAACAGGCATCAACTAAGGATTAGTTGAATAAAAGGTAACAATACTATGTTATGGAATAATCATAATTGAATAAACATTTCATTCTAAGTTAATGCTTTAGGAATAATCTAATAGCATAAGTATTGAATAATTTACATACCTTGCTTTGAACAACACTAAGCTAAGGTTAAAATCTTAGAATTGGATATGAAGCATGCATAACGAATAACAATTTGAATAATAACAACTATTCAATAACCGTATATTGGATTAAATAAACTTGCATGCTATTTGACAAGTTAAGTACAAGAATAACTTGCTTAACATAAAACCAAGTTTTAGAGAACTTGCATCATCATGAACAAACTAGATACAAGAGCTTGCGAAATTACAGTTGGAAGTAAACTTGCCTGACAATAATTAAACTAGCTCCACGAAAGTGTAGAGTTAGAAATCTTGTTCAATTGTAAAAGTAGAATTAGAGAACTTACATAATTTAAAAAAGATAAGTTTAGAAAACTTGCCTCAAGCGTAAGCTATAATATCAAACTCACGTTCACCTACATATAGGTTTAGAACTATAATCTATTAGATATACTAACATTCACGTTCCATCATAACACGCATTTCTAGTTAGGCTTGTCAATTTAGCTTTTATTACCATATACGTTTCAGAATTTTCCAAGCGTTAACCTCATAACACTTAACTAACGTTCATTGTATAACTAACTTATAACATAACACGTTCTCGATTTAGTAATCATTTTTGCAACTTTGAACTTACTAACCACAATTCACTATGTTATGTTAAACTTAACATTACACATTTAACATGCTAACATAATTTCAGACCATGCTATGATGTTTCCCCAAGTCTGCGATGAATGTAAGAAGCCAAAATCTCAAATTGTAGTAATGCGCATTGCTTGCCATACAAAGGCTGGGGACCTGCAACACTGCTTTTTTTTTTGCCTTAACCCCGACAAGAATTCTGCCTAAGTGTTCAGACAGACGCAGAGAAGGCTAATGAAGAGTAGCCGACTTTAGCCCAACAAACACAAATTTCACCCAATAGACAGTAATATCAACATGTAAAATAAATATACAACTATCATAAACATGTTTGCTAACATTTACAACCAATTAGAACAATTTAACACTAACTAAAACTATTTTAATTTCTCAATTTTCATGTTTTTCATAAAAACTCAATTTTCTTGACATTCATCCTAAAAATCATCACTGTGAATTCAATACATGATCAAATCATCTTATTCAAATTACGTTATGTTCGTATCTCAATGAACTAACATATACAAGCTTCAATTTATACTTTCACATACAAATTGGCCATTAAAATTGATACTTACATAGCTACATATGAAAATATATATATACTGACAAAATTTCTACTGATATCCGAAATTAGCATGAATTTCTCGTTTAAGCACAACCTCTAATCACCGTATACCCATATAATCACAAGTAATCCCATTGTATAGCAACAATTCAACAATTTGCAATTTACAGATTATATAAAAGTTTACCGTAGCCTCACACACACACACACACACACACACACACACACACACACACACACACACATATATATATATATATAACACTAAGGTTGTGAACATACCTTCAATTTCTAATACAATTGCTACTAATCACTGGAATTTGCTGTGAAAATTCTTTAGACTCTCTCTCAATTCCCTCACAACTTCTCTCTCAATTTTCTTTGAAGCTCTCACAAAACTTAGTACTATCAAACTTGGAAAATAGAATGCGTAATAAGAAAATCAACTGATATTCAAGTGAAAGAATAAAACTGATAACCCTTAATAACACTACTAATTGCTATTTTAGTTACTAACGTATATAATATAAATATATTATATTTATTATTTTAATTTATTTAATTTAATTTAATTTAATTTCAAAAACTAGAAATCCCAAAAGCCATAAGGCTTGTTTAGCAAAAACCCTTTAAATTTTAAAGAATTAATATATTAAGCCTTGTTTGGCAAAAACTAAATTAAACTACTTTACTTTAATTTATTTTAATAACTCCTTATAATATAGTTATTTGTCACACTATATTTAATCAAGCTTTTCATTTTTAATTTAATTAATTCACATAACAATTAATTAAATTAATCATTTAATCACATAACTCAATACAAATAATTAACCATTAAATTTAAATATCCATATAATAATAATTTTCTTAATTCTTTAATTATTTATTTAACAAATAATTAACTAAACAAAATTAAATCAATTAAACAAATATTTATTCAACGATAAACACATCCATTAAATATTTATATAATTTAATAAATATTTAATATTACAATTAGAATGTTACACATACCTCCAACACCATTATAGCTTCTGTTATTTACAATTCTATAACACTTACTGTTATTCACAATACTTTCCTTTATTACCCACAAAAAAAAAAGTTACATAATCATTCCACAACTTGCATTAAAGTTGAGACTTACAAAAGATATCCTGCTATGTATACAAAAGCTAGGATTCATATCATTACGTAGATATACTTATAAATATACCTATATATCATGTATACTAACACTATAGATTCCTTTACTATCATTATTACATTCTTCCGTAGTAACGATAAACAAGTAGTCCCGAATACTAATATAACCTTTTATCTTAACCCTTCCGGATAATACCATAACCTATTTTGAACTTTCTCCCTCAAAAGTGTACGAGCCTAGTCCATTCTTCAGTTTTTTTTCACCTACTCCACGTGTCCCTTACTCGAACAACTCTTACACAAATGATCAGATGTTCCACACTTGAAGCACTCTCCTCCTTCCTTTGGTTTAGGACAATGAGGAGAAACATGCCCCATCTGCCCACAATTATAACATACAGATTTTCCCTTTAAAAAGATTCCCAAATGAGTCTTTTCACACTTTATATATACTTCACTCCTCTTCTTAGAGTCTTTCTGCTTACTTCCACCTTTATCGATCCATTTCCTTTCCTCTTCTTACTCGAAGTTTCACATATTACACTACGCTCAACTTCCATCCCCTTGATTTTCATCTTTAATTCATCACGCTCTTTCGTTATCTCCATTAATACTCCCGCTACTTGAGTAATTAAAACGATTTCCTTCTATCCACTTTCTTCCAGGATGAACACCTTTTCGTTTAAAGCATGCACTTCTTTTGATGTTTGACCATCTATAGTCGTTGCAACTCCTTTAACTTCTTATTCTATCTCTTCTTTCGATTCTATCTGAACCTCTTTCAATTTCCTTCCATCTTCACTCAATTTCGTCGTAGTGAAATCTATAATTTCACCATCTAGGTCCATCATAGGTTCTCCTACTAATACCTCTTTAGAAGATGCAGCTTTAACCACTGCACCGTCAATTACTTCCATTGGCTCGCTCAATTCTTCTTCAAACTTTTCCTTTGCAGTTCTCTTATCTTCATTCTGAGTTAACACCTCAGCCAACAACTCCGATATAACCTCTAACATTTCTGCATCCGCATGGATGTCTCTAGTCTCATCATCCTTTGACACCCTACAATCAATTTATGTCTTAATTAGAACATAACAAAGATTTATTATCACAAATAATAATTTATTTTATGTTATTTTTAATTCCTTAACTCTCCTTTCCCGATGAACTACTAGAATTCATCTTTTACCAACTCGTCCTAAGTTTACACTATTTTAGCTTCTCTATAATCTCCAAGATTATAGCCTCAAGCATCCTTACTTAAGGTTTCTAACATAACAGCTCTGATACTAATCTGTGATGCTCCCAAATTCAGGTATCTTCAAACCCTGAAGATGGTGCTACACGATGCTACAACATTCAACAAATCTTTAATGATATAAACATAATGATACAGTTTAAGCTTATATTATTGCATTAAATCCTTCAAATCCCATATTCTTAACCATTACACGTTCATAGTATCATAATATTACACATTACATAGCAATATTATTCTATGACATACTCTTCTTAATCTTCCTCTTAGTCCTTTCCTTAACCTCCACTGTAAGCATCTTCACGTCTAACCTTATCTGAAATCATATAGTTTAAGCAAGGTATGAGCATTAAATTGCCCAGCAAGGTTAACAATTCCATAAAAATACAAACTAGAATATTATGATTTCACTTTAATAACTGAACAATTAGTTATGAAATACTGTGAATAATAATTCAACAATTGGCTTACTTATCACAAATTTAGATGACTGAACATCACATAAATTTTGAGTTTTGGTTGATAGACCATGAACTCTATTTTTCATTCTTAAGAAAGACAACATAGAACTAAGGCCATAGGTCCGATATTGCTTACGAGTACGTCCAGGTGATCAGCCTCTAGTACCCTATGGTGTACAACACTACTCCGTTAAACGTATTTAAATTTAATTTGTGACACCTATCGTGCCTGTTGATATACGACAAAAATTCATTGTCATGCTTATCCTTGAATACTTACCAAGGTAATTGATTCATGATAACAATCATAATATTTTGAAGGATTAGTAAACAAACCAACAAAACATTTTAGCATTTGTCTCGCCGAATCAAATGGCATTGACACCTTCTTACACATTTCATGATGCACATGACATGAACACTTGTGCAAATACAAATTTTTTTTCAAAAGTTTAGATTATGCTTATTCATGCAAGAATAACGTATACTTCAATATAACAAATCATACGATTTCAGATGCACATAATCAAATGAAATATATAACTTGCCCAACATACAGTATAGACAAGTTTTAATAAAATTCATATAACACCAAGGTTATACTTCATACAAAAAACTTGCATAACATAAAGTTAATACAAGAATTAGGAACTTGTCACAAGTAGAACTTGTACAAGATTAGAAAACTTGCCTTAAGCGTTCTTTATACTCTTGACGATATTTGCCTTTCAAATGTCCTAAACATTTACATCAATCATAACACTCCAATTAGGCACATAACGATACCAGATTTGGTTTATACTAATCTTACTTCTTCTACCTTCATCTTCGTATCATTAAATTCGAACAACTTCTTAAGTTTATTATTACTTGTTATTGCGCTTTTGTGTTTGATTACCATACGCTCATCATAACCCTTGCGACTGACCAAGAAATATACTTTTTCATAAGCCTAGTTCAATCTTACGACTCTTTATAACACTAATTGATTTAGTTTAAACATTTCACTTAACTTTTCTCTTAACATATTTTATCTGAGTTATATAATTCGGAATATCTATCATTTTTATTACTATTTATTACAAATTTATAACATTTAAGTTCATAAGTTACCATTCTTCGTCCAATGTTCAAGTTAATAAAATTAATGTATTCTTAGACGTTTACTTAGTACGAATACAATCTCCCTTCTAGCGGTTATAAGACCCCAACTTTATATAAATGAAATTGAATTCCTCTATTTATTATTTTGAAATAGTAAGGGTTGAATTGATTAATGTGGTTAATTATGAGTAAAATGCGCAAATATTTCAAATAAGCAAGTGGTTATAAAATATTCATTATTATCGGAGAATATTCGTTTGGTCGTGCAATATTCTTACTGTCGGGGAATATTTGTACGACGGCACAGCCTTGTGTGGGCCCCATAACGGAAAGCGATTGGATGAAGAAAACGACTAGTATAAGTTGTTTATAAATAACGGCGTAGTTATTCTTTTAATAATCTTATCGAATACCGGTGGTTAAAACACGATGAATACGCGTTGTTGCACAAGAAGATACTTCAGATTGCACCAATTATTGATTCTTACGTAAGAAGCACACTACTCAATAATTGTTACGATAATTATTGCTCAATATTTTATTTTATTGATTCAATAATTTCTACGTTGATATTTTATATTATTGTTGTTTCAATAATTGTCACTACACGATATTTTCATTATCAAATCAATAATTCATATTATTTGAATAATATTATTAGATAGCATTATTGGCAATGTCTAGAAAGTTCATCTAAGGAGAGGTTTGGTCACCTAATCACGGCGCCAAGAAGGAGAAAAATCTTATTGAAAGCCCCCTCTTTCTCGGGGAACTACCAGTTATCGATTTGTAATTACAAATATTATTTGTGAATAATTAATTATTGATTTATATGATAAGAAAAATATTCATTTTATGTGGATATAGATGGAGAAATTTTTAATGTGACAATTGTTAAAAATTGATATTTTATCTTTTCTGATAAAATAATTCAATTAAATATATTATTATATAATAATAATATAATAATGGTGATATTTTTACAATGAATGTGGGATATATGAGTAAATGAGGAGGAAGAGTATTTTTGTTACTAAAAATATTTAAAACATGTTTTTCATGTTTGTGGACCCCATTTCTTGACTGAAATTTGATTACAGCGTGTAAAATAGTCCGTATGTGGATTTCAGTCAATTTCTGTTTGGAATTTGAAAAAACTTAAAACTACAAAGTTGTTGAGAATTGAATTTCCTATGGAATGGACATTAGATTCGAATTTTTCTGATAAAAAGCTATTTATTATGAATTATGGAAGTTCTGGAATAATTGATTTTTGAAGTTTTAAATATTTTTTAAAAGAAAAACATTTTTTTCATTAGTGGTGGGCCCCACATGCGTGGTAAATGAGCTGAAATCAGATTTCTAAGGTGGGTGTGAAAATTTAAGAAATATATTAATATTTTATTAAATTTTCTGCTTTGGTGTTCTAAGCATTTTCCTATAAATAGGGTGCTTAGGTTAGAATTGAAAATCACACCAGAAACTAAAGTTTTCTCTCTCTATAATATCGAACGTATTTTTGTGAGTATTTTTGTACTTTGAGTGTTGCTAAACGGTACAAGTTTCTTCAGCACTATATCCAGTATTCCAGATATCAATTATGGATACTAGCTTTGATTGTATTCATGTTTTGATCTTCATTCTTGATTTTTACTCCACTATGGTTATTTATGAAGTATTTTTGAACTTGGATTGTTTAAAGTACGAATCCTTAATATTTGTTCTTGTGTTTCACTAGATTCGTTTTCTTTAAAATATTTTTCATCATCATCAATCCTAAATGATGATATAACTGAATATCTTTGGCATGAAGTGCAAAGATGAATGATTTTCTGATGAATATCTTTGGCCCGTAGTGCAAAGATGAACAGGTGTTTAGATGAACATGACCAACTGATGAATATCATTGGCCTGTAGTGCAAAGATAAATATTTGATTCCAGCTATATATATTGATTGATTTTACAGGGATAAATATTGACGATGAACTTTTAAATTCATATATAGAAGATATTAGATTTCATTCTCTACTTAACTCTTCTAATGAATTATTATTTCATTGCGAATATTGATTTAAAACCGGTTGTCTATTGTATTCTATTAGATTTTTTCCTCGCTGAGGAGGACTAACGATAATTTGTTCTATATTATCTTAGTCATAATGTTCTTTACTGGGCTAGTTGAGTTCACCCTTTTCCTTTTTGTTCCATTTTTCTTCTCAGGAGGCGAGAATGTAGCGAGTACTAATCGGGGTGTGGAATGATGGTTCTAGAAGTTGTTTTAGTAGTCCTCACTATTTTGTAAAATAGTGTATCAATAATTATAATGAGTACTTATTTGAGTGTGGATATTGTCTAGATGACAATATTTGTATTTAAACTCACAGTTTATGTATTGTCGTATTTTGCATGACAATTGTACTAATAAAGTTGTAGTTGTTTCTGTACCATGTATTTGGCGACTCAGAATGGGTGTTGTATACCTATTTTGGGTGCGTCATAGTTGGTATCAGAGCATAGGGATATGGTCTCTGGCGGAGATCGGGGAATAGAACTAGGAGGGGAGAGACGAGTAATCCTTCGTTAGTGTGTCATATCTAAAGCTTATTTGTTGTTGGTCAGAATATAGAGATATTATGTGATATGTTAATTTCTTTAATTAACCCTTATTTTATGGCAGTATTTGAATATGCCAACTGAGAATGTTAACAGTGGAGTAAATGAGACCGTGGAGACACCTTTACTCACCAATGAGGAGAACGTGCAATAGGCCGACAATGTTTCTCCTGTAAATAACACCACTGAGCAGACGATGAACGATGGGATGTTGTCAATAGGGCTCAATTATTAGAACGAGATAACTAGTACATTCAACCAAGGGACCACAACCAGAGTCATACCTGTGAAAGCAGTTATCGGAGCAACGATAACCAGCGGGGAAAGAAAAATACGGACAAAAGCGGTAACCACTCTGGTGGTAATCGTGGCCATGAAAATTGAAGAATCGAGTCGGGGGGAGATTTTAAAAAGAGGAGATTCAACAATGACAATGTGAAGACGTCGTACCCAAAGAAAGAATCGGGTTCTAAGGAGGAGAATGACCACCGTCAGATGCTTATAAATGCGGGAAAGAGGGACATATCAGCCCAAACTGTCCACAACAGTTCAAGGTATGCTATAATTGTGGAAAGGAAGGATATATCGCTCGAGATTATACTATAGCGAAACCAAGTCTAGCGGGGATGGTGACTCAAAAGACTGTCCCAGAAAAGTGGTCAACGGTTCTTGGAAGAGCGTTTGGTGTGACTGGTCAAAGTGTGAGGAACCCAAACGAGGTGATCACGGGTAAGCTAATCATAAACTCTTGCAAAGTTTATACCTTATTAGATACCGGTTCTACCCATTCTTTTATCTCTCCTGTTTGTGCTCAACGTTTGAACTTGACTCCGGAGAAATTAGACTTTGACTTATCTGTTGAAACTTCGTTAGGAGAAACTTTCGTTACATCTACTATTTATAAATCTTGCTTGATTCAAGTTTGAACCATCACATTACATGCCGATCTTATTTCATTGAAAATACTTACATTTGATGTGATTTTAGGGATTGATTGGTTAACCACTCATCATGCTAAAATTGATTGTTTTCGTAAGGTTGTTAGTTTTCATATTCCTAACCAACCTGTTATGCGAATTCAAACAACCAAACCACAAAAGTTAATCACTGTCATATCAAGCCATAAAGCTATTCGTTTATTAAAAAACGGATGTCAAGTTTTCTTAGCCCATGTCACGGACTTGAACAAAAACACGTCAGATTTGAATAATATTTTGATTGTTAGTGAATTTCCTGACGTATTTCCTGAAGAACTTCCTGGTCTACCCCCAGAACATGAAGTTGAATTCTTTATTGACCTTGAACATGGTACAAATCCCATTTCTAAAACTCCATATCGAATGGCTACTATTGAACTTCAGGAGTTAAAGGTCCAACTACAAGAGTTGTTGGACATCGGTTTCATTCGTCTTAGTACATCTCCTTGGGGTGCTCCTGTTTTATTTGTAAAGAAGAAAGACAGCAGTATGCGACTTTTTATTGACTACCGGGAATTGAACCATGTCACCATCAAGAATATGTATCCGCTACCTCGTATTGATGACCTGTTTGACCAGTTACAAGGAGCATAATTCTTTTCGAAGATCGATCTTCGTTCTGGATATCATCAGCTGAAGATTAGAACTGAGGATATTCCAAAGACTACTTTCAGAACTTGGTACGGGCATTATGAATTCTTAGTCATGTCTTTTGGATTGACTAATGCTCTTGCTACTTTCATGGATATGATGAACCGTGTGTTCAAAGAATATTTGGATCAGTTTGTTGTCGTCTTTATTGATGACATCCTCATCTATTCCAAAAGCTGTGAAGATCATGAGCGTCATTTGAAGCTGGTACTTCAACGGCTTTGTGATAACAAGCTATACCAAGCAGAAGAAATGCGAGTTCTGGCTTGAGGAAGCAGCATTCCTTGGGCACATGGTGTCAAAACATGCAGTATCTATTGACCCGACGAAGATTGAAGCAATACAAAGTTGGGAGAAACCAAAGTCGGTGGATCAAGTACGAGCTTTACGGGCTTAAATGGTTATTATCGGAGATTCGTGGAAGGATTTTCTCAAATCACTACTCCGTTTAACTCACTTAGACTCGTAAGATACAAAATTGAATAGAGCGAGGAATGCGAGAAGAGTTTCCAAGAGCTTAAGAGGAGACTCATTTTAAAGACTTTTTTCTAATAATACCGTCGTGTTCGGATGGATTTGTTATCTATAGTGATGCTTCGGGCAAAGGGTTAGGATGTGTTCTCATGAAACATGGGAAAGTCATAGCCTATGCCTCGCGACAACTTAAAGAATATGAGAGGAATTATCTTACTCATGATCTAGAGTTAGCAGCAGTCATTTTTGCGCTAAAGATCTGGAGGCACTATTTATATGGGGAGAAAGTGGAGATATATTCAGACCATAAAAGTCTCAAATATTTCTTCACCCAAAAAGAACTCAATATGCGGCAACGACATTTGCTCGAGTTATTGAAAGACTATGACCATACCATTCAATACCATTCTGGAAAAGCCAACGTGGTAGCTGACGCATTAAGTAGAAGATCTTATGCAGGAACGAGTGCGATGTTGTCAGCACAAAGGCCCATTTTGTGTGATTTAGAAAAGTTGAAGATAGAATTCAAGACTCCGGGGACCCATACGATGATGTCAAGTATACGCATAGAACCAACTTTAATCGATAAAGTTAAAGTTGCTCAAGCCACAAATCCGGAGCTGATGCGTATGAAGAAGAAGGTACAAGAAGGTGCTATTCCAGAAGCAAGAATCGATGAAAAAGGAGTACCTCGAGTCCACTCCAGACTTTGTGTTCCTAATGACTCTGATTTGAAATACAAGATCATGATGGAGGCACACAATACACCGTTTGCAATCCATCTTGGAAGTACCAAAATGTATCGTTATCTTCGATATACATTTTGGTGGAACAATATGAAGAGAGAGATCGCAAAGTTTATCTCGAGGTGTTTAACTTGTCAATGTGTAAAGGCGGAGCATCAAGTGCCATAGGGTCCATTGCAACCACTTGAGATTCCAAAATGGAAGTGGGAACACATTACCATGGATTTTGTTATGGGACTTCCCACGGTTTCTCAAGGCATAGATGCTATTTGAGTTATTGTTGATAGATTAACTAAGTCTGCTCATTTCTTGCCGATACGGGAGACTTATTCCCTTGAACGTCTTGCTCGTATGTACGTAAATGAGATTGTGAGATTGCATGGCATACCAGTATCCATAGTTTTAGATCATGACCCAAGATTTACTTCATGATTTTGGGTTAGCTTGCAAAAAGCTATGGACACGGATTTACGATTCAGTTCGGCATACCATCCTCAAACGGACGGACAATCAAAAAGGACTATTCAAACTCTTGAAGATCTATTAAGACTTTGTGTCTTAGACTTCAAAGGGAGTTTGGATAAGTATTTACCATTGGTGAAATTCTCCTACAACAACAGTTATCAAGCAAGTATAGGTGTGGCTCGATTCAAAGCATTATATGGACGAAAGTGTCGCTCTCCAATATGTTGGGATGAGGTGGGTGAAATAACATTATTGGGACCATAGTTGGTATGTATGACTACGAAAAAGGTTCAAATGATTCGACAACGTATACAAACGGCACAAGATCGACAAAAGAGTTATGCGGATCTTCATCGAAAGGACGTAGAATTTAGTATTGGGGATCATGTATTATTGCGAGTTGCTCCATGGAAGGGAGTTACAAGATTTGGGAAGAAAGGAAAGCTCAATCCACGATTTATTGGTCCATTTCAGATTCTTGACCGAGTAGGAAATGTGGCCTATAGACTCGCATTACCTCCAAGTATGTCTCGTGTTCATAATATTTTTTACATATCTGTGCTTCGCATATCCATGATTCTTGTTTATTCAATAGAATATCGTAGAAACTTTGAAAGCGTTGTACTATTTCATTATCAAATTATTATGTTGCATAGAAAGGGCGAAGCCTTGTTATTGATTAACGCATTGTTCAGCTAATTCAAAGTTCCCCGAACTTTGGTTTCATTCTATCAAAATAGATAGTCTATTATTCTAATACTTATACATTTATTGTATATCTTAACTTGCGGGGCAAATTTGTTGCTCACCCTTGCTAAATAAAACTTTTCAGCTAGGGACGAAGTGACAGAAGGTGCTGTGAAGAACAAGGGCAAAGACCTAGTGATTAATTAGTTATGAATAACATTATTATTATGTTGTATTTGTAAACCCTTTTTGTATATCTAAGGGGTATGTTTGTAATGTTAAGGTTAGCAGACCTGGGACTAATGTATTAACAACATATGTTAATGTGATATGTATTACTATTTCTATATGAATGGGTAGACAGTTAGTATTATATTGTGGATCATGAACACCAAACTCGGGGGTCAGGTAACCCGGATTTGGGGGTGTCACAGTTAGCCTTCAACAGTGTTAAACTGATAAAATATAGTAACTATCAAGTTTAACTGCAGCGGAATAAGCAATCCATTAGAAGAGTCAAGTAGGGAATAAAATCTACTATCTTCTATGATTTAAAAGGTTTTTCATCACTTTCATCGCTGAGACTCAGCTTAATAAATAATCCACATCATTAAATCATCTCTGCACTACAGGCCAAGGATATTCTTTAGTATCACAACCACGAATTATCCATGCACTACGGGCCAAAGATAATCGTGTTTTCATCAACGGTCCTGATCATGCCATAAAACAATTCATCTTTGCACCCTTGGTCAAGAGAATCCATAGCCATAATCATACCAAAAACTCGCCCATCAATGCACTACGGCCAATGAGGACTTTTTTCCACATCATTTGTAATATTACTACCATGATTATACCGAATAATCCCTGGTCATAATCATACCAAGACCATCTATGCACTACAGGCCACAGATGACTTTCAAAAAAATATAAATATGAGGATGATGACAATGATATAACAATTCAATAAAACAAGTTCAAGAATTAATTTATCTAGGAACTGATAACGTCCAAATTGTCAACATGATACTGCTTTATAGAGTAAAATTCAAGAATGCTTAGAAGAATATTTCCATGAAAAGATACTGGATGAAGTGCAAATATCAAGGATATTCCACTAATTTTATGGAGTATAGAAGTCAAAACTTTAGCCAATTGAGTATAATAAAGAATGGAATGACAAAAGAAATCACCATGCACGCAGATTTCAGATGTATGAGTTATTCCAACAGAATAATAATAATCTAAACTAGGTCGAGCAAAATTTGCACCAAGCGGATGTTTCAACAGAATAATAAAGATTTAAACCGGTCCCACAGAAAACGCATGCATGAGATATTCCCAATAGAATAATAAAAAAGCGGAACTGTGTCCCACAGAAACGCATGCATGTGATATTCCAAATGTAATAATAAAGAATGGAATATTAGAAGAATTTCACCATGTATGCAAAGATTTTGCATAGATAGGTTATTCCAACATAATAATAAAGAATGGAATAATGTAAGAATTTCACCAAGTATAGGGTAGCTCACAGATATCTGAGTTATTCCAATGAATAATAAAGAATGGAATAACAGAAGTTCTTTTCATAAATAAGAAAGAAAGAGTACCCCTTACGAGTACAACAAATAATATTTCCTACCGTAAAAGAAGAGTATTCCGACTTGTAGGGCGAGGATATACTCGAAGAAAACTTGTACTACGCTTAAAACTTTCTTAAACTCTAAAGAAATACGCTCAAGATTATAGAAGAAGAACTCTCTCTATAGTTTCTCTCTCTAGAGTTTCAGTGAATTCGTAAGAAATAATGAATGAATGAGTTTCTATTTATAGAAGAATGGACTGCATAGTAACTAACTCATGAACGGTCCAAATTGATTTACTTTAATCTGACGGTCCATATTTAAAGCAAAATCTTTTAAATAAATATAATATATTCTATTTATAATCTAAAAAAACAAATAACTTTATAAAAGATTTTACTATGAAAATACTATGCAGGCACTATACAAACACTATGCATAATAAAATATAATATATTCTAATTATTGTCTAATAAAACAAATAACTTTATAAAAGTATTATGTTTTATATAAAAAGATTTTACTATGCAAAACACTATGCAAATACTATGCATAATAGAATATAATATATTCTATTTATAGAATAACTTTATAAAAGTATTCTGTTTTATTACATTAATAATACCAATAAAACAAAACTGAGTGACTTTTCACATAGGCATCAATAATCAATACCGTGTGCTACTATGCAATCACACATATTACTGTACTTTTACTACCGAGTAGTTCAACATTATTAACGGTAAAACTTCCGTCGTTATTTTTAATAAAATATTTTTGTCGTTTTCTCATTCCGATAATAATTCTATTGCGGGGTCCACCAATGATTGTGCCGTTGCACGAATATTACCTGATAAAACAAATATTCCCCGACCAATCGAATATAATATGACAACTTGCATACTTTGTAAAATTTATAAATACTACCCACAACTATAACATTATATCAAATCCACACCATAATATTCAAAAAAATATTTCGAGAAAATAAAATCTTTATTCATAAAATCTGGGGTCTCACAATCTCCCCTCTTTATGGAATTTCGCCCTCGAAATTTACGTGTATTACTGGTATCTTTGAATGGTGAGGATACATCGACTTCATTTCAGATTCTAATTCTTGAGGTATAACCTTTGAGTGTTGAATACGATCCTTCTTATCCAAGATTTTAACACGTATCTCCTCATACGTTAAATCTTCTGCTATATCGTTTAGTTCTAATTTAATAATGTGGTTCGGATCGTCCACATATTTACGTAACATCGATACGTTTAAAACGTTATGAACACGCAACATACTTAGCGGTAAAACGAGTCTATAGGCCACAGTTCCTACTTCTTCAAGGATTTCAAATGGGCCAATTAAATCGAGGGTTGAGATTTCCTCTCTTCGCCGATTCTTGCTTCTAGAATAACGCCCTCTTGAACCTTTTTCTTCACATTCATCAGCTCCGGGTGTGTAGCTTGAGCGACTTTAACTTTATCGATTAAAGTCAATTCTACTCAGATATTCGTTATCTTCACGTGGGTCCCGTAGTCTTTAACTCTATCTCCATCACTTGTAAGTTATACCGAAATGAGTCTTTGTGTTAACAACATCGCACTCGTAAACGCATCCGATCTTCTACTCAACACGCCGCCTACCACATTCGCTTTCCCACAATGGTATTGAATGGTACGATCGTAATCTTCAACAAACTTTCGAGTCAACGTCTTTGCACGTTATATGTTCGTTTAGTTGAAGAAATATTTGAGGGTTTTAGAAATGAGTTTTGTCTTCAAATCAATACAAAATTCGATTTCACGCCTAGGGTAGGCTAAAAGTCTTCAAGAATACGTTAGGAAATTTATTAACAATAGAAATATCATTCAAAGCTGTGACCCTCATCAAAGACTTGGATAGTACGTCACATTGATACCTATCAACTTACCATCGTCATTCACGATGTCGCCTACAGAAAGTCTGGCTTCGGTGCATTCCACTTAAGGAAGTCAACAACGAAAGGACCGGGGCTCTTTACTTATGGCTTGATATGACAATGATTGACTTTAGTGGTTTGGTTGCTTGAATTCGCATAACAGGTTGGTTAGGAATATGAAAACTAACAACCTTACGAAAAGCATGATGAGTAATTAACCAATCGATTCCTAAAATCGCATCAAATGCAAGTATTTTCAAAGAGATAAGATTGGCACGTAACGTGAAAGTGTCAATTTGAATTAAACAAGATTTATAAATAGTGGAGGTAACGAAGGTTTCTACTATCAAAGTTTCAACCAATAAGTCAAAGTCTAATTTCTCCGAAGTCAAATTTGAACGTTGAGCGCAAGCAAGAGAGATAAAAGAATGGGTAGAACCGGTATCTAATAAGGTATAGACTTCGCAAGAGCTTATGATTAACTTACCCGTAATAACCTCGTTCGGGTTCCTCGACAAACGCTCTCACTTAAACTACCGACTTTGACTTGTCTGAGACATCCTTTGGTATCACTATCCTAGCTGGACTTGACTTTGGTGCACGACAAAATCGGGCTAGATGACCTTCTCTTCTTGAATTTTCCACTTCTATTATCTTGGCCATAATTACCACCGAAGTGGTTACCATTCTTGGCATGATAATTTCCCCCACGATGGTTATCATTGTTCCGATGGCCGTTGCCACCGGTACGATTATTATCGTGTTGTTGCTCGTTATCTGAGGTATTGATCGTTAGTGACTCAACGATCTCATGTGCTTCATTGCTGATCTCAACATTTTCAGATGCCATTTTCAAACACTGTCACAAAACAAGGGTTAATTAATATATCACATATTATCCCTATACTCGACCGACCAATTAAATACTAAATAAACTTAGTAGGTCATACTAGGAAAGAAATTCCCGTCTCTCCCTCCTAGTTCTTGTCTCACATCTCACCAGGATCATATCCTAAGCTTTGATACCAACCGTGATGCCCCCAAAATTAGGTATACATCACCCATCTTGAGTCGCCAGATACTTGATACAGTAATTCAAATACAACTTAATAATACAACCGCTGTAGGTATACAATACGACAAAACATAAACTGTAAGGTTTGAATACAAATATTGCTTACTAGAGAGTATACAAACTCAAAAGGAGTCCTCATTACAATTATTATCACACTATTTCACGTAATAGTGAGGACTACTAATGAACCATCTAGGACCATCACTCTGTTCTCGACTTCTTGTCCCATTTCGCTTCTCATTTCACAAGAGAACAATGAAAAAAAGGGTGAGCTCAACTAGCCCAGTAAGAAATATTAAGACTAAGATAATGCAGAATAATTTATCGTTAGTGTGACAACCCGAAAATTTGGACAATTTTATAAAATCTTAAAAGATTGAGTAAAGGTTAAATAATAAATCTAGACATAAAATAAGTGTATGGATTGGACGTTTCTGTAAAGGAATTTTAAGGATTTCAAAATTTTTGGAGAAGAATTTGAATGATTTGATAGACTATAAGTGATAGTATGATAATGAGGTATATTTAGTGTATGAGTTCATAAGATTATGTGTATGTGGTTCTAGTATTTTAATTATATACTAGTGACCTAATCTATGAATTGTGGACCATGTCTCAATTTATTAAATTATTTTGTATGAATATGGGAGTAAGTGAATTAAGAATTAAGTTATGTGAACTAATATATATGTATTAGGTGTGATAATTAAATAACCTAAGAGGTTATAATATGGGAGAATATTAGTATATAAATATATATACTAAGTCTAAGAGATTTAATTTATATATCGCAATTAATTAATTTTATAACCTAATTAAAGCAAGTCTAATTGGGTTAAGGAAATAAGTGTGTATGAGTAAGAAATTAACTTACTAATGTGTGTAAGGGAACCCTAATTAAATAATGGGGAATGAATAAAAATTAATAAGTATAGAACTAATTTGATTTTTAGGCTCAAAGAATTAATTGGTAGCCAAGTGTTTATTTAAGCATGAGACTTGTAGTTAATTAATTTAAGAACAATTAAATTATTGAGCTAGCCCAATATTTAATATAAAGGGCAAATTTAGTGATGACCCAATTTATTTGGTGGAGGAGCCCAAGATCATTTTAATTAGTAGACAAAGGAATAAGAATGTGCATGCCCAAAAAGAAATAAAAAGGGAGCCCAAGCTTGGCCCAATTAAAGTCCACTTAAGGAGGGGCATTACGGTCATTAATTAAGCTAGCTAATATCAACCAAATTGGTGGATAAAGAGGATATGTGGCCGAAAATGAGAGAGAGAGAAAAGGAGTGGAATATAATGATTAAGCACCTTTAGTAGGTAAACAACTTTTTCTAGTTGGCAACTTATTATTTGGACAACACATTAAGTGTTGCTTGCAAGATTAGCTTTGCTATGATGAGAGAGTAGGTAAGAGAAAGGATGAGATAGAGTGGAGTTATTAAGGCCACATGGCCGGTTACTTAAAGGAGAAAGGGGGGAGGTATTTGATGATCATGTAACTTTAGTTGGTAGATTACTTTAATAGGTGGCATATTTTTTTTTGAGACAACACTTTGTTGTTTCTTCCAAGCAACCACTTGGTAATTGAGTGGAGAGAGAAGAGCTAGATATGTTGGGAGATTTTAATTAGATATTCAAGTTATATGCATACACATATCATATTTATTTTTGCCATAAATTTTTTTTTTTTCTCTTTCATCATTTCTAATTAACTTAAGAGCTAAAGGAGAGAGAAAATAGAGAGAGAGAGAGAGAGCCCAAGGGGCTGCCGACTTTGTGAAGTAGAAGGGAAGAGATTTTCATGTCTCCAAGAATCATGAAGTTAATTTGTGAAGATAAACCCTAAACACTTAGTTTATGTATTTTTATGGATTTGATGGAGAAAAGGGTTTTGTGATTTGAAAGTTAGGACCCTTTTTTTATGTGTTTTATGTAGATTCATGTATGAATCTAACTTGTTAAAGTATTTAAAGGTGGATCAAAAGGGGAGAAATGAAACTAGGTTTCTAGAAATGTAGAAAACCCTAATTTTTCCTTACCTTGATTGTGTTTTATTTTGTGTTTGATGATTGTTTGATGGAATAAGATCATTCACCATGGTAGATCCATGGGTGTATGAGGTATTATTAAGTATTATGATGAGTTATGTTGATATTATGTGAAAACATAAAAGTTTTCTTAGAACTCACCAAGAGTTAAAAATCAGATTTTTGTGAAAGCGGAACATGAAATTCAAATGACCATATCTCCTAATATATTTCGAATTTTTGAGTGTGGTTAAGTCCTAAAGTTAGATCTATAAGTTATCTAACATCTCCAAGTGGAATCACTGAAAAAGGAGTTGTAGATTTCCGTACGGACTATTTTTAGCAAAGGACTCCAAAGCTGCAAAATGACAAAAACAAGCTGCAAAGAACTTTCCAGGGCATGTTTCGGCCACTTAGTTTGTGCGAAAAATTCCAGCCTTTTGGAAAATGAAAATATATGGTATAAGGTAGCTCCTATCCAAAAATGAGCTCATTCCGAGTTAAATTGCGCAAGTTATGGCCATTTCAATATTTGGGGTTTTCGGACGAAAATTGCTATAACCGTAGTTCTATAACTCCGAATGCCACGAAAGTTAAACTGGAGGGTCACGTTAACATGTATAACATTATGTCAAGAGATGGGAATTTTTGGAGCTAAGCACGAGGTAGCTAATTTCTTAAGGAATTAACTAGAAATTGATTTTTGAAAAATACTTAAGAAAGTTGAAAAATTACGGAAAAATATTTTTTGTGTATGAAATACATGTATATATGATTGGCCAAAAGATAGAAAAATAATAAGTTGATTTGTTATTTTCGTGCAAAAGAATAGTGAATTCAGGTTGCCGAAATTGATGATTTTGAATTCAGGTTGCTGAAATTGAATTTAGTCTGCTAATCTGATTTTGGTTTGCTGAAATAGTGATTTCAGGATACTGAAATGTAATCCCATTAATTCTTGAAATGATATTTCAATTTCTTCGAAAGGTTGTCTAGATTACTAAAAGATAACATATAAAGGGATAACTTATGAGTATAAGTTATGACATAATGAAAAGATTATCAAAGTATAATGATAATACTCAGACTAAGGTGTAATGTCTAATGCTTAACTTTGGAAGTGAATGTTAGACAAGTTAATATAAGATGATGAGTTTATAAGTAAGTAAATGAATATGGTGTTAAGATTATCTAATATTTGACTATGTGATTAAGTGTTAGATAGTATTATGAAATAAGGTATGTTATACTAATTAAAAGATCAATCTTATAATTGATAGGTCTTTCATAAGAGATTACATTATATTGCTTGTAGCGGTAATCAACCAGTGACAGTAAGTTTCCTTAACTCAAACTTGAGTTGTATTTTCAAAGCATGTTAGTGAATGATTATTGTTGATTATTCACGCCTATAATCGGTTATTGATTCGCATGTTGTGCATGTTGTAAATGTTAATCGGTATGAAAGGTCGATCACCTTCATTACCATTTGGTTCGATTAATGCTCATTCATGTTCATTATTGACCATTCATTTTATTGACTTGGTCGTTCACCTAAGAAAATTTGTTCATGCTCTTTCACAATGTTTATATTATTGAAAGTTAGCTAGCTTATTGTTCAATTCTTTCAATCATGATATATCCTTAATTAAACTTATGCTTGCTGGGCAAATTTGTTGCTCACCCTTACTATATCATGATAAAATTTTCAGATTTAGATGAAAGCTCGAGTAAAGACAGAAGCAAAGGCAAAGTTCAAGATTTAATTATAGTACAGTTAGATTTATTAAATTTCTGACGAAAATAGTATTGTAAACCTTTTCAGATATTGAAGGTATGTATTTAGTTAAGGTTGTAGACCTTGGGAATGATGTGTAAAAGTTTATTGTATAAACAAATTATGTTTATATCTTCCGCAATAATTTTAGAATTAGTACACCAGATTCGTGGTAAAAAGTACCCGGATTTGGGGATGTCACAGTTGGTATCAAAGCAGTAGGTTAGAAACCTTAGGTAGGTGTACCTTAGGCTATAATCGCGGAAATGATGATAAGGAATAAGCTCAACTCGAGTTTAAGTGATAAGAAATGAATTTAGAAAATTCATTATTAAGTAAAGAAGAAGATTCAAAGAAGAATCTTTAGAGTTATAAGGATAAGAATCTGGAGTTACCCGACTCAAAAGAATAATAAAATGAAAAGTGATAATAAATAGACAAAGTCTATAAGATGAAAAATGTACAATCATAATATTATATGATTAAAGGAAAAGAAGATCGTAAAATAAAACGATCATAATACGGTTATAATATGAGATCACAACGTGATCTGATAAGGTCATGGCAGGAGAAGGATCAATCAAATGATTGAAAACTTTGTAACAGAATTGTTGTACGATAGTTGTACTATGAAATGGTACTATGTAAACTCATAAAAGAGTGGTAAATGTTAAGATACGGATTAAAGAAAATATGTATTAAGAAAAGAGAAAGTTAGAATTGTGTAGGATTTCAATTGAGGACTCAGGTCAGCAGCTGAGTTGTATGATTCCTTGTATGGGTGGGGAATTTATACTTGGTTTTAGAATCACTTAGCTTCCTGGTCGATATAGTGGTTAGGTTGACCAATTCTTTGTATGGGCAGGGAATTGTGCGCTTAGCTTCCTATGTTGATTAGTGGTTGAGTTTGGTTTGACAACCACTTAGTTCTGGTACTGATAATCATTGAAATATCTGTGTCGCGTTATTTGCTATATATCTGTTGAGAAGGTGATTCTTTTCTCAGGTGTATAATAGATAGGTAGGGTATAGTTAGAGAATGTAAGGTTAAGTACGAGTTCTTAAAACTCATACTTATGGTACGTTCGTGACTCATAATTATATGAAATGTTTATGAACCCCTCAGCGAATGGACGCCAAAGGTCTGACTAAGATAAGTTCTTAAACTCATATGATTGTGAAAAGTTCCCAAACTCATAATGTGTGGTAAGTTTGACGAACTGGGTATAGTTATGTGTAAATGGAGAATTGAAGATGATAGAAATAGATAGATTTATTAAGAAATGGATCAGTAGAGAAATTGAAGTTGATGATGGAAGTATAGGTATTCCAAATCTTCTAGTTATGCTAGACTTCGAAGTTTTTGACATCAAGCTAAATTCGCACTGATGTGCCTTTCGAGATAAAATGAATTTTGTTATCAGCAACACATGGTGACAAGTGTTTATTTCCGAACTTCTGGACACTGACACATCGTTACCAGTTGAGGCATGATAGCATAAAAAAAATGATTTTTGATGATTTTGAGATGTTTAAAGAAGAGTCTATGCTAATTTGTTTCGGCTTGACAAAAATGATTTGAGATGTCAAAATGTATTTTATATATCATCAATGTATCATGGAACCTGATGCAGAATGATAAAAATGATGGAGTCATCAATGCAGTATTACATAGTGTGGAATATGATCTAAAGATCGTCAGCCCACTATATTATGATGTAGTATGACAAAGTCACAAAATGACGAAATCCTCAAACGGACTGTAAATACAGTGCGGTATCATGATGTCATAAAATGATTTTAAGAATTTTTAAGGTAATTTATTGCCAACTGAATTTGGCTAGCAAGTTTCTTAACTCAACCTTGAGTTATATTCATTCAAATATTATAATGGTTAATTATTGCTAATTATACCATGTCCAGGGAATTTATTGTTGATTATTCGCAGTTAGTGCATGATTAAATTACTGATTCGGAGAATATACATTTGTAGAATAACTGTTGTTGGATATTCATATTCGTAGAAGGTAGAATTGATAGTACAGATAATTCCTGTTTATTGTCAAATTATATTGAGAAATGTCTTAGCTAATTATTCTGGCTAGACGAACATTTGTTAGGACTTGATAGGTTTGAGAAGAGAAGAGAAGTGATTAGATATTGAAATCCTTGCATTTCGTTTTTAAATCAAAATCTTAATTCTGAGACTGAGAAGAACAACCTTTTATATAAAGGGAACATTTTGGGTCATAAATTCGGCCATTGCGCACTGTTAAGTATTATACATAATATCGGGTATAATAAAGCTGATCACTTGTTATACTTGCAGAGGGGTATGATTTAATCTTTATGGTTACCTGATACGCCTGCGTATGTATCAAAGTAAATCTTTGATAGATACCCGAGAAAATAAGTTCAAAGATCTGGTGAGATCACTCAGCATAAATCTGGAAAATATTCCACTTTGTTATTGCGTAGAATTGATTCTTATTTATTCAATAGAATATCGTAGAAACTTTGAAAGCGTTGTACTCTTTCATTATCAAATTATTGTGTTGCATAGAAAGGGCGAAGCCTTGTTATTGGTTAATGCATTGTTCAACTAATTCAAAGTTCCCTGAACTTTGGTTTCATTATATCAAAATAGATAGTCTATTATTCTAATACTTATACATTTATTGTATATCTTAACTTGCGGGGCAAATTTGTTGCTCACCCTTGCTAAATAAAACTTTTCAGCTAGGGACGAAGTGACAGAAGGTGCTGTGAAGAACAAGGGCAAAGACCTAGTGATTAATTAGTTATGAATAACATTATTATTATGTTGTATTTGTAAACCCTTTTTGTATATCTATGGGATATGTTTGTAATGTTAAGGTTAGCGTTCCTAGGACTAATTTATTAACAACATATGTTAATGTGATATGTATTACTATTTCTATATGAATGGGTAGACAGTTATTATTATATTGTGGATCATGAACACCAAACTCGGGGGTCAGGTAACCCGGATTTGGGGGTGTCACAGTTAGCCTTCAACAGTGTTAAACTGATAAATTATAATAACTATCAAGTTTAACTGCAGCGGAACAAGCAATCCATTAGAAGAGTCAAGTAGGGAATAAAATCTACTATCTTTTATGATTTAAAAGGTTTTTCATCACTTTTATTGCTGAGACTCAGCTTAATAAATAATCCACATCATTAAATCATCTCTGCACTACAGGCCAAGGATATTCTTTAGTATCACGACCACGAATTATCCATGCACTACGGGCCAAAGATAATCGTGTTTTCATCAACTGATCCGATCATGCCATAAAACAATTCATCTTTGCACCTTGGCAAAGAGAATCCATAGCCATAATCATACCAAAAATCGCCCATCAATGCACTACGGGCCAACGAGGACTTTTTCCACATCATTTGTAACATTACTTGGTCGTGATGATTATACCGAATAATCCTTGGTCATAATCATACCAAGTCCATCTATGCACTACAGAAGCCACAGATGACTTTCAAAAATATAAATATGAGGATGATGACAATGATATAAGAATTCAATAAAACAAGTTCAAGAATTAATTTATCTAGGCGATAACGTCCAAATTGTCAACATGATCTTTGCTTTGTAGAGTAAAATTCAAGAATGCTTAGAAGAATATTTCCATGAAAAGATACTGGATGAAGTGCAAATATCAAGGATATTCCACTAATTTTATGGAGTATAGAAGTCAAAACTTTAGACAACTGAGTATAATAAAGAATGGAATGATAAAAGAAATCACCATGCACGCGGTACTTCAGATGACGAGTTATTCCAATGTAATAATAATAACGGAACTAGGTCGAGGCAAAATTTGCCGATGTGGATGTTTCAATGTAATAATAAAGATTTAAAACCGGTCCCGCCAGAAAACGCATGTGAACGATATTCCAATAGAATAATAAAAAATGGAACTGTGTCCCACAGAAAAAGCATTACAGATGATATTCCAAAGAATAATAAAGAATGGAATATTAGAAGAATTTCACCATGTATGCAAAGATTTTGCATAGATAGGTTATTCCAACATAATAATAAAGAATGGAATAATGTAAGAATTTCACCAAGTATAGGTAGCTTCACAGATACTGAGTTATTCCAATAGAATAATAAAGAATGGAATAACAGAAGTTCTCTTCATAAATAAGAAAGAAAGAGTACCCCTTACGAGTACAACAAATAAAATTTCCTACCGTAAAAGAAGAGTATTTCGACTTGTAGGGCGAGGATATACTCGAAGAAAACTTGTACTACGCTCAAAACTTTCTTAAACTCTAAAGAAATACGCTCAAGATTATTGAAGAAGAACTCTCTCTATAGTTTCTCTCTCTAGAGTTTCAGTGAATTCGTAAGAAATAATGAATGAATGGGTTTCTATTTATAGAAGAATGGACTGCATAGTAACTAACTCATGAACGGTCCTGATTGATTTACTTTAATCTAACAGTACATATTTAAAGCAAAATCTTTTAAATAAAATATAATATATTCTATTTATAATCTAATAAAACGAATAACTTTATAAAAGATTTTACTATGCAAATACTATGCAGCACTATATCAAACACTATGCATAATAAAATATAATATATTCTAATTATTGTCTAATAAAATAGATAACTTTATTAAAGTATTATGTTTTATATAAAAAGATTTTACTATACAAAAACACTATGCAGACATTATGTATAATAGAATATAATATATTCTATTTATAGAATTACTTTATAAAAGTATTCTGTTTTATTACATTAATAATACCAATAAAACAAAACTGAGTGACTTATCACATAGACATCAATAATCAATACCGCGTGCTACTATGCAAACCACACGTATTCTCGCACTTTTACTACTGAAAGTAGTTCAACATTATTAATCTGTGAAAACTTCCGCCGTTATTTTTAATAAAATATTTTTTTATCGCTTTTCTCATTCCGACAATAATTAATTCATGGGTCCACCAATGATTGTGCCGTTGCATGAATATTCTTCGATAAAACAAATATTCCCCGACCAATAGAATATAATATGACAACTTGCATACTTTGCAAAATTTATAAATACTACCCACAACTATAACATTATATCAAATCCACACCATAATATTCAAAAAAATATTTCAAAAAAATAAAATCTTTATTCATAAAATCTGGGGTCTCACAAGTTATAGGTAAAATGCGCAAATATTTCAAATAAGCAAGTGGTTATAAAATATTCATTATTGTCGGGGAATATTTGTTTGGTCGTGGAATATTCTTACTGTCAGGGAATATTCATACGACGACGCAGCCTTGTGTGGGCCCCATAACGGAAAGCAATTGGATGAAGAAAATGACAAGTATAAGTTATTTATAAATAACTACGTAGTTATTACCAAGTAATCTTGTTGGAATACCACATGGTTAAAACACAATGTACTGCGTTGTTGCACAAGAAGACACTTTGTATTGCCCCAATTATTGATTCTTACGTAAGAAGGCACTACTCAATAATTGTTATAGTAATTACTGTTCAATATTGTATTTTATTAATTCTATAATTGCTACGTTGATATTTTATATTATTGTTGTTTCAATAATTGTCAGTACACAGTATTTTCCATTATCAAATCAATAATTCATATTATTTGAATAATATTATTAGATAGTATTATTGGCAATGTCTAAAAAGTTCTATCTAAGGAGAGGTTTAGTCACCTAATCATGCGTGCGATGAGAGAAATCCTTATCGAAAGCCCCTCTTTCCTGAGGAACTACCGGTTATTCATATTGTGATTCTGTAATATTATTTGTAAATAATTAATTATTAATTTATATGATAAGAAAAATATTCATTTTATGTGGATATATATAGATGGAGAAAATTTTTAATGTGACAATTGTTGAAAATTGATATTTTGTCTTTCCTAATAAAATAATTCAATTAAATATATTATTATATTATAATAATATAATACTGGTGATATTTTTACAATGAATGTGGAATATATATGTAAATGAGGAGGAAGAGTATTTTTGTTACTAAAAATATTTAAAACATGTTTTTCATGTTTGTGGACCCCAGTTCTTGACTGAAATTTGATTATAGCCTGTAAAATCGTCCATATGTGGATTTCAGTCAATTTCTTTTTGGAATTTAGAAAAACTTAAAACTAAAAAGTTGTAGAGAATTGAATTTCCTAAGAAATGGACATAAGATTAGAATTTTTCTGATAAAAGAGCTATTTATTATGAATTATTGAAGTTCCGGAATAATTAATTTTTGAAGTTTTAAAAATTTTTTAAAAGAAAAACATTTTTTTTAATATTGGTGGGCCCCACATGTGTGGTAAATGAGTTGAAATCAGATTTCTAAGGTGGGTGTGAAAATTTTATAAATATATTAATATTTTATTAAAATTTCTGCTTTGGTGTTCTAAGCATTTTCCTATAAATAGGGTGCTTAGGTTAGAATTAAAAATCACACCAAAAACTAAAGTTTTCTCTCTCTATAATATCAAACGTATTTTTGTGAGTATTTTGGCACTTTGAGTGTTGCTATACGGTACAAGTTCCTTTAGCACTATATCCAGTATTCTAGTCAGAAGTACTGTCTTTTCGAGGTAAGGGATGTTATTTTTTTTATAAATGATATTTTTTCTTTCAATATCATTATCTTTAATATTGGTAAGATTTTTCTCTTGAAATTTTGTCTTTTAGTGTCGTGGTTACTATTCACGATACTCTGACTATTTACTTAATACTGACACTTATTCACGTAAAAAATTAAATTTTTGTTTTTTGTCCAAGATATCTATTATGGATACTAGCTTTGATTGTATACATGTTTTGATCTTCATTTTGAATTTTACTCCACTATGGTTATTTATGAAGCATTTTTGAACTTGGATTGTTTAAAGTACGAATCCTTAATATTTGTTCATTTGTTTCACTAGATTCGTTTTCTTTAAAATATTTTTCATCATCCTCAGTCCTAAATGATGATATAACTGAATATCTTTGGCATGAAGTGCAAAGATGAATGATTTTCTGATGAATATCTTTGGCCCGTAGTGCAAAGATGAACATGTGTTTAGATGAACATGACCAACTGATGAATATATTTGGCCTGTAGTGTAAAGATGAATATTTAATTCCAGCTATATATATTGATTGATGTTACAGGGATAAAATATTGACGATGAACTTTTAAATTCATATATAGAAGATAGTAGATTTCATTCTCTACTTAACTCTTCTAATGAATTATTATTTCCGCTGCGAATATTGATTTAAAACTGGTTGTCTATTGTATTCTATTAGATTTTTCCTTGTTGAGGACTAACGATAATTTGTTCTATATTATCTTAGTCATAATTTTCTTTACTGGGCTAGGTGAGCTCACCCTTTTCCTTTTTGTTCCATTTTTCTTCTTAGGAGGCGAGAATGTAACGAGTACTAGTTGGAGTGTGGAATGATGGTTCTAGAAGTTGTTTTAGTAGTCCTCACTATTTTGTAAAATAATGTATCAATAATTGTAATGAGGACTTATTTGAGTGTGGATATTGTCTAGATGACAATATTTGTATTTAAACTCACAGTTTATGTATTGTCGTATTTTGCACGATAATTGTATTAATAAAGTTGTAGTTGTTTCTATACCATGTATTTGGCGATTCAGAATGGGTGTTGTATACCTATTTTGGGGGCGTCACAGCGGTTACATACTTTGCTCTTGTATTTTACAATTTTCAAATCAACTTGTGATTACCAAATTTTAGGGTTTTAATTAACAGTTATATTTTACCTTCAATCAACTTACTTCTTTTTTGTTTGAAACATTCATTCGACATTAATACAATTCATGGAGATCGTTTACGTATTTCCCATTCATAATTCCATTACCTTGAATTAATATTTGTTTGTTGAACTTAAGGTTTTAATCTTCCTTTAGGATATTATTTTATGTCTAATTAAAGTTTCATAATCATTCCCTAGCTTTTGTGTTTTAAAAAGCTCTTCACTATCAAATTCACAAAGACTTACAAGGCAAAAGGCCATGCGACTCGTGACCTAGTGTTAAAGTTTGTATTGGCGCCAAGATATCGACAATAGGTTTTCTCCGAATTGGTGTCATGGGCCCCATTTCCTTCTTTAAGCAACATCAAGGCAAAGCCGTAATCCTTGAAATTTTTTCTAAGTGTAAAATCTTTTCAAGCCGTTTACTTCCCGAACTCGTAACTTGATCATTTTAACTCGAAACGAGTCCGTTCAAAAGTAATTTTATTAATTATCTTACATACTTTAAATTTCCCCGGACATAATAATTTTCTGATTCCATTAATGAGGAGTTCACTTAATTAAATTTTCATTATTCGTTCGTTTTACGTTCTTGAGTGTTCTTCGCTCGTTCGTCCGTAATTCGGCCATACGATGTCCAAATTTGTCTATTTTTGAGTATATAACTTTTAAACTTCATTTTCTTCAATATGCTAATGAAACCCTTAGTTTTTAGTTTTGTTATTAATATTCCATTTTTATTCAGAAATCCTAGTTAAATATTATTTCAACAGTTAACGTCTTTTATTAGAAATTTTTCCATAACTTCGTTATCGCGTATTTTTTACTCCGTTCGAAGTGGAACAATTCCATCATTTATTCATCTATCATCCTAACTAAGCATATAGCATCTAACTTATATGCAATGCTTTTAAACTTTTCCATCAACAACAAGCTCTAAATTTTCATGCTTTTCTTCATTAAGTTCTTAATCATTCGTTATGATTTCACTTATTAGGCATTCATTAGTGATTTTAGTCCACTAATATCCATCCTTATTCCTTCGAATAATACATACATCTTCAAAATCAATTCTCTAACAAAATTACTAAAGAAGAAGATGATGATAAATGGTTTAAAGGTTTATACCTCTAGAAGTTCTTCTTGATCTTGACTTAAAGGGTTGATTGGCTAGCTTCTTCTTCCATTTTTCTTGAAATCTCTCTCTTTCTCAATATATGATGATGAATTTAGTAAACAAAAAAAATGAAGACTAAGGCTTTGTATATATAGAATTTCAAGAGTGAGGGTAGTTTGGTCATTTGGATTACTTTCCACCAGTTTACAAGTTGGTCACTTAGGTTATGGTCCCTTATTGTCAAAACACCCAAGTTTCCATTCTTACATACTACCCCCTCATCATTTACCATCCATTTTCATGCAACCATTCAAAGGTTACTATACCCATCTCATTTCTCCACCTCATCTTCAAATATCCCACCAAGCTTCTCTTGCAAGCTTGGTGGCCGGGTCCCACCCTCTTGGGTGACCTATATGGGTTACCCCATCTCTTTTTACCCAACCACTTGATTAATGGTTCAACCCGTGGGTTTAGTTCCTTGTTTGGGATTAGCTTTAATTCAATTCGGGCCAAACGATGGGCTTGAATTAACATTTCTTTGGGCCTTGATTTAATTAATCATTATTTCATCTTCTTATTTCATTTGAGCTTGGAAAAGTCCAAGTCCATTAATCAAATAGTCAACCTTGATTTTATTTAACCAAGACTTTGACTTTGCGTATTCTTACCGTATAATTCTCGAATTCTTTTCGTATAATAGTTCATATAATATGCGTATTATACATTGTATTATTCTTCATATTATACTTGTATGATACATTGTATTATACTTGTATTCCTTTCGTATAATAATCCTTCTTATTATATTTAATCATTTCTTTCTTTAAAATTCACTTTCCCAAACTTTCTCGATTTGAGTACGCATGCGAAAAACTACGTTTGCCATAACTGAATTATTATTGAACAATCCATCTTATTTAATTCTAGTATACAACCAGAATCCTACAGTCATACACTCATCCTAGGTCAGAAAATGACCTTCCAACTCCTTACTCAGAAATAATAAACACATTTCTTATTTTATCCAATCTAATCAAATAAAAATTAATTTACAAAAAAAGCTCGATTTTCTAGGGCATTACATCACTCATCGCAGCTCGACTTCATCGCGATCTTCTTTGGACTCGATCGCGACTTCTTTACGACTCCATCGCAGGATTCGCAGCCTCGGTGTAGCTCAAGTGCTCAACCACCAGCACATACAACCATCGAAACCATCGGCGAGTCCAACTTTCTCTCATACACAGATTTTTCTTCTTCTTTCTTTACTTTTCTTTTCTTGTTACTTCGTTGTTTCTTCTCAGTTTCTCTCCTTCACTTTTTTTTTTTTGTTTTAGAATGTTTGAATAAATGTAGTCATGTATGGTTATATGTTTCACCACTCTCTACTTTACCTCTCACGTATACTTCTTTGTTTTTAATTTTCTATGCATATATGTATGACATGTGTGACACCCCTAAATTCAAGTACTTAAATCCCACAGATCTGGTGCTCACGATCCATCACAATCACATATTCTTAAGCATGATCTGATTCAGGCTCATACTCAGGGCCTACCACTGTAACTAATGGGGATGGCTCCCTCGATACTAACTGCTCCTAGACTGTATGAATGTCTCGCAGCTCCTCCTCCTAGCCTGGCTGTGTTCTCCTATATCAGTCATCCTGACACCAAAATTTTTTAAGTTTTAATTACTACTAGCAAGCACATAAGTTTATTAACAAGTAGGCACATAAATCATTTTATTATTTATCTTCAATGAATTTCCTTAATTCATTCCTTAGAACTCGATACTAGTTTTATCACCACTATATTTTCGATTTCCTATAGGATATAGCCTAAGGTTTCCCCACCTAAGGTTTATAACCTAGAACTTTGATACCAACTTGTGACACCCCCAAATCTGGGTACTTAAATCCCATAGATCTGGTGCTCACGATCTATCACAATAACATCTAAACAACCTATAATATAGGAAATAAACTTCTTAAATAATAATCCTTATAAAAGGTTACATATTCAAACAAAATCCCAGGTCATGTAACCTTAATTTATTTCATCTTAACATCAGAAAAATAACATAACATAAATAAGTTCATTACATAAGCTTCTTAAATAAAAGATAAGCTAAACATCATCATATACTTATGCATCTTGCCCTTGCCCTTGCTCGTAGACGGATCCTCAGGCTTTTCGACCTTAGCTAAAATGTTTTATGTAAGAGTGAGCAAAACAATTTTCCCACAAATAGAACAATATACAATAACAGTATATGAATGAACAAACGAATAAGTTTTAACCGAATAATATGTTCTTTACTGGAAACAATCAACTTTAAATCAAGAACTGAGAGTTCAATGGAATAATTGACTTTTAAATAAATCTTAGATATCAAGATCAAAGATATATATTAAGGGTCACAAGACCACAAACTATGTCCTAGGTTATCAAGTATTTCTACCATAACCTTTAACAGTCAACAAACTATGGACCATCCATCTCGTACTCCAGGTGATCAACCTTTTGTACTATGTATTGTGCACAAACATATCATCACTATTGCGTAGCTCGAAATTATAGTTTTCGATAACATATACCCCTAATATAGGGTTGTTCATCTCAGCTTTAACATTAGGATCCGCACCAAAGACAAGTTGGTTTGGATTAATTTCAAAAGAATTTTAAGTCTTTAGAACACTCATCAACTATGGACTAGTCGAATCAAAAAGGGTTCGATACCCGCTTAAGAGTTTGATAACAACATAATCTTGTATAATGGTACATAAGCAATGATAGAGTAACAATGATTCATAATCGAATAAACATTATCTATTGAAGTACTGCTTTCGGAAAGAATTAGACAACTTATTTAAGAATCATAGACATTGAACAAACTAATAAATCTCGCTGAATATTTAAGTAGTAAAGGTTAGGAAACTTGCCTTGCACATTCATTACAAACTTAGAATTCATGCTCTTCAAATATCCTACATAGATCATTAAGATCACAATACTAATTAGTCATATTAAAACTAACCTTATTGGTTTAGTTCCCACTTTAGTTAACTTTATTAACTTAGTTCAAGATCTGAATATCAAAGTTATTCATACATCATGAATCTAAACTCTCTATTAAGATATAATACAAGACATGGTGTTTAAATGACATCTCCATTTCTCACAAACATTAAATTAAAGACTTTCATAAATTCTTAGTTCATAACTTATAGTATCATATTTGTGATTACAATCTGGCATTATGTCTTATTACATGATTTAGGCTTCACTACAGTCATTATAATATATTAAATTAATGTCAGCCCAGCTGTACACTTAACAGTTCATTACTAGGTATGTTCTGATCCTGGCACGGCTTCGCCACTTTTATATTGGGCACCAGCGCGGCCACACGCTCGACTCCAGAACAAGTTTTTTTTTTCAGTTCGTGAAACTGACTCTGCTTCATTAAATACCCATATCTTTTTCATCTAAGGTCTAAATTAGCCAATTTCAGATGTTATAAACTCCTTAAACACAACATAACACATTTACAGAACTATTTCAACATCTCAAAAACTTTCAACAACCAAATTAAAGATTTAATTTTTCATGTTCGTGCTAGTTTTTGCTATTTTTGACATATTCTACGAAATCATACACCACGAATTCGTTTTACAACAATTTTGATTTATTCAAGTTACATTATTTTCATATTTCAGAGTATTAGAGTAATCAACTATCAATTTACAACATAAAACATAGATTCACAACCAATTTTGTCTCTAAAACAGTCCATAATATACATAATAAAACTAGAAGTCTAATTTTTCTTCTTTTATATAGAAATTCAAATTTGATTACTTCAATATCAGATATAGATGATTCTTAACAGATCATACACACCCAAAAACACATATATCCAACTTCTCATCAAATCAATCCACCAAAATATTTTCTACAGTTAAGAACTTAAGAAAATATAGACTAATAAATTTTACAATTCTTTTCCTTACCTTTTGAATCTTCTTTAGCTTAGCTAGATGATATGGAAAGCTTGAACAATCATCTTCACTTCTTTGGTTTCTCAGAGTTCCTCTCTAATTTCATAGAGAACTCACTCTATCAATTTCTCTCTTTTTCTCAGCCTTTGCAAAAATAAGCGTATAGAATAACTGAAGAATGGGTTTAACGTGCTTTTCAATTGGGTTATCAGTTACTAGCAAATAAGAGGTCTCTGCAGTTAAAAAAATACAAAGGGTCTAGGCCTTGTTTAGGAGAACCCAATTAAACTCCCTTAATTTAAATTCATTTTATTTGATTATTTCTCTATTATATGATACATATGTCGCACTTAATTATTATTGCTAAACTATTTAGCCACGTTCTTTCAAAAATACTGATAATTACATTCCCAAATTATTTATCCATTAAACCAATTTTGATATTTTAAATTGATTAAATTAAGTTTATTAAGAAATTAAATTAAACCTTATCAATTTTAATTATAATTTTTAGTTAGCCATTTACTAGCCCTCTAATTTAATTATTTAATTAAATTAGAATATTTCCATCACATTAGCGTAATAAAATACGCACCAAATATAAAATCATCTCACATATATTTAATCAACATAATCACACTTAAATAAATTATTCCATAAATTATTTCCACTCGTTACATTCTTCCCTCCTTATGAGAATTCTGTCCCCAGAATCACGACACAATTAATACATTCGCTACATTTTTCCTTCCTTATAAGGATTCTATCCCCAGAATCGCAATACAAGGATTAAACAAATAGTTAAGGATAGTTCTTCATCATTTTATCTTCGGGTTCCCACGTAGCTTTTTCAACATTGTGGTTCCTCCAAATTACCCTACAGAAGGTATTACTTTATTTCTAAGGACTTGCTCTTTCATGTCCACTATTTGAACTGGAACTTCCTCATATGATAGATCTTTCTCAACTTGCAAGGGTATAACATGCTTATAATCTGGTTTGTATGGTAGTAGCACTGAAATAAGAAACACATTATGAATGTGCTCTAACTCTGGAGGTAAAGCTACCTCATAATCCACATCACCTACCCTTCTTAACACCTCAAAAGGTCCAATGAACCTCAGATTCAGCTTTCCCTTTTTACGAAATCTTATTTCCCCTTCCAAGGAGATACTTTTAAGAAAACAAAACTTCCTACCTCAAACTCTTCCTTCTACCGATGTTGATCTGCATACTTCTTTGGTCTGTTTGAGCATCTAGCAATCTTGCTCTTATCACCTTAACAATTTTCGCAGTCTACTACACCAATTCGGATCCTAGCAGTTGACGTTCACCGACTTCATCCCAACATAGTGGAGTCATGCACTTTTGACCGTACAATGCTTTGTAAGGCAGCATACCAATACTTGCGTGATAACTATTTTTATAGGCAGACTCGACTAGAGGTAGATGGTCATCCCAATTCATTTTAAATCCATGACACAAGCTCTTAACATATCTTCTAACGTCTGGATTGTTCTTTAGATTTGCCCATCGGTTTGAGGATGGTATATTGTGCTCATTCTCAACCGCGTTCCCATATGTTCTTGCAAACTCTTCTAAAAATTCAATGTGAAACACAGATCTCGATCCGACACGATTGATACTGGAACACCGTGCCGTGAAAAAATCACTATGACATATAACTTCGCCAACTGATCTAAATTAAACCTAATTTTGATCGACAAGAAATGTGTTGATTTTGTTAGTCGATCCATGATAACTCATATTGCATCATAACCTTTCTGAGTAGTTGGAAGACCTACCACGAAATCTATAGTAATATGCTCCCATTTCCATTCTGGTATTTCCATTGGTTGCAACAAACCACATGGCCTTTGATGTTTTGCTTTGACTTTCTGACATGTCAAGCACTTTGCAACACACTTAGCAACCTCTCTCTTCATATTCAACCACCAAAAATATTGCCAAAGGTCTTGGTACATTTTCGTGCACCCTAGGTGAATCGAATATCTCAAACTATGAGCCTCATGCAAAATTTCATCTCTGACTTTCGGTATTGGCGAAACCCAGATTCTTCCTTCAAATCTCAATAACCCTTCGGTATCAATCTTGAATTGGACATCCTCCACTTCTGTAACAATCCAGAATTTTAAATTGTAATTTTTAAACATTTATTGAATTATATAAATAGTTAATGGATGTGTTTATGGTTGAATAAATATTTGTTTAATTTGATTTGATTTGATTTGGTTAATTATTTGTTAAATAAATAATTAATGAGTTAAGGAAATTAATTATTATGAGATAGTATTCAATTTAATTTAATAATTAAGTTAGAGAGTTATAATGATTAAATGAATTATTATAATGATATTTTAATTTGATTTTTGTAATTAAAATGATGTGTTAAATTATTAAAGAAAATTATAATTTATAAAGAAAATTATAATTTTGTTATATTTTTTATGTAGTAAATTTATTCAATAAATTGTTATTAAAATTAATTAAATTAAGTATGAAAACTTAATTAAATAAAGTGTGACCATAAACTATAATATAAAGGAGTTATTAAAATAAATTAAAGGAGTTTAATTTAGTTTTGCCAATCAAAACTTAACTATATTAAGTCTTTATTTTTTAAAGAGTTTTGCCAAACGGAGCCTTATGGCTTTTAGATTTTTGAATTTTGAATTATAATAATATAAATAAAATATAAATAGTATATATATTAATTTTAGTAATTGACAACTTATTAGTATATTAATTATAATGTCGATTTTTAAAACGTTTGAAAACAGTGTGTTAGCTTTGTTTTATTTTACGTCAATTGTATGTGGTCTAAGACTGAGCCTAAGAAGAAAGAAAAGAAAAGAGTTTTCAGAGGTTTGAGAGAGACTAGAGAGTGTTTGAGAGAAAAGGCTGAGTATTCCAAAGCAATTTTCTGAGTTTATCAAAGTTTTTTATCGAGCAAGAAAAGGTATGTTACATAATCTTAACATATATGTTTTACGGCATAGTTTTCTTGAGTTCACTATGGTATAAAGTCTATATACAATTTTTTGAAATCCATATTTTTATAAAGTGGTTATGAGATTTTGCGTATAGTATGATGGTGATAGTATAACTAGCATATATATATATATATGTATATATATGTGATTGTATGCTAAATTATGTATGCAAGAAAGAAATTGGTTTTTACAAAGGAATATATGTATGAACATGGTTTGAATATAGGTATGAATATATATATATATATATATATATATATATATATATATATATATATATATATATGATTGTATGCTAATTGTAAAATTGAACTGTGAATATTTTAATTAGTTTGTTAAGAAATACAGAGAACGTAGTTCAAAGGAATCAATTTGATGTATAATTGTGGTTACCGTGTTCACTGTGTCAAGCAATATCAAACATTGGGTTTTGGTTTTAAAATATGCCATTCAAGGATTTAATCTTTAAAAAAAAATTGTTGTTTAGCTGTTTTAAATTTGTATATGTATGCTTGGTAATGTTTATGTGTAATTCACATAAGTTATATGTGGCAATTTAGCTACTAAATAGACATAATTTAGCTTTGTTCGGTTCTTCGTGTTGGGTTCTATAAGCTCAGAGCCTCAAATACCAAAATTGCCGCCTTCACTTCTGAGACTTCACGCTTAGTGCCAAAGTCGAGTTAAGCCCCGACTTTCAAATATGCAAATACTTGGTGTGACAACCCGAGAATTTAGAAAATTTTAAAAATTTGAATTTTATTTATTTAAGGTCAAATAATGTACATATATATGAAAAATTAGTGTATGCGTTTGACGTTTTTGAGATGGAATTTTGTGGATTTCAAAATTCTGTGAAGGAATTAGGTGAATTATTCAGGATTAAGTCTATACGTGAATATGTTATGTGAATATGGTTATTTATGTGTACAGTATGTGGTTAAGGGTTAAGGGTTGACCAGATAAATTTTATCAGTGTCAAACCCTAAGTATATATTAGGAACGTCAGCGTTCAGTTAGAAAATCCTAATGTCTAATAAAAAAACCCTAGAAATTGGTTCTGGAAACCCTAATTTTTGTTTCGGGGATTTAAAACCCTAATTCGGACATTATAATCCTAATTTGGGAATTTAAATGTAATATATAAGGTTTATATTTTTAATTGCAACCTAATCAGGGAAAACCCTAATGATTAATTAGATTTTCTAATAATTTAGAAAACCCTAATTTTACGGTTTGAAACACTAATTGTTCCGTTTGAAACCCTAATAGACCGAATTGCTAAATTAACAATTTTAATTAGGAATTATTTAATCCTAATTGTCAATAATGATTTATAATTGGGAAATTAGAATATAATTTGAAAATCCTAATTATAATTACAGATATTAATTTTGATTTAGAAAACCTAAATTTGAAAATATCAAAAAATTAATTTTTGAGAATCTTAGGTTTTAACCCTAATGGTCAAACCCTAATGGTCAAACCCTAAGGGTTGTAGCTAATGTCTAGAATGCCCTTGAAACTTTAAGTGAAATTACCAAAATACCCTTTTTGTCCCATTAGTGCATTATTGGTGAATTATTTGTGCATTATTGCTAGCCATCTCCGCAAAATCCGGCCAATCACCCTAGATTTGTACTTATGAGCTCTATAATTGATGAAAGAATCGGATCAAGCAACATTATATCACATTACATATTGATTAAGAGAGAGAAAAGTGTACCAAAGTTGCTCATTTTTCTCTCTTGCTCTCACCAATTTTTTTTCTCTCAAACCCACGAATTCTTATATCATTTCAGTCTCTAAAATCAGCCCCACAATTATCAAGAACAGAATCAAAGAAGTCAGAATCAAAAATCAATGCTCAAAAAGTGGTAAAAACCCTAACTTAGAAATCATTTGATCTGATATTATTTGTTGTAATTGATTGGTTAAAGTGGTGTATTATGATGCTATTGAGTGATCTGGGTTGTAATAACATGGATCCATAACATCAAGGTACACAAAAATGAAGTTTTAGAATTTCTGGAAAGATTTTGAAAAGTTGTCTGATGTACCATATGCCGGACCTCATGTAATTGCGTGTGTGTTAGATGTTTTGTGTGTTTTATGTTTTGTATCCGTTCTATGACATGTGGTCTTTATTCGCAACTTGAATAATAGTCGATCTTGCACATATTGCAAGTTATTAAAGGTCAAAGTGCATTGACCAGAACACGATTTCTGGAATTTCGGGCAAACCCGTAAACCCAGATTCGACAACGTTTTTCGGACCTTAGATCTTGCAGTTGTTTGATCGGTAAGCCATGTTGTTGTATTTATGTTGTTTTCATCATATGGACTACATATAGAAGCTTTTATATCACTCAAATGAGTAGAAGAATCAAAGATATACCAGTCAAACATCGTTGACCACCGAAGATCTTCAAGAAATCTGAAAACCCAGTTTCTTAAGAACATGATTTTGTCGAACTTTGACCATCTTTAATCGCTTTCGAAGGTTATGTGCTTAGGTTGTTTTGATGCATTATACTTATGCTGTTGTCATTTTTCCTTCACGATTCAATCACTAGATCACATAAATCGAACACGGGATCAAACTACAAGTATTCAAAGTAGCACCTTTGTAATCTTGTTTGAATTTCTGGAAAACCCAAAAATTCGAACGATCCGACAGAGTTTCGTAGATGCTCGATGTTGCGGGTTGTTCAAGTTTTGACCTTGGAATTTGTTTAGGGTTGTAACCTTACATTAGTACTACAACATTATAACATTATACAAATCGTAACACATCAAGAACAACTGCTTTTAATCACGGTCAAACCAAGCTCCTCGGTCGGCTGAAGGTTTTCCGAAATTGGCCAAGAACACCTATAGCGACGGTTACTGTCGCTATAGGGCCCTTTAGCGACATTTATTTTCTAAATTGAATTAATTAATTAAATAAATAGATAAAATGGTTTTAATTATTAAAATACATAATAAATTATGAAAATTATTTTAAAGTCCAAAAAATAGTTTTTAATTATTTTGATTATATTTTAAAAATATTTAGTATTTTTGGAATATAAAAGGTATTTATTTATTTAATTATAATATTAAATAAATTATTTAAAATAGTTTTAATTCATGAAAAATCATAAAAATTATATTATGATGTTAGAAAATATTTGAAGTTATAAAATATAACTTTTGATATTTTGGCATGAAAATATTAATATTTTATTATTAATATCAATTATCGGATAATGATTTTAATTGTTTAAAAATCATATAAATGTGATTTTAAGGTATTAAAAATACTTTGATATATTATAAATATATTATTATATTATGTTATGATTTTCATTAATATTTAATGATAAATATATATTAATGATTAAGAAATTATGTGATATTTAATTTATTTAAATGCGTTATAAATGATTGGAAAATCATGATAAATGATATTAATTATCTGAAAATTATTGCAAGTCTATGAAAATTGTTTTGACTGATAAGAAAATTATCTGTGATATTGTTAAGTGTTTAAGTAGAGTTTAATTAAACTTAAACTCGTCAATCATCCGATTAGACCGTCGAGATGATAGAATTGTACCGGTTTCAACTCGGACTGCAATAGTTTGACTTGATGCTATGTCTTATGTGTATAATAGACTGATAGGATTATGTGGTAATGTGTTTAGGTTATTTTATACTGTGATGATATTATTCTAATATTGGAGATTTATATTATTAATATTAGGTGAAGCTTATTATATTGCGTTATGGTAATCAACGGTTCAGGCAAGTTTCCTTTTACTTAACTCTATTAAGAGTGGTTTCATTCGGTTATGCTTATGGTTAATCATTTCTGATTGCCATGTTGAATTGTACTCTGTACATATTACATGTATAAGTCAGGTATGAAAGGCTGATCACCTTCATTACCCGTTGGTCCAGATATAATTGTTCTTGTTCAATACTTGTTCAGTCAAAATTTTGTTCATGCTAATTCACAAATACATTGTGAAGGATAGCCAACTTATTATTCAGACTCTTTCAATCATGATATATCTTTAAATTGTTTTAAAACTTGCTGGGCAACTTTCATGCTCACCCTTGCTATATCATGATAAACATTGCAGATAAGCCGAATGCATTCGGATATAGGAAAAGGATAATGCTAAGTTCACATTGGGATAGAATGTGCATCTAATTTGTAAAAGTAGTTTTGATTAGTATTGTTATGTGTTAGATAGTTTATGATTTGTGTATAAGTTAAGGTTATTCGATTTTGGGAATAGTGTAAAAGTGTAATCAGATAAACAATCTATGTTTATATCTTCCGCAACAGTTATAGAAATAGTGTACCGAATCCGCGGTGATTTCGAACCCGGATTTGGGGTCTACAAATGGCCCATGGCACGGGCTTGCATACCATCATCATCAGCGTCATGATCTTTGCCACAAGACAAAACGATTAAGTAGTAGCATCGTTATTAATATGAATGGCCAGAAATGAGTTTTCTTTTACTCAAAGTCTGTAATGGTTGATGTAATGAAATACTATGATTGTTAAAAATATAATTTTGTTATTGTGGTATTATAGTGCTAAGAATGAGCATATAAATAACACTTAACGAGTTTTGTTATTATTTTAATTGATATAACTTGATTATATGATTAAGAATCAAGCCATACATGAATTAGGTACTTATTGGTATATAGAGTATCTATAGTGACTAATTGTATCCTAATGATATGTGATTAGGATATTGTGAATCAAACTATTACGGTTTAGCTTACACGCAAGACAAGTTTCTTACTCTACCTTGATTATAATTATGCAAGTTTACTTACCCTATCTTGATTATATTGAGCAAGTTATTCTTGTTTTTAACTCGTTTCATTGAGCAAGTTTTCTAAACCTTACCTTTTGATATTGAGCAAGTTTCTCTAATCTTTAACTTGTTATTTGGCATGCAAGTTCTACATTCTGATATACTAGTTATGAACAAGTTTTATCGTCCAATTTATTATTGTTATGCATGCTCAGTACCCAATTCTAAATAACCTTAGCATAATATTGTTCAAGCAAGGTATGTTATGTTATTCAATGCTTATGCTCTTAGATTATTCCTAAAGCATGATCTTAGTATACAATGTTAATTCACTTATGGTTTATTCTATAACATAATGTTATTACCTTTTTATTCAACTAATCCTTAGTTGATGTTCGTTAAACCTAAATTACCTTGAAACTTATCCCAACCAAACTTATTTTGGTGCAGACTTGTATTCTAAATGCTGAGATGAACAACCCTATTATTAGGGGATAATTTACCCATAGCGTTGAAATGTTTGTGCACAATACATTGTACGAAGGGCTGATCACCCTAAGTACGAGGAGTCCCTATAGTCTTATGACTATTAAAGTTTAAGTTGAAAGATTACATATAACTATGGACATAGTTCGTGGTCTTATGACCCTTAGATAAATATTTCATGATTTTGATTATCATTAATAGAGCATATTGTTCAGTTCAATTGAGCCTATTATTTGGCATTTGTTGTAAAGTTTTCATTTATTGTCATTTCAAGTGAGCTTTGTTTGCTCACTCTTGCTTATATAAATATTACAGCTAAAGTTGAGAAGGTTGATGTACCTAGCACCAGTAAAGGGAAAGGAAAGATGAACACGTATTGAAGACTTGTAATCATGTTGACATTTTGTTGTCAGACTTTAGTTTTATTAATGTAACGAAGTTATTTAATTTTTCGCATATGAATGTTTGTATTTAAAGGTTAGATAACCTGGAAGATTTTTATTAATGTAATCCTTTAATGGGAAGGTTTATTGATCAATTTTATTATGATTGGATAGTTAGACATGAATGTTTTTATTAAGTGAACACCAAACCTTGAGGGAAAAAGCCTTAGTAAGTAACCTTTGAAAAGATAGTGGTGATAAACTCTTATCGAGTTTTAAGGGAAAAGTAATAAAACACTTACGTGCTTATGTGATTACAACTGATGTGCTTGTGAGTGTCGAGTAATAATGATTAGTAATTAAAACTTAAAAATTTTGTTGTCAGGATGGCTAATGTAGGAGAATCCAATTAGGCTATGGAGGAAAGACCTCAGATGCCTAGAGAGGAGGAGCCTCGTGACATTCAGGTGGTTTGGGAACAACTACTTCCACGGGAGTCATTTCCGTTGGTCATAGTGGTTGTGCAGGAGGGTTTATTTGATGAGGATGATGATGTAGAAATGGATGAGGAGGATCCCGTTGAGTTGCCACAGTCGAATGAGGATGACGAGGACGAGGAGGAAGAGATTCCACTGAACTCGATCACTGTTCGTATATACGACGAAGTATACGAACGCAATATGGAACTGCAGGATACCGTCGAGGAGTTAGAAGAGATAATAGCTGAACAACAGACCTCGATGGCACAGAAGGACGACGAGATCTAAGATCGAGAGGAACGTCTGAATAATGTCGAAGAGAAGCTGGTCCACACTGAAGAAGAGAATGAACAAATGACAGCGGAGATTGCAGAGCTGAAGATCAAGTTGAAGGAAGAATCTACTAAGAGGGCAAGAGCCGAAGACGCGTACGAGGAAGATTATCAACGAGATGGGATAACGAAGAGAGACGCACAAACAAAGAGGATGAAGATGGAGGAGATGAATAACGTATTCAACACCGTGATTAATCGAGCTCAAGATCGGGTCATGGGTTATCCGATTCAGTTCGAGACATTGCCGCCGTACATATTAGATCGCCGAACAATGTTCCATATCATGTAGGAAGAGCGTCGTAAGGCTACGCATCATCTTAGTAGGACATCGTAGAGAATGTACTTGATATGCGATTAATAAAATGTTAAATAATATGTAAATTCCTAGTGATATGTAATCGATGGGATATGATGTTGATGTTGTCCTGAGACTTTAGTAGTTCAAGAAAGTAATGTAAATAACAGTGATGCTATTGTTCTTATGTTTCAAAAAGATTATGAATGAATAAAAGTTATTATTTTATTTTATTGAAAGTGTTATGTGTTATGTGATGATTTCTTTTATGGGGTTCATGTTAAGTAGAAAATACTTAAAAGGAGTTAAGTAATAATCTAATGAGTATATTTTAACAAAAAATGCCTCCAAGACATCAACCCTGACAAAGAACCACTGAGGGAACTACCAATAACGACAATGTTGAGGCTAACCCTGTTCAGCAGCTAGTGACGTTACTGACGGGTGCATTGCAAAATCAACCGCAGAATCAAGCTACAACTTTTAAGGATTTCAAGGCGGTTGGACCACCAGAATTTAGTGGATCCATGAATCCAGTTGAGGCACAGACCTGGATCATGGAGATAGAGAAAGTGTTCGATGTTGCGAGAGTAGGGGAGAATCAGAAGACTATTTTTGCAACATTCATGTTGAAAGCAGAGGCTAGTTATTGGTGGTAGGCCAATAAAACTCGAGGAGGACAAGGGGTTATGACTTGGGATAGGTTTAAGGAGATATTCTTTGAGACTTATTTCCCAGAGAGTTCGAAGAATCAGATGGAGGTGCGCTTTTTAGAATCAAGTAGGGATCAATAATGATGTATCGGAATATCCGCAAAAATTTACTTGAGTTAATGAGGTTTGCGCTATTAAGTTAGCACAGATGAATGCAAGGCTAAGAGGTTTGATCGGGGATTGAAACCTTGATTGTATAGTAGGGTCTCCCTATTCCAGCTGAAGACATTTACAACGGTAATGGAGAAGGCAATTCTCACTAAAGGTGGAGGCGAGGCAGTAACAAAGTTTAGTTAAGAACAGAAAAAGAAGAAGAATGAAGTGGAGGTTAAGAATGGTGGTGGTGGTAGTGGAAATGGTAATAATAACCTGAAGAGAAAATGGAATGGAAATGTGGATGCTGGAAATCAATATTGTAACCAGCAGAATAAGAAGTTTGAAGCATGTGCTACCTGCGGGAAGTTTCACAAGGGTATATGATTAATGGGGAAACGTGTATGCTTTAACTGTGGCCAGGAGGGTCACATCGCCCCAAATTGCAATAAACCTAAGAAGAACGTTTGCTTCACGTGCTGGTCCAAAGATCACTTTGCTCGTGAGTGCCCTAAAAAGAAAGCCGGGGAGACAACATGAAATAAGGGAGGTAGTAGTGGAGGTACATGGACCATTGTTGGACCAACGATATCAAATAAACCCACAACCAGAACCTTCAACATGACTGTGCAAGATGCTGTGCAATCAAAGGATGTTGTGTCAGGTATTATCCCAATCAATGATATAGATGCTTATGTATAATTTGATTCGGGTTCTACTTGCTCGTTTATATCTGATGAATTTGCTAAGAGGTTAGGATTGCCTACTGAAGAATTGAATTTCCCTTTAAAAATAGAAATTGTGAATAAGGAAATGATTCCTGTTAGGTTCGTATACAGGAATTGTAGGGTGAATATTAATGGAAATGTCATGGTGGTAGATTTAATTCCGATAAAACTTGGAGAGTTTGATGTTATTTTGGGAATGGATTGGCTGTTTAATTATGGAGCGATAATTGATTGCCAAAAGAAATGTGTAAACCGTATGACTCCGTCAAAGGTAGTTTTCTATGGTAGCAAATCGCCTAGACATGCGAGATGTCTGATGATTATGCAGGCCAAGAAGTTGTTGAGTCAAGGTTATGTGGGTTATTTAGCTTACATAGTTGATACTCAGAAGAAGGGTGTAAAACTGGAAGAGATACTAGTGGTTAGGGAGTTTGTAGATGTGTTTCCAGAGGATTTGCCAGGACTTCTGCCTGATAGAGAGATTGAGTTCGTGATCGACATAGCTCCACAATTATTCAATTGAAATGCCTCTTCCAAAGGTGCTCCAACGCATTCTTGAAATGCCTCAAAAGAATGACTATGTCTTATATATTCCAAAATAATATTACCATACCCTGTGTTCTTTATAACCGTTACATTTGTTCTTGTCATAATATCAAATATTATCATTACAAACCTATACTATTACATAGGTAATCTACAAGTTCGCCTTAGCCTTCACTTTATCCTTGTTGAATCCTTTGGTCCGTTCGGTCTAAGCTGCATTCATATAGTTCAAGCAAGAGTGAGCATAACAAGCTCAGCAAGTAGAACAATTTCTTTTAAACGACATGCTTGAAACATAGGAATAGTATATCTTCAGTAACTGGATAATAGTTATGAAGTACTATCAATAATTCAAAAGAGCACTTCTTTTCCTTCAAAACGTTTTACAATAACAATATTCAGTAAAACATCAATTCTGGTCCAAGACCATGAGCATTTCATAATTTCTTTGAAAAGGACAACCCGACACTAAGTCCGTAAGTCCGGCATATCTTACGAGCACTTCTGGGGGATCAGCCCATAGTACTCTATGTTGATCAACACTACATCCATTAAACGTATGTACGTTTAAGTTTTGGCAACCTCGCGTGCCCATCGAATAATCGATGAAAAATACATTTGTTTATTCATAACCAAGCTTACCTTGAATCCGTACCAAATAATTGGCGTGGGATAAATAAGTAGCAATTCTATATTGAAAGACTTATAAATAAATCAATCAACTCTTCAAGATTAGTCTAGCCGAGGTAAAACTGGCATCGACCTTTTAGTAAAACATTTCATGCATCTCATAACATGAATTACAGAAAACTTAGCTAACACGAAGGTTAGACAAACGTTTAAGAAAAACTTGCCTTCAGCATCTGCTACAGTATAATAACTTTTCCTTTGAGTCTTTACAGTCTCTACAATACATAACCACATAACATACCACATTAGGTCATGAATGAACATACATGATTCCTAATGAATCTTACCCTTCATCTCAATCTAAATCCTGACTTAGATTGTTATTATTGGTTCCGACTTCACCGTCGTTCTTTACATTATTCTTACCAACTTCTTTCCCTTAATCGGAATCGCTTCATTAGTACAACTCGCTTTGAGTTAATCATCCTCCTCTCACGACTTATTAACGTTATAACATCACTAACCGAGACTCGATCGTTATTGGTCACGTACTTTTATTGCTTACCATCCACGCTTCTCATTCGATTATCTTATATTCAACCTTTAATCATCATACATTAAGTGTCTAATAATGCTATAATAATGTTATATTAACACCTTAGTTCATTACTAATGTGTTATCTTTCCTTCTATACTTGTAAACATTCATCACATCATTGGGTCAATCACCCTTCCTTCTTTGTCTGCACAAACCTCATTGGGTTCCTTGCTCTTTATATCACGCTACGGCGCAAAATTTCAGTAGGTTCAGACATTGTTCCGACGCTGCGGCGCCATCTTTTGGCCTTGGGTTGGCGCCGCGGCGCCAACTCTGTGCCTTAGAAAATTTTTGCAGATTTTCAACTTTGCAAAATTCCCGGACGCATAACTTCTTCGTTATAAGTCCGAATTGACTCGTTCAAAAGCCTACGGTTCACAAATTACATACTCTATGCGTTCATGCAAGAATTTTATCTATTTGACTTTGTTTGCTCAAAATTCACCTATTAGTCCATTTTTAACGAAAACGGTAAACGTTCATGAACGTTCAACGCTCGTTTCTTCGTTCTAAGTGGAATTCGGTCATTCTCGAGTCTACAACTCTATAATGCCAAATAAGACTTGTCTCCATTGAAAACCAATGTTTCCAAGCTCAATATCAAAATTCGACTTCCATTCCGAGGTTTTCACGAATTCGACGATTAACGTCCAATCGTGTGAATTCCGGCATAACTTCATTTCTTATGATTTGTTCATTTTTTTAACTGGATTCAATCCATCATACCAACATCTTGACATACATACTTCATTAACTTATTTTCATGATAAGTTATTACTTGTTCTTCATTAGCCTATAACTTGTAGAAGTATAAACTACTTATGAATTCACTTTGCATGACTTATCATAGCTTAAATCTTTTAACCATCATCCTTGCTTCTTATTATCATACAACCTTATTATTTCAACATAAAACAAGTTCCTACAAGTTCTTCCTTGTTTCATAACTTATATGATTATGAATAGCTTATTCATAACTTATACGGCTTATTAAGACTTAAGCCCTTTGATTACTCATTCTTATCATTCCTTAGCATACATGTTCTACCACTACCCACTCCTCTAACGATTGAAGAGAAAGAGAATTATGGTTTAAGTTCTTACCTACGAAGATCACTTGCTTAATCTTTGTTCTTCTTCTTGCTTCTTGAATTATGAAGACTAGCTTTCTAGCTTATTCTCACTTATTCTCTCTAACCAATAAGCTATAAGTTATTGGATGAAAGTCTAACAACTAACAAATGAACTAGCAAGCTTCCTATTTATAGAAATCTCAAAGTGAGGGTATAATGGTCTTAAAGCCACTCCACCTCCTTACTATTCATTACCTAGCTATTAAGTAAACTTGGCCACCACACTTACTTAGCCATTAAGTATACTTGCTAGTCACCTAGCTTATCCATTACTTGCTCACCAAATAAGTTACTTGGCCATCACAATACTTAGCCATTAAGTTAACTTGTTAATCACATAAAAGCACTTTGCTTACTTACTCATCACACATAAGCATTTACTTAGCCTTTAAGTTACTTAACTTATCCTTTGCTTAATCCTTAAGTCTATTTGCTCATCACACTTAATTCTTGATCACTAATTCACCCATATAATCATGGGTTGCCCCATGGATCCTCCTAATCCATTGGATTCTTACTTTGGGCTTAAGGTTTAATTAAACTAACTTATACATTGGGCTTGCATTAAGTTACTTTGGGCTTCTCATTAATCAACCACTTGGGCTTACACCTTTCTACACTTGGGCCTTATCAATATCTTATTGGACTTTACAATTTCTTACACAATTCTACAAATTAAATACATATGGCTTAAAGCCTTATAACGTATAATTTATGTATTAATCTCGTATTCTAACTCATATACTTAATCATATATACATACATACCATGCTTCATTCATACTCAGATAACACCTCGTATCATACTCAGATTCATTACTTCGTACAATATCCACGTATTATACAATCATTACTTTAATTCATTAATCGCATTTAAATTCCTTCTCGAAATTCATTTTCCCTAATCGTTAAGTTTTAAGTCCGCAGGCGAAAAACTGTGTTTACCATAACTGAAATATTATTGGATATTCTATCTCACCTCGATATTCTATCATTACGTATTTCTCGGAAGTTCAAAAATAATTCCCGAGCAAAAATGCGTGAATAGTGTTTTTCAGAAAATTTCTCGAAAAACTTTTAGTTTCGTCTTGGAAATTCAAACACTTTAATTCTACCACGTAACCAAAATACTACGACGTCAAGGTCATAGAAAGACCTTCAATTAGCTTACTCCCATAAATAATCAATTAAATTTATTTAATCCATATAATCAAAATAAAAATTTAATTCTCAAAAATTCAAATTTTCTGGGGGCGTTACACTCTTCCCCCCTTATAAGGATTCTGTCCCCAGAATCTCACTAACACTACATCCACTATTGAGGAAACATTTTCCTCTATCTTAATCTTGTGTTCCCACAATGCTTCTACAACATTGAGGTTCATTCAATTCACCTTCACCGAAGGTATTATCTTAAATCACATGACTTGTCACTTCCTATCAATACTCTGAGTTGGAAGTTAAACCTTTACTCACACATCACACTATCTTCCTTTTATTAGTCCTTCTTTACATACCAAATTATATTAAACTCAAATTCCTCCTTCAAAACAAGATTATACAAGATCTTCTCTTTATCCTGTATCCTCTTCTTCACTCGCTTACATTCCTTGTTACTTAGTGGTATTTAATTAACTCGTTCCATTATCGTGGATTGAGTCTACGTTGTGAATAACATTTCTACCTCTTTATTCCGTAATTTAACCTCTAACTCCGTTTTCGCCATTTCCGTTATTAACTCATTCTGAGTCATTAACATCAATAGCTTTTCCCTACCCTTCCTACTTAACGCGTCGTTTACTACTTTTACCTTCCATGTATGATATAATATATCACAGTCATAACCTCTTAACCATTCTAATCACCTTCTCTACTTCATATTCAACTCCTTTTGTGTTAAGACATATTTCAGACTCCTAGAGTCCGTGTATATCTCACACTTCTCACCGTATAAATACTATCTTCAAATTTTTAATTCAAAAACTACAGCTGCCAATTATAGATCATAAGTAGGATAAACCTTCTCATAATCCATTAACTGGCGTGATGCATACCTAATGACTTTGCCATGCTACATAAGCACGCAACCTCGTCATCTATGTGAAACATCGAGATACACTACCAAATTCCCTATATCATCTGATAGAGACAATACAGTACCCTCACTTAACTTCCTATTTTATTTCCTGAAAACAATTTTTTCACTTCTCATTTCGATACCAACCTGTGACGCTAATGGTACTTTTAAACAAAGCACCTCATAAGGGTACCTATCAATTTTCCATCGACTTACTCGGCGCCTCTTACAAAAAATCTAGCTTTCGTACATTAGTCCACCCAATTGACATAACCAGAAACTTGTCATAACTGTAACGATCCTTGAATGTCATCTTAAGTACCTTCTCCTTCTTCCTTACTTTCAACCGACTATACCCCATACGCAAATCTATCTTAGAAAAATTATTTGCCCTCTTCAACTGATCAAATAGATCATCGATCCTGGGCCATTGGTATTTATTCTTAACCGCTAACTTACTCCTATTACGATAGTCGATACGTAATAGTAACGACTCATCCTCTTCATTAACATCCTCCTAACTTGCGTTATAGTTAGACAACAAGAGCGTCGCGGTATTCTATTACCGTAAATTACTACCTTGGATTTAGAAAACCGAAGATTCATACTTTTATTCTAACAATTTATTAAAGTTCTATGGTTAATCAACCCATTCATACCGAGAAGTACTTCAAATTCTCTTAATTTTATCGGTATTTTTATCTCACCGATACTTACTTACATTCCTTATTCATGAAGCCATTTCCACAAATATAATTAACGAAAGTTATTTCCCCATTCTCTACCTTAACGTATAAAGGTATTTATAATCCCTTCCGAGAATGAACTTAATCATTTAGCAAACTCTCATACTATAAATGAAAAGTAGCACTCCAATCAAACAGCACATAAGCATTCATTGTATTGACCGAAGTGATACCTGCTACTAAATCCGCTGATGCAATCGCATCACGGCTAACTTACCACTACTAACACCTTTACTTTTCTCCGACCCCTTCTTTGGGCAATTTCTTGCCATGTGGTCCAACGACCCACATACAAAACAACTATGGTTTTTCTTAGGATTAGGACAATTGGGTAACATATGACCCTCATGTCCACAATTATAACAAACCGATTTCTTTTTTTTTAGACAGACTTCTATATGAGTCTTTCCACATGCTTTACATACCTCGATACTACGCTTAGGATTCCCTTTGTTCCCCCTCCAGTATTCCTGGAGTTAAAAACTCTTTCTTTTTGTCATATCGCCTTGCCACCGCATTCTCTCGCCTTTAGTTCCTCTTTCTCCCTTACTCTTATCTTTTCTCTCTTTGTGGTATTGGGTTAACGCCTCACTACCACCCTCCGCTATAATTTTGCTTTCTCCGTAATGGTCCCATAGGATGCACTCTAGAACACGTAAATTTCACTATAGAGCCGTGGTTTCAGTGCCTCTCAAACCTCTGAAGCCTTCCTCTCCTCCCTTCAGATACTTGTAGGGAAATAATTCTCGAATAAAACCTTCTTGAATTGTTCCCATGTTACCACATCTATTCTAGTCTCACCCTGGTAAGCCTCCCACCAAAAGTTAGCTTCCCCTTTTATCATGTAAGTTGCAAAAGGAGTCTTTTACGCCTTACCTACGTTTATAATAACAAACGCCTTCTCTATTTCATTTACCCATGTCCGGGCTGCTAATGGGTCCGTCGTTCCTTTGAACTCCGGTGGACCTACGCTTTTAAATTCTTTAAAGGTAGTCATTCTGGCTAACCTAGGTTCAACGGGTACTCTACCCCCAGTTTAGTTAAATGCAACCGTTAATAAATTAACGAACTCTTGCATAGGGTTGTATTGACCCCCTTTGATTTTCATTACTTGATTTCGCTTCCTGATTACGTTGTCTTCTCCTTGACGGCATTTTCTAATTAAATAAATAGAATTTCATTATTATCTATTTACTTACTTCGTTATTATTCGTCTCATAACGAATCATACCATAGCAAAGCATATTAAATGAAAACTTCATTATATTCCTATGCTTTTTCATAGTCAAAACTATTTGCAATTTGCATCCATGGCCAAAGGCTATTACATTTCTATCCCGTAATTAAACTTCACAAAAGTTGGATTTACAAAAAGACCACCCTTTTATGCAAAAGAGGGGTTTACGTCACTACACACATATTTATAACTCTAAACTTCTAATAATGCATAACAGCGTCCTCGTGTTTCTCATTCGCAATCGTTATTACAGTATCCCGACTAATAGTATGTCGAGTCTGCCCCGACTCTATAGAATAACAAGCAACTTTAAGCTTGAAATCCTTATGAGCACTCTTATGGATGTAAGACATCCGTGCTATCTTCCGGTCCTTCTCCCCCAATTCTTTACGAAGCTCATCGGCCTCTTTCTTAAAATCCCTAGCCTGCTCTATCATAAGCACCTGTCTATCGCGTTCTAACTCAAAATCTGCTTCTACAGACACCTTAGCTTCATGGAGATAATTAATCTCTTCACTTTGATTATGCACAACTGTACTCAATTGCACATTCCTGTCAAGCACTGCCAGATACAATGCTCTCACTGCATCTGGAGGTATTGATTCTAGTGTAGGTACCACCGTATTAACCGATGTTACCTCCATTTCCTCCTCCTCATAGACCATCATATTAAGATATGACGCTATATCCATATCTCCTTCGGAGTAGTCCTCCTCAGAAAAGTACTCCACTATTTCCCAACCCCTCTAGAATCACTAATCGTACCTCCGCCACCGGCATAGGTATAGGCTCTACTCTGTTCACAACTTCTTTGCTCACCGCGTGTATATCTCTATACATCAAGCTATCGATCGACATCCTACAATAACACATATGTTGATTAGTACATACACACAATAGTATAAACACAAATCACATTTAATTTATTTAGGGTTACTTTCCATCTTTTAAATCTTTTGGTACTGAGTTTCATCAATACCTTATTAACTCATTCGACTGAAGTAAAGCTTGAGTTTACTTCCTTCAAACTTTTCTTCCTTAACGAGGTTATTAGCCTAAGGTTCTTCCCCCCTTAAGTTTTATAACCTAATGCTCTAACACCAACCTGTGACGCCCCTAAATCCGGGTCTCTTACAACCTGACAGATGGTGCTCCACTGTGCTACAGTTCACACAAACATTCAATTGAAATGCCTCAAAAACGACTATGTCTTATATATTCCAAAAATAATATTACCATACCCCAGTTTCTTTATAACCGTTACATTTGTTCTTGTCATAATATCAAATATTATCATTACAAACCTATACTATTACATAGGTAGGTAATCTACAAGTTCGCCTTTAGCCTTCACTTTATCCTTGTTGAATCCTTTGGTCCGTTTCTGGCCTAAGTTTATTCATATGGTTCAAGCAAGAGTGAGCATAACAAGCTCAGCAAGTAGAACAATTTCTTTTAAACGACATGCTTGAAACATAGGAATAGTATATCTTCAGTAACTGGATAATAGTTATGAAGTACTATCAATAATTCAAAAGAGCACTTCTTTTCCTTCAAAATGTTTTACAATAACAATATTCAGTAAAACATCAATTCTGGTCCAAGACCATGAGCATTTCATAATTTCTTTGAAAAGGACAACCCGACACTAAGTCCGTAAGTCCGGCATATCTTACGAGCACTTCGGGGGATCAACCATAGTACTCTATGTTGATCAACACTATACATCCATTAAACGTATGTACATTTAAGTTTTGGCAACCTAGCGTGCCCATCGAATAATCGATGAAAAATACATTTGTTTATCATATAACCAAGCTTACCTTGAATCCGCACCAAATAATTGGCGTAGATAAATAGTTAGCAATTCTATATTAAAAGACTTGTAAATAAATCAATCAACTCTTCAAGATTAGTCTAGCCGAGGTAAAAAGCGCATCGACCTTTTAGTAAAACATTTCATGCATCTCATAACATGAATTACGAAAACTTAGCTAACACGAAGGTTAGACAAGCGTTTAAGAAAAAAAACTTCAAATATCTCGCTACAATATAATAACTTTTCCTTTGAGTCTTTACGGTCTCTCTATATACATAACCATATAACATACCACATTAGGTCATGAATGAACATACATGATTCCTAATGAATCTTACCCTTCATCTCAATCTAAATCCTGACTTAGATTGTTATTATTGGTTCCGGCTTACCGTCGTTCTTTACATTGTTCTTACCAACTTCTTTCCCTTAACTGGAATCGTTCATTAGTACAACTCGTTTTGAGTTAATCATCCTCCCTCTCGGCTTATTAACGTTATAACATCACTAACCGAGACTCGATCGTTATTCATCACGTACTCTTATTGCTTACCATTCACGTTCTCATTCGATTGTCTTATATTCAACCTTTAATCATCATACATTAAGTGTCTAACAATGCTATAATAATGTTATATTAACACCTTAGTTCATTACTAATGTGTTATCTTTCCTTCTATACTTGTAAACATTCATCACTGTCCACACCCTTGGGTTGGTATTTATGCGCACCACCCCTTCCTTCTTTGTGTCGTATTGCTAACGCAGCACGAGTTAATAGTGGGTACAGACCGGACTCGGCGCTTGCATGAAGTCCTTTGCTCTTCATATCGCCTTTGCGGCACAAAAGTTCAATGAGGTTCAGACAACTTGTTAGGTCATTGCGGCACCATCTTTTGGCCTTGTGTTGGCACCGCGGCGCCAACTCTGTGCCTTAGAAAAATTTTGCAGATTTTCAACTTTGCGAAATTTCCGGACGCATAACTTCTTCGTTATAAGTCCGAATTGACTCGTTCAAAAGCCTACGGTTCACAAATTACATACTCTATGCATTCATGTAAGAATTTTATCTATTTGACTTTGTTTGCTCAAAATTCACCTATTAGTCCATTTTTAACGAAAACGGTAAACGTTCGTGAACGTTCAACGCTCGTTTCTTCGTTCTAAGTCGGAATTCGGTCATTCTCGAGTCCGCAACTCTATAATGCCAAATAAGACTTGTCTCCATTGAAAACCAATGTTTCCAAGCTCAATATCAAAATTCGACTTCCATTCCGAGGTTTTCACAAATTCGACGATTAACGTCAAATCGTGTGAATTCCGGCCTAACTTCATTTCTTATAATTTGTTCATTGTTTTAACTGGATTCAATCCATCATACCAAAATCTTGACATACATACTTCATTAACTTATTTTCATGATAAGTTATTACTTGTTCTTCTTTAGCCTATAACTTTTTAAGTATAAACTACTTATGAATTCACTTTGAATGACTTATCATAGCTTAAATCTTTTAACTATCATCCTTGCTTCTTATTATCATACAACCTTATTATTTCAACATAAAACAAGTTCCTACAAGTTCTTTCTTGTTTCATAACTTATATGATTATGAATATCTTATTCATAACTTATACGGCTTATTAAGACTTAAGCCCTTTGATTACTCATTCTTATCATTCCTTAGCATACATTTTCTACCACTACCCACTCCTCTAATGATTGAAGAGAAAGAGAATTATGGTTTAAGTTCTTACCTATGAAGATCACTTGCTTAATCCTTGTTCTTCTTCTTGCTTCTTGAATTATGAAGACTAGCTTTCTAGCTTATTCTCACTTATTCTCTCTAACCAATAAGCTATAAGTTATTGGATGAAAGTCTAACAACTAACAAATGAACTAAAGAAGCTTCCTATTTATAGAAATCTCAAAGTGAGGGTATAATGGTCTTAAAGCCACTCCACCTCCTTACTATTCATTACCTAGCTATTAAGTAAACTTGGCCACCACACTTACTTAGCCATTAAGTATATTTGCTAGTCACCTAGCTTATCCATTACTTGCTCACCAAATAAGTTACTTGGCCATCACAATACTTAGCCATTAAGTTAACTTGTTAATCACATAAAAGCACTTTTCTTACTCATCACACATAAGCACTTTACTTAGCCTTTAAGTTACTTAACTTATCCTTTGATTAATCCTTAAGTCTACTTGCTCATCACACTTAATTCTTGATCACTAATTCACCCATATAATTATGGGTTTCCCCATGGATCCTCCTAATCCATTGGATTCTTACTTTGGGCTTAAGGTTTAATTAAACTAACTTATACATTGGGCTTGCATTAAGTTACTTTGGGCTTCTCATTAATTAACCACTTGGGCTTACACCTTTCTACACTTGGGCCTTATCAATATCTTATTGGACTTTACAATTTCTTACACAATTCTTACAAATTCAATACATATGGCTTAAAGCCTTATAACGTATAATTTATGTATTAATCTCGTATTCTAACTCATATACTTAATCATATATGACATACCATGTATAACACCTCGTATCATACTCGTATTCATTACTTCGTACAATACCCACGTATTATACAATCATTACTTTAATTCATTAATCGCATTTAAATTCCTTCTCAAAATTCATTTTCCCTAATCGTTAAGTTTTAAGTTCGCAGGCAAAAAACTGTGTTTGCCATAACTGAAATATTATTGGATATTCTATCTCACCTCGATATTCTATCATTACGTATTTCTCGGAAGTTCAAAAATAATTCCCGAGCAAAAATGCGTGAATAGTGTTTTTCAAAAAATTTCTCGAAAACTTTTATTTTCGTCTTGGAACTTCAAACACTTTAATTCTACGACGTAGCCAAAATACTACGACGTTCCGACAAATCTAGGTCATAGAATGACCTTCAATTAGCTTACTCCCATAAATAATAAATTAAATTTATTTAATCCATATAATCAAAATAAAAAAAATTTAATTCTCTCAAAATTTGTCCAAGATCCAACAAATTTGACAAACGAAGATGTATCAAGATTTACGACGACATTTTTGGTTGCCAAACATGAAAAGAGATGTTGCAGAATGTGTCGCGAAATGCTTGACATGTCAAAGAGTCAAGTCGAGCATCAACGACCAAGTGGGTTACTTCAATCGTTGGAAATATCGGAATGAAAGTGGGAACACATCACAATGGATTTTGTGGTGGGTCTTCCAACTACTCAGAGAGGATGCGATGCGATTTGGGTGATAGTGGACAGACTGACAAAATCAACACACTTTTTGCCAATAAAGATTAGGTTCAATCTTGATCAGTTGGCAAGGTTGTACATTAAAGAGATCGTTTCGAGACATGGAGTGCCAATGTCAATTGTGTCAGATAGAGATCTGTGATTCACGTCCAACTTCTGGAAGACACTACAAGAATGTATGGAAACACAGTTGAGAATGAGTACGACATATCTTCCGCAAACAGATGGCCAAAGCGAACGAATGATCCAGACATTGGAAGATATGCTTAGGGCATGCATCATGGACTTCAAAGGGAGCTGGGATGAACTTACCATTGGTGGAATTTACCTACAACAACAGTTACCATGCAAGCATCGGCATACCGCCTTACGAAGCATTATACGGCAGGAAGTGCAGAACCCCACTGTGCTGGGATGAAGTCGGTGAACGCCAACTATTAGGACTAGAACTTGTTCAAAAAACTACGGAGGTTGTCAAACTCATCAAAACAAGATTGGTAGTTGCTTAAGACAAACAAAAGAAGTATGCTGATAAACACAGACAAGATCGTACATTCGACGTAGGAAATTATGTATTCCTAAAAGTTTTTCCTTGGAAGGGGAAAATTCATTTTTCTAAAAAGGGAAAGCTAAGCCCGAGGTTTATTGCACCCTTCGAAGTGTTGCAAAGAGTAGGAGAAGTGGCTTACGAGGTAGTTCTACCTCCAGAGTTGGAAAACGTTCACAATGTTTTTCATGTTTCGGTGTTACGACCGTATAAACCCGATTACAAGCATGTGATCGAGTACGAACCATTGCAGTTTGATAAAGATTTGTCTTATGAGGAAGTTCATATCCAGATAGTTGACAGGAAAGAACAAGTGCTCAGGAATAAAGTTATACCTTCTGTGAAGGTGATATGGAGGAACCACAATGCTGAAGAAGCTACGTGGGAACTCGAAGATAAAATGATGAAAGATTACCATGAGTTATTTGTTTAATCAGTATCTTCGATTCTGGGAACAGAATCTTTGTAAGTAGGGAAGAATGTGACGAATAATTTGTTTGAGTTGTGATTCTGGGGACATAATTCTTGTAAGAAGGGAAGGATGTAACAATCCAGAATTTTAAATTATAATTTTTAAACATTTATTGAATTATATAAATAGTTAATGGATGTATTTATGGCTGAATAAATATTTGTTTAATTTGATTTGATTTGATTTGGTTAATTATTTGTTAAATAAATAATTAATGAGTTAAGAAAATTAATTATTATGAAATAGTATTCTAATTTAATTTAATAATTAAGTTAGAGAGTTATAATGATTAAATGAATTATTATAATGATATTTTAATTTGATTTTTGTAATTAAAATGATGTGTTAAATTATTAAATAAAATTATAATTTTTAAAGAAAATTATAATTTTGTTGTCTTGATTTATGTGGTAAATTTATTCAATAAATTGTTATTAGAATTAATTAAATTAAGTATGAAAACTTAATTAAATAAAGTGTGATCATAAACTATAATATAAATGAGTTATTAAAATAAATTAACGGAGTTTAATTTAGTTTTGCCAAACAAAACTTAAATATATTAAGTATTTAATTTTCAAAGAGTTTTGCCAGACAGAGCCTTATGGGTTTTGAATTTTTGAATTTTGAATTACAATAATATAAATAAAATAAATAAAATATATATTAATTTTAGTAATTGACAACTTAATAGTATATTAACTATAACGTCGATTTTTAAAACGTTTGAAAATAGTGCGTTAACTTTGTTTTATTTTACGTCAATTGTACGTGGTCTAAGACTGAGGCTAAGAAGAAAGAAAAGAAAAGAAGTTTGAGAGAGACTAGAGAGGGTTTGAAAGAAAAGGCTGAGTATTCTAAAGCAATTTTCTGAGTTTATCAAAGTTTATTACCGAACAACAAAAGGTATGTTACATAATCTTAACATATATGTTTTACGGCATAATTTTCTTGAGTTCACTGTAGTATAAAGTCTATATACAATTTTCTGAAATCCTTATTTTTATAAAGTGGTTATGAGATTATGTGTATAGTATGATGGTGATAGTATAACTAGCATATATATATATATATATATATATATGTGTGTGTGTGTGTGTGTGTGTGTGTGTGTGTGTGTGTGTGTGATTGTATGCTAAATTACGTATGCAAGAAAGAAATTGGTTTTTACAGTGAATATATGTATGGACATGGTTTGAATATAGGTATATATATATATATATATATATATATATATATATAATTGTATGCTAATTGTAAAATTGAACTGTGAATATTTTAATTAGTTTGTTAAGAATTACAGAGAACGTAGTTCAAAGGAATCAATTTGATGTATAATTGTTGTTAACGTGTTCACTGTGTCAAGCAATATCAAACATGGAGTTTTGGTTTTAAAATATGCCATTCAAGGATTTAATCTTTCAAAACAAAAATAAAAATTGTTGTTTAGCTGTTTTAAATTAGTATATGTATGCTTGGTAATGTTTATGTGTAATTTACATAAGTTATATGTGGCAATTTAGCTACTAAATAGATAGAATTTTTCTTTGTTCTGTTCTTTGTGTTGGGTTCTGTAAGCTCGGAGCCTCAACGCCAAAATTCATGCCCCAGCTCTAGACTTCGCGCCTCGGCCCAAATACCAAAGTCGAAGTCGAAGCTCGACTTCATGTTATGGCTGTGGTTTAGTAGTTTAAACCACATTACCATAAGTATAAATCGTATACGCCCAACGCCATTTAATGAATGGCGTTAAATGAGTTTTCTTTTACACAGAGTCTGTAATGGTTGATGTAATGCAATACTATGATTGTTAAAAATATAATTTTGTTATTGTGGTATTATAGTGCTAAGAATGAGCATATAAATAACACTTAACGAGTTTTGTTATTATTTTGATTGATATAACTTGATTATGTGATTAAGAATCAAGCCATACATGAATTAGGTACTTATTGGTATATAGAGTATCTATAGTGACTAATTGTATCCTAATGATATGTGATTAGGATATTGTGAATCGAACTATTACGGTTTAGCTTACACGCAAGACAAGTTTCTTACTCTATATTGTTTACAATTATGCAAGTTTACTTACCCTATCTCGATTATATTGATCAAGTTATTCTTGTTTTTAACTCGTTTCATTGAGCAAGTTTTCTAAACCTTACCTTTTGATATTGAGCAAGTTTCTCTAATCTTTAACTTGTTATTTGGCATGCAAGTTCTACATTCTGATATACTAGTGTTGAACAAGTTTTATCATTCAATTTATTATTGTTATGCATGCTCAGTACCTAATTCTAAATAACCATAGCTTAATATTGTTCAAGCAAGGTATGTTATGTTATTCAATGCTTATGCTCTTAGATTATTCCTAAAGCATGATCTTAGTATACAATGTTGATTCACTTATGGTTTATTCTATAACATAATGTTGTTACCTTTTTATTCAACTAATCCTTAGTTGATGTTCGTTAAACTTAAATTACCTTGAAGCTTATCCAAACCAAACTTACTTTGGTGCGGACTCGTATTTTAAATGCTGAGATGAACAACCCTATTATTAGGGGATAATTTACGCATAGCATTGAAATGTTTGTGCATAATACATTGTACGAAGGGCTGATCCCCCTAAGTACAAGAAGTCCCTATAGTCTTATGACTGTTAAAGTGTAAATTGAAATATTACTTATAACTATGGACATAGTTCATGGTCTTATGACCCTCAGATAAATATTTCATGATTTTGATTATCATTAATAGAGCATATTATTCAGTTCTATTGAGCCTATTATTTGGCATTTGTTGTAAAGTTTTCATTTATTGTCATTTCAAGTGAGCGTTGTTTGCTCACTCTTGCTTATATAAATATTACAGCTAAAGTTGAGAAGGTTGATGTACCTAGCACCAGTAAAGGGAAAGGAAAGATGAACAAGTATTGAAGACTTGTAATCATGTTGACATTTTGCTGTCAGACTTTAGTTTTAATAATGTAATGAAGTTATTTAATTTTCCACATATGAATATTTGTATTTAAAGGTTAGATAACCTAAGAGATTTTTATTAATGTAATCCTTCAATGAGAAGGTTTATTGTTCAATTTTTTTTATGATTGGGTAGTTAGACATGAATGTTTTTATTAAATGAACACCAAATCTTGAGGGAATGAATTACCCAGATTTAGGGGTGTCACAACTTCAAACACTCTTTTCCTTATTTCCTCACACTCCTCATCTCGGAGCTGTGTTTCCTTTACTTTGTCCAATAAGGTTGGACGAGTTTTCATTTGAAATAATTTTTCCTCCGACTCCTTCAGATATTTTACTTGTAACTCCAACTTGGTCATTTATGCTATTAGCTCTTCTTTAGCAGTTAACAATGATAACTTATCCCGACCCTTTTTGGTTAAGGCTTTAGAAACCACATTCACTTTTCTCGGATGATATAGAATTTCACAATCATAGTTCTTGATCAACTCCAACCATCGCCTTTGACGCATATTTAAATCCTTTTGTGTGAAGATATACTTCAGACTATTATGTTCCATATATATCTCACATCTCTCTCCATAAAGATAGTGCCTCCAAATCTTTAGGACAAACACTACTACGACCATACAATCATGGGTTGGATACCCTTTCTCGTAATTCTTCAACTGCCATGATGCATACATTGTGACGCCCCCAAAATAGGTATACATCACCCATCTTGAGTCGCCAAATACATGGTACAGAATTTAAATACAAACTTCTTTTATACAGTACGACAAAACGTAGTTGAGATTTTTAAAACGGATAATGTCTCGTAGAGAGTATCCAAACTCAAATAAAGTCCTCATTACAATTATTATCACACTATTTTGCTGAATAGTGAGGACTATTAATGCAAACATCTAGACCGTCACTCTGTTCCCCGACTAGTCCCAACTACGTTCTTATTTCCTGAAGAGAACAATGAAAGAAATAGGGTGAGCTCAACTAGCCCAGTAAAAAATATTATGACTAAGATAATGCAGAATAAATTATCGTTAGCCTTCAACATTGTTAAACTGATAAAATATAATAAACATCAAGTTTAACTGCAGTGGAACAAGCAATCCATTAGAAGAGTCAAGTAGAGCATGATATCTACTATCTTCTATGATTTAAAAAGTTTATCATCAATTTTAGCGCTGAGACTCAGCTTAATAAATAAACCACATCATCGAATCATCCCTGCACTATGGGCTAAGGATATTCATGTAATCATCCATGGTCATAATTATACCGAATAATCCCTGGCCATAATCATACCAACAACTGTCCATCAATGCACTACAAGCCAATGAGGATTTTTACCACATAATTTGTAACATTACGGTCATGATTATACCGAATAATCCTTGGTCATAATCATACCAATCAATAGTACATCTATGCACGTAAGCCACCGATGACTTTTATCATAATATAAGCATGAGGATGATGACAATGATATATGAATTGAATTAAAAGCAAGCAAAGGATAAATATTTAAATATTTATAATTTAATTTATCCAGAATTCAATATTGTCCAAAATGTCAACATGATACTGCTTTGTGGAGTAAAATTCAAGAATAATATTGTATCAAAAATGATTTGGACAGCAAAGAAATCGATTTTTGTCATGAATAATTTCCCAGGTGAATAGTACCCGAGTGAATAGTACCCTGTGAATATTACTTCGAAAATAGTATCCCGTGAATAGTACTTTGTGAATAGTACTCGTGAATAGTACTTTATGAATAGTACCCATGAATAGTACTTTGTGAATAGTACCCCGTGAATAGTACTTTGTAAATAGTATCCTGTGAATAGTACTTTGTGAATAGTACCGTAAAAATGAATACTACTCATGGACAAGATTACTACGGCATGAAAAGCTTAAAATTTAACAAGAATGTGCAGAAAATATCCTTGTGAAACGATACTAGATGAAGCACAAATTTTAAGGATATTCTACTAATTTCATGGAGTATAGAAGCAATACTTTAACAAAATGAGGGTATAATCAGGAATACGAGATGAAATAATATTACTCACATACTACAGAGTATGGAAGAAGATATTATTCCTATGAATACTGAAAAAAAAATATCCCTTACCTCAGAAGAAGACTGGATACTGAAATAGTGAGGTAGCAGACTTCTCTTCTACTTTTTCTCTAAAGCTTCTCTCTCTATAGCTTCTCTTTCTATAATTGCTCTTGTGAGTCTTAGTGAATTGGTGAGAATGAAAGAAGAATGAGCTTCTATTTATAATAAAACATAGTTTCGATAATTGCACATTTTGGGGCTCGAAATATTACAGTATAATACTTTCATCTTTTCCTTCATTTTTAATTTAGTCCTGCAAGTATTATCAAACTTGCACCACCTCCCCTAATAGTACATCTTGTGAATCAATAGTACAATCATTTGAATCAATAGTACAATCATGTGAAAAAAAATAATTATAGTATAATACCTTCATCTATACCTCCATTTTTAATTTAGTCATGCAAGTATTATCAATCTTGCACCACCTCCCCTAATAGTACATGCATGTGAATCAATAGTACACACATGCGAACAAATAGTTATAAGCATGTGAATTAATAGCAATTAATTGCTCATTTATCCGATTAATTACCTGATTGTTCAATATAACCTCCAAACATCCATTATTATCGAAATAGATGTCGATTTCCACTAACACTAATAATCCCAACACAATGAAAATATCAATTTCATCTTTAATCAACACGAACTTATTCATCATTAATATTATAACTCACAATATTTAACAACAAGATCATTCCCAGGAAAGAGGGGGCTTTCTGATAAGAATTTCTCCCTATTGGCGCGCAATTAGGTGACCAAACCTCTCCTTGACAGAACTTTCTAAACATTGTCAATATTGCAAATAATAATATGAATAACTTTGTCGTCTCAATTATTGATTTAATAATATAAGATATTGTGTAGATGATACTGTGACAATAATTGAATCAATAATATGAGAGATATTATGTAGCAACTACTGTAGCAATAATTGAGTATAACTGAGTGACTTCTCATGTAAGCATCAATAATCGATACCGTGTGCAACTATACAATCACGCGTATTACTGTACTTTTATCGCCGGGTAGTTCAACAGTTTAACGGTAAAATTTTCGCCGTTATTTTTATAAAAAGATAATTCTGTCATTTTCTAACTACGACAATACTTTCGTTGTGGGGTCCACCAGTGATTGTGTTATCGTACGAATATTCCCAGTTAAAACAAATATTCCCCGAACAATCGAATATTATATAACCACTTGCTTACTTTGCAAAATTTTTAAATAATACCCACATCTATAACATTATATCAAATCCACACCATAACATTCAAAAATATATTTCGAGAAAAATTAATCTTTATTCATAAAAGTTGGGGTCTTACAACCTCCCCTTCTTATGAAATTTCGTCCTCGAAATTAGGGTGCGTACCTAGTATGTCGAAGAGGTGAGGATACCTTGACTTCATTTCAGATTCTAACTCCCAGGTCATTTCCTCAACATCGTGGTTTCTCCATAAAACTTTGACTTGAGGTATAACATTGGAGCGTAGAATATTATCCTTCTTATCCAAGATTTTAACAGGTACCTCCTCATATGTTAAATCTTCCGCTATCTTGTCCGGTTCTAATTCAATAATGTGGTTTGGGTCTTTCACATATTTACGTAACATAGATATGTGAAAAACGTTATGAACACGAGACATACTTGGTGGTAAGGTGAGTCTATAGGCAACAGTTCCTACTCGTTCAAGGATTAAAAATGAGCCAATGAATCGAGGATTGAGCTTTCCACTCTTTCCAAATCTCGTAACTCCTTTCCATGGAGCAACACGTAAGAACACATGATCTCCAATATTGAATTCCACGTCCTTTCGATGAAGATCAACATAACTCTTTTGTCGATCTTGTGAGATTTTTATACGTTGTCGGATCGTTTGAATCTTTTCCGTAGTCATACGTACCAACTCCGGTCCCAACAACGTTGCTTCACCTACCTCATCTCAAAGATCTTTGAAGCGACACTTTTTCCATACAACGCCTCAAATGGAGCTATGCGATACTTGCTTGATAAATCAAGTTGTCAGGAAAACTCCACCAATGGTAAGAACTTGTCTCAACTTCCTTTGAAGTCAAGGACACAGAGTCTTAATAAATCTTCAAGAGTTTGAATAGTCCTCTCCGACTGCCCGTTCGTTTGAGGATAATATGCCGAACTAAATCGTAAATCCGTGCCCATAGCTTTTTGCAAACTAACCCAAAATCGTGAAGTGAATCTTGGGTCTTGATTAGAAACTATGGAAACTGGCATACCATGAATTCTTATAATCTCGTTTATCTACATACGAGCAAGACGTTCAAGTGTATACGTTTATCACATCGGTAAGAAATAAGCAGACTTGGTCAATTTATCAATAATGACCCAAATTGCATCTATGCCTTGAGAAACCTTGGGAAGACCAGTAACAAAATCCATGGTAATGTGCTCCCACTTCCATTCTGGAATTTCAAGTGGTTGCAATGGACCTTTTGGCACTTGATGCTCCGCCTTGACTCGTTGACAAGTTAGACACTTTGAGATAAACCCCGCTATCTCTCTCTTCATATTGTTTGTGACGCCCCCAAAACAGGTATACATCACCCATCTTGGGTCGCCAGATACAAGGTACTGAATACAAATACAACCTTAAATATACAACAATTGTGCACAATACGACAAAACATAAACTGTGAGTTTGAATACAAATATTGTCTACTAGAGAGTATACAAACTCAAAAGGAGTCCTCATTACAATTATTATCACACTATTTCACAGAATAGTGAGGACTACTAATGCAAACATCTAGGACCATCACTGTTCCTCGACTAGTCCCACCACGTTCTCATTTCTGAAGAAAAAGGAAAGAAAGGGTGAGCTCAACTAGCCCAAAGAAGAAATATTATGACTAAGATAATGTAGAATAAATTATCATTAGCCTTCAACATTGTTAAACCGATAAAATATAATAAACATCAAGTTTAATCTGCAGTAAACAAGCAATCCATTAGAAGAGTCAAGTAGGGAATAAAATCTACTATCTTCTATGATTTAAAAGGTTTTTCATCACTTTTATCATTTGGGACTCGACTTAATAAATAATCTACATCATCGAATCACCCACTTTTTCTGACCAGGATATTCTTTAGTATCACGACCACGAATTATCCATGCACTACGACTTAAGATAATCATATTTTCATCAACAGTCCTGATCATGCCATAAAATAATTTATCTTTGCACTACGGCCAAAGAGAATCTATAGCCATAATCATACCAAAAATTGTCCATCATTGCACTACGGGCCAATGAGGACTTTTTCCACATCATTTATAACATTACGGTTATGATTACACCGAATAATCCTTGGTCATAATCATACCAAGTCCATCTATGCACTACAAGCCACATATGACTTTCAACAAAATATAAACATGAGGATGATGACAATGATATAAGAATTCAATAAAACAAGTTCAAGAATTAATTTATCTAGGAACTGATAACGTCCAAATTGTCAACATGATACTGCTTTGTAGAGTAAAATTCAAGAATGCTCAGAAGAATATTTTCATGAAAAGATACTGGATGAAGCGCAAATATCAAGGATATTCCACTAATTTCATGGAGTATAAGTCAAAGTTTTAACCAATCGAGTATAATAAAGAATGGAATAACAAAAGAAATCACCGAGCATGTGATAGGCCATTGCAGCGGTTATTCCAACGAATAATAAATAAATAATCGAACCAGTGTCCAGCGTAAAACGCATGCATGTGATATTCCAACAAAATAATAAAGAATGGAACCGGTCCCACGTAAACGCATTGCATGTGGGATATTCCGACAGAATAATAAATAATGGAACCAGGTCCGGCGTAAATGCACAAACAGGATATTTCGATAGAATGATAAAGAATGGAACCAGGTCCCAAGCGTAAAACGCATGCGATGTGATATTCCAACAAAATAATAAAGAATGAAATAACGAAGAATTTCACCAAGTATAGGGTAGCAGCGTATCAAAGTTATTCCAACAAAATAATAAATAATGGAATAACAGAAGTTCTCTTCATGAATACAAAAGAAATAATACCCTTACCATAAAAAAAAACCTGAATATAAGAGTAGGAAAGTAGCAGAATACTTTTCTATAGTTTCTCTATAATTTCTCTCTCTAGAGTTTCAGTTAATTCGTAAGAAATAATGAAGGAATGAGCTTCTATTTATAGGAAAATGGATTGAATAGAACTAATTCATGAATGGTCCAGATTGATTTTGTAAGACCCCGAATTTTATAAAATAAAAGTATTCAATTTTCCTATTTAGTAAATGGTTAAATTGATAAAAAGTTAAAGTTAAGGGTGATATATGAAATTTTTTCAAAATAAGCAAGTGGCTATAAAATACTTATTGTTGTCGGGGAATATTCGTTTGGTCGTGGAATATTCTTTCTGTCGGGGAATATTCGTACGACGGCGCAACCATTTGTGGGCCCCATAACGGATAACGGTCGGATGAAGAAAACGACAAATTTGAGTTTTTATAAATAACGACGTAGTTATTACTGAATTAACAATCGTTGGAATACTTCGGTGGTTAAAATACAAAGATGTCTGCCGTGGTTCTTGCGATGAACATTACGGTATTACACGGTATTTTTTAATTATTGATTCTTACGTGAAAGGCACTACCCAATAATTGTTACGATAATTACTGCTCAATATTTTATTTTATTGGTTCAATAATTGCTACGTTGATATTTTATATTATTGTTGTTTCAATAATTGTCACTGCACAGTATCTCCATTATCAGATCAATAATTCATATTATTTGAATAATATTATTAGATAGCATTATTGGCAATGTCTAGAAAGTTACATCGAGGAGAGGTTTGGTCACCTAATTACGCGCCCAAGAATGAGAAATCCTTATCTGAAAGCCCCTCTTTCCGGGGAGCGGCACAGTTATCATAATTGTGATTCATAATATTATTTGTGAATAATTAATTATTGATTTATATGATAAGGAAATATTTATTTGATGTGGATATAAATGATGGGTTTATTTATGTGGTTATAAATGAAGGAGTTAATGTTGAGGTGTTTTATCAAGATTTTGTTTGGATTGGAGGTATTAAAAGATCAAATCTGTGTTATTACAACTTTATTGTGTGAGTTATAATATTTAATCCGACCGTTAGATCGTTGTAATTTTTGGATATGTTATACATATATAAGTTGAGTATATGTCCACAAATTTTGAACCGTTAAAATGAGCGTATAATTTGTTATGAATTTTAAGAGGTGGTGATTCGGAAATTAGGTTATAAATGATTTTGGTGGAAAATTCTATAATTGGTGGGCCCCACTTTTGGTTGGTGAGAAATGTGCTCAATTGAATTTTCAAATATGGTGGGTGGGAATAGTAGCAGGTAAAGCCATCAGGTTGCAGGTTAAGTCTGCTTGAAATAAGTGCTAACATTTTCCTATAAATATAGGCTAAGTTAGAATTGAAAATCACACCGAAACAAGTTTTCTCTTTTCTCTCTAGATTATCGAGTGTATTTTGTGAGTATTTAGATACTTGGTGAGTTGCTATTCTTCAGTGCAAGTTTCCTTCATTATATCCGATATCCAATCGTAAGTCTTTGCTTTTTGAGGTAAGGGATAGTAAAGGGATTTAAGGGTTGTTATGTTTTTCAGTTTAATTAATTTTTCGACCTTCAAAAATTCGGAAAAATTTGAAATGATAATTTGATGAGTTTTCTAGATTGTGTCCAAAAATGGTGATTTTTGGATGTATAGATTATGAGTTATGAATTTTATGGGAAAAAACTATTTTAAAAGAAAACCCTTATAACTCCTTGTGGTTAACTCCAAAATTAATGAAATTTTTATTGGGAGTACATGTATATGATAGAAGTATACTCTATAAATTTCGGAAATTTTGGATAAAAGTATAATTTATGATAAATGTCTAAATATTCGGCAGTTTTGGCCATATGAAAAATAGTAAATGTATTTTAAAAATTCCGGGAAAAAATATATGTTAAATATGGGACTATATTACGCTAAATCCTTAAAAGAAATATTTTTGGGCCTGATTTGGTATTTTTATAAAATGGTCTAGTTATGAATAAAGGAATTAAATATGTTATGTGAAGGAAGAAAACTGGAAAACATGATTTTATGGCTTGAGATTCATATATGTGGTATATGCAGATTTTTGATGAGGGTTTTGGTTATTGGTGATGAAATCTTATGAGTTTGGCATTTTAGAATGATTAAATGCATTATTTTAGTAAAGTGTAAACAATTAAAATAACTTGTTTATAAGTTTAAAAAATGTTATTCTTTCAATATCATTATACCGAAATATTGGTATGGATTTTATTATGGAATTTCTATCTTTTTGTGTCGGGGTCACTATTCATGAGTTACTATTCACGAGTTACTATTCACGACAAAATTGGTTTCTTTTTCTAGCCAAATTATAGTTGATTTATGAATATTACTCTGGAGATTAAAACTATATATATTATTTTTATTATCATATATAACATTTTTATAGCCCTGGTGTTGAAATTCTCTTTCACTTGAGAGTAAAGATGGGTAGATTTTTGGTATGATCATGACTATGGGTTCTCTTTGGCCAGTAGACAAAGTTGAATTGTTGACTGGTATGATCATGACCATTGAATTTATAACTGAATATCTTTAGCTTAAAGTGCAAAGGTGAATTGATCAACATGGTTATAATTATTGTTTGTATAATTCTGAAATGATTATATATTTCTTTGAGATATTAATGTATTTGACCTGTAGTGCAAATAAGAACTGTTGATGAATATATTTGGCCTGTAGTGCAAAGATGAATTGTTGATGAATATCTTTGGCCCGTAGTGCAAAGATGACCTGTTGTTGAATATCTTTGGCCTGTAGTGCAAAGATGGTCTGTTGATGAATATCTTTGGCCCGTAGTGCAAAGATGAACTTTTTAGCATGATTATAAACAGGAACTGTGGTTTGGTATAACCATGATCTTTGATGTTTCAGGTAAAGACAGGTGATGAAAATTATCTTCGTCCTGGGTGTGAAGAGGAATTTAGAATCACAATTATGATTATGAGTTATTCATATGATTGTGGAAAGGAACTGTTGATTGATGCTACAGGGATAAAACATTATTGGTGGACTTTTAACATGGAGAAGATAATAGACTTTATTGTCTATTCGAACCTTCTAATGGATTGCTCGTTCCGCTGCAACTATGGTTGAAAAGTTTTATCATCTACCATATGTTCTAAATCTCTGATTTATTACTGATGAAGGCTATTGATAATTTAATTATCTTTAGTCATGATATTCTTTACTGAGCTAGTTGTGCTCAACCTTTTGCTTCACAATTCCTTTTTAGGTAATAAAAGTGTAGGCATTTGTCGAAGGGGGATAACGAGGGGAATAGAGCGGTGGTCTATAGTTTGTTGAGGGTGAGGTGAACTCAACTTTGGAAGGTGTTTTGCCACTATCGTCTACAAGATGTCTAATGACATACAACCTCGTGTCATCATAAAGATGCGGTTGTGCTCATCATCTACTTCTTGAGTATATCTACGAGCACTACCTATATAATCTTGGTGTTTGTTTGAAGTATAATTCTCAATTAGAGATAGTGGAGATAATGATATGTCAAGAGAAGACTTACCATTGGGAAGAATATGATAGTAATCTTCTCATTTTTCTTTGGTGTGTATTGGGTCAACCAAGGATAATTCTGTGGCCATATGATATCTATCATAACCTGGAAGCATGGCCTCCCATGTACGAAGGTTTCCTTGAGCACTTCCCAAATATACTAATTTCTAAAACAGTTTTTGACTATACCTTTATGTAGGTGTCATTGTGACGTGCTATCCAAGGTTGGGATGAGAGTCACAGTTGGTATATATTTGTATCCAAACTCACAGAATATGTGTTGTTGTATTTTGCACGACAATTGTTGTAATAAAGTTGTAGTTGTTTTCTATACCATGTATTTGGCGACTCAGAATGGGTTGGATGGAATGGACCTATTTTGGGGTCGTCACAGATTTACTTTTAAATGGACGGTCCGTATTGGTTTATTATTAAAACTTAAAGCAACGGTCCATACTGATTTACTATTAAAACTTTAAACCAGCAATCCATATTGATTCACTATTATAACTTTCCACAAACGGTCCATATTGATTTACTATTATATCTTCAACCAACGGTCTAAAAAATTAGCGCATCTCCTCATGGAATAATATTGTACCCAAAAATTATTTGGACCGAAAAGAAATATATCTTACGGGTGAATAGTACCCCGTGAATAGTAACTCATAAATAGTAACTCATAAATAGTAACTCGTGAATAGTAACTCGTGAATAGTACTCCGACATGAAAAATGCCCCGAATACCCGATTGAACAATATAACCGCCAGACATCAATTATACTAACAAAAATAAGTCCAACACAATGGAGCTGTAAAATTCATCTTTAATCAACACGAACTTATTCATCATTAATATTATAATTCACAATATTTAACAACCAGGTCGTTCTCAAGAAAGAGGGGGCTTTCTGATAAGGATTTCTCCTTATTGGCTCGCAATTAGGTGACCAAACCTCTCCTTGACAGAACTTCTAGACATTGTCAATATTGCAAATAATAATATGAATAACTTTGCCGTCTCAATTATTGATTTAATAATATAACATATTATGCGAGATAATCTTGTAACAATAATTGAATCAATAATATGAGAGATATGATGCGGCAATTCTTTGTAGCAATAATTGAGTATAACCGAGTGACTTCTCACGTAAGCATCAATAATCAATACCGGTGCTACTACTATGCAACCACGCCAGATTCTTGTACTTTTACTACTGGGTAGTTCAACAGTTTTAACGGTAACACCTCCGTACGTTATTTTTATAGAAAAATAATTTTGTCGTTTTCTAACTACTGACAATACTTCTTAGTTAGGGGTCCACCAATGATTGTGCGTCAGTCGTATAATATTCCTCGAAAAAAGAATATTTCCCACCAATCAAATATTTTATGACAACTTGCATACTTTTGCAAAATTTATAAATACTACCCACAACTATAACATTATATCAAATCCACACCATAATATTAAAAAAATATTTGAGAAAAATTAAATCTTATTCATAAAATTAGGGGTCTCACAATCTCCCTCCTTATGAAATTTCGTCCTCGAAATTTATTACTTACTGGTATCTTAGAATAGGTGAGGATACCTTGACTTCACTTCAAATTCTAACTCTTGAGGTATAACCTTTGAGTGTTGCATACGATCCTTCTTATCCAAGATTTTAACACATAGCTTTTCATACGTTAAATCTTCTGCTATCTCGTCTAGTTCTAATTTAATAACGTGGTTTGGGTCATCCACATATTTACGTAACATTGATACGTGAAAAACGTTATGAACACGCGACATACTTGGCGGTAAAATGAGTCTATATGCCACAGTTCCTACTCGATCAAGGATTTCAAATGGGCCAATGTGACGCCCCAAAAATTAGGTATACATCACCCATCTTGGGTCGCCAGATACATGGTACATAATTCAAATACAACTTACTAATACAACAGTCGTGTACAATACGACAAAACATAAACTGTGAGTTTGAATACAAATATTATCTACTAGAGATTACACAAACTCAAAAGGAGTCCTCATTACAATTATTATCACACTATTTCACAGAATAGTGAGGACTACTAATGCAAACATCTAGGACCATCACTGCTTCCTCGACTAGTCCCGGCTCGTTCTCATTTCACAAGAGAGAAAAGGAAAGAAAGGGTGAGCTCAACTAGCCCGGTAAGAATAGTGAGGACTACTAATGCTATCCTCTGGACCATCACTCCGTTCCCAGGCTAAATCCCGGCTATATTCTCATTTCACGAGAAAACGAGTGAAAGAAAGGTGAGCTCAACTAGCCTAGTAAGAAATATTATGACTATGATAATGCAGAATAAATTATCATTAGTCTCAACAATATTAAATCGATAAAATATAATTGACATCAAGTTTAAGCTGCGGTGAACAAAAATCCATTAAAAGAGTCAAGTAGAAAATAAAATCTACTATCTTTTATGATTAAAAGGTTTTTCATCATTTATTGTCGCTGAGACTTCGACAATAAATATTCCACATCATCGAATCACCCCCACTCTACTGACCCGAGGATATTCTTTAGTATCAAACCCACAATTATCCATGCACTACGGGCGAGAATATTTGTGTATTCATTAATGGTCATGATCATGCCAACAACCTGTCTGCTCGATGCACTACGGGCGATGAGGACTTTTACCACATCATTTGTAACATTACGGTTAAATGAATACCAAGAATAATCCGACAGTGGTCATAATCATATCAAGTCCATCCATGCTTTACGAGGCCCACGAGATGACTTTCAAAAAAATATAAACATGAGGATGATGACAATGATATAAAAATTCAATAAAACAAGTTCAAAATTAAGTTATTAGGAACTAACAACGTCAATTATCGACATGATCTTTGCTTTGTAGAGTAAAATTCAAGATTTCTCGGAAGAATATTTCCATGAAAAATCTTTGGATGAAGCGCGAAATATCGAGGATATTCCACTTATTTCATGGAGTATAGAAGTTAAAATTTTAACCAACTAAGAATAATAAGGAATGGAATATCAACAAAAATCACCATGAATGCGGTGGTGCTTATGCGCGAGTTATTCGATAGAATAATAATAATGGAACCAGGTCAGGTGAAAATCACGCCGACAGGATATTCCAATAGAATAATAAAGAATGAAATAATAAAAGAGCGGAACCGGTCGGCGTAAAACCTGAAACGAGGATGTTCAGCGGAATAATAAAGGCAGAATAATATAAGCGGAACGGATCAAGGCATATAGCACAGAACGGGATGTTCAGCGGAATAATAAAGGCGAGAATAATAGAAACAAAACCGAATCGGCGTATAGCAGCGAGACGATGTTCCAATGGAATAATAAAGAAAGAATAATAGAAGAATGTCACCACATATAGGGTATTCCGCGTATACAGGTTATTCCAACAGAATAATAAAGAAATGGAATAACGAAGTTCTCTCCTTAAATACAAAGAATAATATCCCTTACAGTAAAAAAAGCGGATATAGGAAAAGAAAGTTAGCGAGACTTTTCTTCTTATTTATCTCTATAACTTTCTCTCTACAGAGTTCGGTGAATTAAGTAAGAAAATAATGAAGGAATGAGCTTATTTTATAGAAAAATGGATTGCATAGTAACTAACTCTGAGCGGTCCGGATCGATTTACTTTAATCGGCGGTCCATATTTAAAGCAAAATCTTTTAAATAATATAATATATATATTATATATAACATATCTAGAGACAATATCAAGGCCCAGTATTTCAATTGATTTTATCATTGAGTTTTTCAATCTTACGAACATTTAATAATGCGATAATGCACCATCTAGCCAAAATTCCTCCCCACTTGTCAACAAAGGTATACGTATATATATAAATAATACTAACAATTGTACTTTCCACGTGAAGAACAATTCCTCCTCCCACCACTTGACAATTTACATATATATAAATATAATATATAAAACATACCTTATATATATCGTATATATATATATATATAACTTAACGTATATATATAATAGCAATAAAACAAAAGCGAGATGACTTCTCACGTAAGCATTAATAATCAATCTTAGGTGTCTTCTTATGCAACCACGCGAATTCTTTGTACTTTTACTCTAAGGTAGTTCAACGATAGTATTAGCGGTAAAACTTCATAGTTATTTTCATAAAAGTATTTTTTTATCGTTTTCTCGATCAGATAATAATTACATTTGTAGGGTCCCACTAATGATTGTGCCGTCGTCACGAATATTTCTGTTTAAAATGAATATTCCCAGAGCCAATCGAATATTATATGACAACTTGCATACTTTGCAAAATTTATAAATATTACCCACAATTTGTAACATTATATTAAATTCGTTCCATAATATTCAAAATGATAATTATAGAAAATTCATTTTATTCAAAAGTTGAGGTCTTACATTGACCCCGATCTACAAAACCATTTCTAAAACCCTCAAATATTTCTTTACCTAAAGCGATGGTATAATGTGCGAAAGATGTTGACTCGGCTATTGAAGATTACGATCGTACCATTCAATACCATCGTGGAAAAGCGAACGTGGTAGCTGACGCGTTGAGTAGAAGATCGTATGCATTTACGAGTGTGATGTTGTTAACACAAAGACCCATTTCCTATAACTTACAAATGATGGAGATAGAGTTGACTCTAGGGACCCACGTGAAGATAACGAATATACGAGTAGAATCGACTTTAATCGATAAAGTTAAAGCCGTGTAAGCTACATACTCAGAGCTGATGAATGTGAAGAAGAAGATTCAAGAGGGCGTTATTCTAGAAGCAAAAATCGATGAAGAAAGGAAATCTCAACCCTCGATTTAATTGGCTGTAAGATCCCAACTTTTTGAATAAAAATGAATTTTCTATAATTATC